>JBBBDQ010002373.1:0-498180 GCA_037127315.1 Ascarosepion bandense
TTTCAGTACAGTCATTTATATTGCTCGGAATCAATTTTAAATGACACCATCTGATTCTACACATCAATTTACATAAGAATCAGCATTAATCTTGATATGCATGAAAATACACTAAATGGTCAATTTTCGGGCTTTCAGTACACTCATTTATATTGCTCAGAATAAATTTTAAATGAGACCATATTATTCTACACATCAATTTACATAAGAATCCGCATTAATCTTGATATGCATGAAAATACACTAAATGCGCAATAATCGGGCTTTCAGTACACTCATTTATGTCGCTCGGAGTCAATTTTAAATGAGACCATATGATTCTACACATCAATTTACATAAGAATCAGCATTAATCTTGATATGCATGAAAATACACTAAATGCTCAATTTTCGGGCTTACAGTACACTCATTTATATTGATCAGAATCAATTTTAAATGAGACCATATGATTCTACACATCAATTTACATAAGAATCAGCATTAATCTTGATATGCATGAAAATACACTTAATGCGTAATATTCCAGCTTTCAGTACACTCATTTATATTGCTCAGAATCAATTTTAAATGAGACCGTATGATTCTACACATCAATTTACATAAGAATCAGCATTAATCTTGATATGCATGAAAATACACTAAATGCGCAATTTCGGGCTTTCAGTACACTCATTTATATTGCTCAGAATCAATTTTAAATGAGACCGTATGATTCTACACATCAATTTACATAAGAATCAGCATTAATCTTGATATGCATGAAAATACATTAATGCGCAATTTTCGGGCTTTCAGTACACTCATTTATATTGATCAGAATCAATTTTAAATGAGACCATATGATTCTACACATCAATTTACAAAAGAATCAGCATTAATCTTGATATGCATGAAAATACACTAAATGCGCAATTTTCGGGCTTTCAGTATACTCATATATATTGCTCAGAATCAATTTTGAATGAGACCATATGATTCTACACATCAATTTACATAAGAATCAGCATGAATCTTGATATGCATGAAAATACATTAAATGCCCAATTTTCGGGCTTTCAGTACACTCATTTATATTGCTCAGAATCAATTTTAAATGAGACCATATGATTCTACACATCAATTTACATAAGAATCAGCATTAATCTTGATATGCATGAAAATACACTAAATGCGCAATTTTCGGGCTTTCAGTACACTCATTTATATTGCTCAGAATCTATTTTAAATGAGTACGTATGATTCTACACATCAATTTACATAAGAATCAGCATTAATCTTGATATGCATGAAAATACACTAAATGCGCAATTTTCGGGCTTTCAGTACACTCATTTATATTGATCAGAATCAATTTAAAATGAAACCATATGATTCTACACATCAATTTACATAAGAATCAGCATTAATCTTGATATGCATGAAAATACACTAAATGCGCAATTTTCGGGCTTTCAGTACACTCATATATATTGCTCAGAATCAATTTTGAATGAGACCATATGATTCTACACATCAATTTACATAAGAATCAGCATTAATCTTGATATGCATGAAAATACACTAAATGCGCAATTTTCAGGCTTTCAGTACACTCATTTATATTGCTCAGAATCAATTTTAAATGAGACCATATGATTCTACACATCAATTTACATAAGAATCAGCATTAATCTTGATATGCATGAAAATACACTAAATGCGCAATTTTCGGGCATTCAGTACACTCATTTATATCACTCAGAATCAATTTTATATGAGGCCATATGATTCTACACATCAATTTACATAAGAATCAGCATTAATCTTGATATGCATGAAAATACACTAAATGCGCAATTTTCGGGCTTTCAGTACACTCATTTATATTTCTCAGAATCAATTTTAAATGAGATTATATGATTCTACACATCAATTTACATAAGAATCAGCATTAATCTTGATATGCATGAAAATACACTAAATGCGCAATATTCGGGCTTTCAGTACACTCATTTATATTGCTCAGAATCAATTTTAAATGAGACCATATGATTCTACACATCAATTTACATAAGAATCAGCATTAATCTTGATATGCATGAAAATACACTAAATGCGCAATTTTCGGGCTTTCAGTATACTCATATATATTGCTCAGAATCAATTTTGAATGAGACCATATGATTCTACACATCAATTTACATAAGAATCAGCATTAATCTTGATATGCATGAAAATACACTAAATGCCCAATTTTCGGGCTTTCAGTACACTCATTTATATTGCTCAGAATCAATTTTAAATGAGACCATATGATTCTACACATCAATTTACATAAGAATCAGCATTAATCTTGATATGCATGAAAATACACTAAATGCGCAATTTTCGGGCTTTCAGTACACTCATTTATATTGCTCAGAATCTATTTTAAATGAGTACGTATGATTCTACACATCAATTTACATAAGAATCAGCATTAATCTTGATATGCATGAAAATACACTAAATGCGCAATTTTCGGGCTTTCAGTACACTCATTTATATAGTTCTGAATCAATTTTAAATGAAACCATATGATTCTACACTTCAATTTACATAAGAATCAGCATTAATCTTGATATGCATGAAAATACACTAAATGCGCAATTTTCGGGCTTTCAGTACACTCATATATATTGCTCAGAATCAATTATGAATGAGACCATATGATTCTACACATCAATTTACATAAGAATCAGCATTAATCTTGATATGCATGAAAATACACTAAATGCGCAATTTTCAGGCTTTCAGTACACTCATTTATATTGCTCAGAATCAATTTTAAATGAGACCATATGATTCTACACATCAATTTACATAAGAATCAGCATTAATCTTGATATGCATGAAAATACACTAAATGCGCAATTTTCGGGCATTCAGTACACTCATTTATATCACTCAGAATCAATTTTATATGAGGCCATATGATTCTACACATCAATTTACATAAGAATCAGCATTAATCTTGATATGCATGAAAATACACTAAATGCGCAATTTTCGGGCTTTCAGTACACTCATTTATATTTCTCAGAATCAATTTAAATTGAGATTATATGATTCTACACATCAATTTACATAAGAATCAGCATTAATCTTGATATGCATGAAAATACACTAAATGCGCAATATTCGGGCTTTCAGTACACTCATTTATATTGCTCAGAATCAATTTTAAATGAGACCATATGATTCTACACATCAATTTACATAAGAATCAGCATTAATCTTGATATGCATGAAAATACACTAAATGCGCCATTTTCGGGTTTTCAGTATACTCATATATATTGCTCAGAATCAATTTTGAATGAGACCATATGATTCTACACATCAATTTACATAAGAATCAGCATTAATCTTGATATGCATGAAAATACAATAAATGCGCAATTTTCAGGCTTTCAGTACACTCATTTATATTGCTCAGAATCAATTTTAAATGAAACCATATGATTCTACACATCAATTTACATAAGAATCAGCATTAATCTTGATATGCATGAAAATACACTAAATGCGCAGTTTTTGGTCTTTCAGTACACTCATTTATATTGATCAGAATCAATTTTAAATGAGACCATATGATTCTAAGCATCAATTTACATAAGAATCAGCATTAATCTTGATATGCATGAAAATACACTAAATGCGCAATTTTCGGGCTTTCAGTACACTCATTTATATTGCTCAGAATCAATTTTAAATGAGACCATATGATTCTACACATCAATTTACATGAGAATCAGCATTAATCTTGATATGCATGAAAATACACTAAATGCGCAATTTTCGGGCTTTAAGTACACTCATTTATATCACTCAGAATCAATTTTATATGAGGCCATATGATTCTACACATCAATTTACATAAGAATCAGCATTAACCTTGATATGCATGAAAATACACTAAATGCGCAATTTTCGGGCTTTCAGTACACTCATTTATATTGATCAGAATCAATTTTAAATGAGATTATATGATTCTACACATCAATTTACATAAGAATCAGCATTAATCTTGATATGCATGAAAATGCATTAAATGCCCAATTTTCGGGCTTTCAGTATACTCATTTATATTGCTCAGAATCTATTATAAATGAGACCACATTATTCTACACATCAATTTACATAAGAATCTGCATTAATCTTTATATGCATGAAAATACATTAAATGCTCAATTTTGGGGTTTCAGTACACTCATTTATATTGCTCAGAATCAATTTTAAATGAGACCATATGATTCTACACATCAATTTACATAAGAATCAGCATTAATCTTGATATGCATGAAAATACACTAAATGCGCAATTTTCGGGCTTTCAGTACACTCATTTATATTGCTCAGAATCTATTTTAAATGAGTACGTATGATTCTACACATCAATTTACATAAGAATCAGCATTAATCTTGATATGCATGAAAATACACTAAATGCGCAATTTTCGGGCTTTCAGTACACTCATTTATATAGTTCTGAATCAATTTTAAATGAAACCATATGATTCTACACTTCAATTTACATAAGAATCAGCATTAATCTTGATATGCATGAAAATACACTAAATGCGCAATTTTCGGGCTTTCAGTACACTCATATATATTGCTCAGAATCAATTATGAATGAGACCATATGATTCTACACATCAATTTACATAAGAATCAGCATTAATCTTGATATGCATGAAAATACACTAAATGCGCAATTTTCAGGCTTTCAGTACACTCATTTATATTGCTCAGAATCAATTTTAAATGAGACCATATGATTCTACACATCAATTTACATAAGAATCAGCATTAATCTTGATATGCATGAAAATACACTAAATGCGCAATTTTCGGGCATTCAGTACACTCATTTATATCACTCAGAATCAATTTTATATGAGGCCATATGATTCTACACATCAATTTACATAAGAATCAGCATTAATCTTGATATGCATGAAAATACACTAAATGCGCAATTTTCGGGCTTTCAGTACACTCATTTATATTTCTCAGAATCAATTTAAATTGAGATTATATGATTCTACACATCAATTTACATAAGAATCAGCATTAATCTTGATATGCATGAAAATACACTAAATGCGCAATATTCGGGCTTTCAGTACACTCATTTATATTGCTCAGAATCAATTTTAAATGAGACCATATGATTCTACACATCAATTTACATAAGAATCAGCATTAATCTTGATATGCATGAAAATACACTAAATGCGCCATTTTCGGGTTTTCAGTATACTCATATATATTGCTCAGAATCAATTTTGAATGAGACCATATGATTCTACACATCAATTTACATAAGAATCAGCATTAATCTTGATATGCATGAAAATACAATAAATGCGCAATTTTCAGGCTTTCAGTACACTCATTTATATTGCTCAGAATCAATTTTAAATGAAACCATATGATTCTACACATCAATTTACATAAGAATCAGCATTAATCTTGATATGCATGAAAATACACTAAATGCGCAGTTTTTGGTCTTTCAGTACACTCATTTATATTGATCAGAATCAATTTTAAATGAGACCATATGATTCTAAGCATCAATTTACATAAGAATCAGCATTAATCTTGATATGCATGAAAATACACTAAATGCGCAATTTTCGGGCTTTCAGTACACTCATTTATATTGCTCAGAATCAATTTTAAATGAGACCATATGATTCTACACATCAATTTACATGAGAATCAGCATTAATCTTGATATGCATGAAAATACACTAAATGCGCAATTTTCGGGCTTTAAGTACACTCATTTATATCACTCAGAATCAATTTTATATGAGGCCATATGATTCTACACATCAATTTACATAAGAATCAGCATTAACCTTGATATGCATGAAAATACACTAAATGCGCAATTTTCGGGCTTTCAGTACACTCATTTATATTGATCAGAATCAATTTTAAATGAGATTATATGATTCTACACATCAATTTACATAAGAATCAGCATTAATCTTGATATGCATGAAAATGCATTAAATGCCCAATTTTCGGGCTTTCAGTATACTCATTTATATTGCTCAGAATCTATTATAAATGAGACCACATTATTCTACACATCAATTTACATAAGAATCTGCATTAATCTTTATATGCATGAAAATACATTAAATGCTCAATTTTGGGGTTTCAGTACACTCATTTATATTGCTCAGAATCAATTTTAAATGAGACCATATGATTCTACACATCAATTTACATAAAAATCAGCATTAATCTTGATATGGATGAAAATACACTAAATGCGCAATTTTCGGGCTTTCAGTACACTCATTTATATTGCTCAGAATCAATTTTAAATGAGACCATATGATTCTACTCATAAATTTACATATGAATCAGCATTAATCTTGATATGCATGAAAAGACACTAAATGCGAATTTTTTGTTATTTCAGTACACTCATTTATATTGCTCAGAATCAATTTTGTATGAGACCATATGATTCTACACATCAATTTACATAAGAATCAGCATTAATCTTGATATGCATGAAAATACACTAAATGCGCCATTTTCGGGCTTTCAGTACACTCATTTATATTGATCAGAATCAATTTTAAATGAGACCATATGATTCTACTCATCAATTTACATAAGAATCAGCATTAATCTTCATATGCATGAAAATACACTAAATGCGCAATTTTCGGGATTTCAGTACACTCATTTATATTGCTCAGAATCAATTTCAAATGAGACCGTATGATTCTACACATCAATTTACATAAGAATCAGCATTAATCTTGATATGCATGAAAATACACTAAATGAGCAATTTTCGGGCTTTAAGTACACTCATTTATATTGCTCAGAATCAATTTTAAATGAGTCCGTATGATTCTACACATCAATTTACCTAAGAATCAGCATTAATCTTGATATGCATGAAAATACACTAAATGCGCAGTTATTTGTTTTTCAGTCCACTCATTTATATTGCTCAGAATCAATTTTAAATGAAACCATGTGATTCTACACATCAATTTACATAAGAATCAGCATTAATCTTGATATGCATGAAAATACACTAAATGCGCAATTTTCGGGCTTTCAGTACACTCATTCATATTGCTCAGAATCAATTTCAAATGAGAACGTATGATTCTACATATCAATTTACATAAGAATCAGCATTAATCTTGATATGCATGGAAATACACTAAATGCGCAGTTTTGATCTTTCAGTTCACTCATTTATATTGATCAGAATCAAATTTAAATGAGACCATATGATTCTGCACCTCAATTTACATAAGAATCAGCATTAATCTTGATATGCATGAAAATACACTAAATGCGCAATTTTCGGGCTTTCAGTACACTCATTTATATTGCTCAGAATCAATTTCAAATAAGACCATATGATTCTACACATCAATTTACATAAGAATCAGCATTAATCTTGATATGCATGAAAATACACTAAATGCGCAATTTTCGGGCTTTCAGTACACTCATATATATTGCTCAGAATCAATTTTGAATGAGACCATATGATTCTACACATCAATTTACATAAGAATCAGCATTAATCTTGATATGCATGAAAATACACTAAATGCGCAATTTTCAGGCTTTCAGTAGACTCATTTATATTGCTCAGAATCAATTTTAAATGAGACCATATGATTCTACACATCAATTTACATAAGAATCAGCATTAATCTTGATATGCATGAAAATACACTAAATGCGCAATTTTCGGGCATTCAGTACACTCATTTATATCACTCAGAATCAATTTTATATGAGGCCATATGATTCTACACATCAATTTACATAAGAATCAGCATTAATCTTGATATGCATGAAAATACACTAAATGCGCAATATTCGGGCTTTCAGTACACTCATTTATATTGCTCAGAATCAATTTTAAATGAGACCATATGATTCTACACATCAATTTACATAAGAATCAGCATTAATCTTGATATGCATGAAAATACACTAAATGCGCAATTTTTGGGCATTCAGTACACTCATTTATATCACTCAGAATCAATTTTATATGAGGCCATATGATTCTACACATCAATTTACATAAGAATCAGCATTAATCTTGATACGTCAGAAAAATACACTAAATGCGCAATTTTCGGGCTTTCAGTACACTCATTTATTTATTGCTCAGAATCAATTTTAAATGAGACCATATGATTCTACACATCAATTTACATAAGAATCAGCATTAATCTTGATATGCATGAAAATACACTAAATGCGCAATTTTCGGGCTTTCAGTACACCTCATTTATATTGCTCAGAATCAATTTTGAATGAGACCATATGATTCTACACATCAATTTACACAGAGAATCAAGGGCATTAATCTTGATATGCACGAAAATACACTAAATGCACAATTTTCAGGGCTTTAAGTACACCTCATTTATATCACTCAAAGAACCATTTTTATATGAGGCCATATGATTCTACACATCAATTTACATAAGAATCAGCATTAATCTTGGTATACTGCATGAAAAATACACATTAATGCGCAATTTTCGGGCTTTCAGTACACTCATATATATTGCTCAGAATCAATTTTGAATGAGACCATATGATTCGACACATCAATTTACATAAGAATCAGCATTAATCTTGATATGCATGAAAATGCACTCAAATGCGCAATTTTCGGGCTTTCAGTACACTCATTTATATTTCTCAGAATCAATTTAAATTGAGATTATATGATTCTACACATCAATTTACATAAGAATCAGCATTAATCTTGATATGCATGAAAATACACTAAATGCGCAATATTCGGGCTTTCAGTACACTCATTTATATTGCTCAGAATCAATTTTAAATGAGACCATATGATTCTACACATCAATTTACATAAGAATCAGCATTAACCTTGATATGCATGAAAATACACTAAATGCGCAATTTTCGGGCTTTCAGTACACTCAGTTATATTGATCAGAATCAATTTTAAATGAGACCATATAATTCTACACATCCATTTACATAAGAATCAGTATTACTCTTGATATGCATGGAAATACACTAAATGCGCAATTTTCGGGCTTTCAGTACACTCATTTATATTGCTCAGAATCAATTTTCAATGAGACCATATGATTCTATACATCAATTTACATAAGAATCTGCATTAATCTTTATATGCATGAAAATACATTAAATGCTCAATTTTGGGGTTTCAGTACACTCATTTATATTGCTCAGAATCAATTTTAAATGAGACCATATGATTCTACACATCAATTTACATAAAAATCAGCATTAATCTTGATATGGATGAAAATACACTAAATGCGCAATTTTCGGGCTTTCAGTACACTCATTTATATTGCTCAGAATCAATTTTAAATGAGACCATATGATTCTACTCATAAATTTACATAAGAATCAGCATTAATCTTGATATGCATGAAAAGACACTAAATGCGAATTTTTTGTTATTTCAGTACACTCATTTATATTGCTCAGAATCAATTTTGTATGAGACCATATGATTCTACACATCAATTTACATAAGAATCAGCATTAATCTTGATATGCATGAAAATACACTAAATGCGCCATTTTCGGGCTTTCAGTACACTCATTTATATTGATCAGAATCAATTTTAAATGAGACCATATGATTCTACACATCAATTTACATAAAAATCAGCATTAATCTTGATATGGATGAAAATACACTAAATGCGCAATTTTCGGGCTTTAAGTACACTCATTTATATTGCTCAGAAACAATTTTAAATGAGACCATATGATTCTACTCGTCAATTTACATAAGAATCAGCATTAATCTTCATATGCATGAAAATACACTAAATGCGCAATTTTCGGGATTTCAGTACACTCATTTATATTGCTCAGAATCAATTTCAAATGAGACCGTATGATTCTACACATCAATTTACATAAGAATCAGCATTAATCTTGATATGCATGAAAATACACTAAATGAGCAATTTTCGGGCTTTAAGTACACTCATTTATATTGCTCAGAATCAATTTTAAATGAGTCCGTATGATTCTACACATCAATTTACCTAAGAATCAGCATTAATCTTGATATGCATGAAAATACACTAAATGCGCAGTTATTTGTTTTTCAGTCCACTCATTTATATTGCTCAGAATCAATTTTAAATGAAACCATGTGATTCTACACATCAATTTACATGAGAATCAGCATTAATCTTGATATGCATGAAAATACACTAAATGCGCAATTTTCGGGCTTTCAGTACACTCATTCATATTGCTCAGAATCAATTTCAAATGAGAACGTATGATTCTACATATCAATTTACATAAGAATCAGCATTAATCTTGATATGCATGGAAATACACTAAATGCGCAGTTTTGATCTTTCAGTTCACTCATTTATATTGATCAGAATCAAATTTAAATGAGACCATATGATTCTACACCTCAATTTACATAAGAATCAGCATTAATCTTGATATGCATGAAAATACACTAAATGCGCAATTTTCGGGCTTTCAGTACACTCATTTATATTGCTCAGAATCAATTTCAAATAAGACCATATGATTCTACACATCAATTTACATAAGAATCAGCATTAATCTTGATATGCATGAAAATACACTAAATGCGCAATTTTCGGGCTTTCAGTACACTCATATATATTGCTCAGAATCAATTTTGAATGAGACCATATGATTCTACACATCAATTTACATAAGAATCAGCATTAATCTTGATATGCATGAAAATACACTAAATGCGCAATTTTCAGGCTTTCAGTAGACTCATTTATATTGCTCAGAATCAATTTTAAATGAGACCATATGATTCTACACATCAATTTACATAAGAATCAGCATTAATCTTGATATGCATGAAAATACACTAAATGCGCAATTTTCGGGCATTCAGTACACTCATTTATATCACTCAGAATCAATTTTATATGAGGCCATATGATTCTACACATCAATTTACATAAGAATCAGCATTAATCTTGATATGCATGAAAATACACTAAATGCGCAATATTCGGGCTTTCAGTACACTCATTTATATTGCTCAGAATCAATTTTAAATGAGACCATATGATTCTACACATCAATTTACATAAGAATCAGCATTAATCTTGATATGCATGAAAATACACTAAATGCGCAATTTTCGGGCTTTCAGTATACTCATATATATTGCTCAGAATCAATTATGAATGAGACCATATGATTCTACACATCAATTTACATAAGAATCAGCATTAATCTTGATATGCATGAAAATACACTAAATGCCAAATTTTCGGGCTTTCAGTACACTCATTTATATTGCTCAGAATCAATTTTAAATGAGACCATATGATTCTACACATCAATTTACATAAGAATCAGCATTAATCTTGATATGCATGAAAATACACTAAATGCGCAATTTTCGGGCTTTCAGTACACTCATTTATATTGCTCTGAATCTATTTTAAATTTTAAATGAGTACGTATGATTCTACACATCAATTTCCATAAGAATCAGCATTAATCTTGATATGCATGAAAATACACTAAATGCGCAATTTTCGGGCTTTCAGTACACTCATTTATATTGTTCTGAATCAATTTTAAATGAAACCATATGATTCTACACTTCAATTTACATAAGAATCAGCATTAACCTTGATATGCATGAAAATACACTAAATGCGCAATTTTCGGGCTTTCAGTACACTCATATATATTGCTCAGAATCAATTATGAATGAGACCATATGATTCTACACATCAATTTACATAAGAATCAGCATTAATCTTGATATGCATGAAAATACACTAAATGCGCAATTTTCAGGCTTTCAGTACACTCATTTATATTGCTCAGAATCAATTTTAAATGAGACCATATGATTCTACACATCAATTTACATGAGAATCAGCATTAATCTTGATATGCATGAAAATACACTAAATGCGCAATTTTCGGGCTTTAAGTACACTCATTTATATCACTCAGAATCAATTTTATATGAGGCCATATGATTCTACACATCAATTTACATAAGAATCAGCATTAACCTTGATATGCATGAAAATACACTAAATGCGCAATTTTCGGGCTTTCAGTACACTCATTTATATTGATCAGAATCAATTTTAAATGAGATTATATGATTCTACACATCAATTTACATAAGAATCAGCATTAATCTTGATATGCATGAAAATGCATTAAATGCCCAATTTTCGGGCTTTCAGTATACTCATTTATATTGCTCAGAATCTATTATAAATGAGACCACATTATTCTACACATCAATTTACATAAGAATCTGCATTAATCTTTATATGCATGAAAATACATTAAATGCTCAATTTTGGGGTTTCAGTACACTCATTTATATTGCTCAGAATCAATTTTAAATGAGACCATATGATTCTACACATCAATTTACATAAAAATCAGCATTAATCTTGATATGGATGAAAATACACTAAATGCGCAATTTTCGGGCTTTCAGTACACTCATTTATATTGCTCAGAATCAATTTTAAATGAGACCATATGATTCTACTCATAAATTTACATGAGAATCAGCATTAATCTTGATATGCATGAAAAGACACTAAATGCGAATTTTTTGTTATTTCAGTACACTCATTTATATTGCTCAGAATCAATTTTGTATGAGACCATATGATTCTACACATCAATTTACATAAGAATCAGCATTAATCTTGATATGCATGAAAATACACTAAATGCGCCATTTTCGGGCTTTCAGTACACTCATTTATATTGATCAGAATCAATTTTAAATGAGACCATATGATTCTACACATCAATTTACATAAAAATCAGCATTAATCTTGATATGGATGAAAATACACTAAATGCGCAATTTTCGGGCTTTAAGTACACTCATTTATATTGCTCAGAAACAATTTTAAATGAGACCATATGATTCTACTCATCAATTTACATAAGAATCAGCATTAATCTTCATATGCATGAAAATACACTAAATGCGCAATTTTCGGGATTTCAGTACACTCATTTATATTGCTCAGAATCAATTTCAAATGAGACCGTATGATTCTACACATCAATTTACATAAGAATCAGCATTAATCTTGATATGCATGAAAATACACTAAATGAGCAATTTTCGGGCTTTAAGTACACTCATTTATATTGCTCAGAATCAATTTTAAATGAGTCCGTATGATTCTACACATCAATTTACCTAAGAATCAGCATTAATCTTGATATGCATGAAAATACACTAAATGCGCAGTTATTTGTTTTTCAGTCCACTCATTTATATTGCTCAGAATCAATTTTAAATGAAACCATGTGATTCTACACATCAATTTACATAAGAATCAGCATTAATCTTGATATGCATGAAAATACACTAAATGCGCAATTTTCGGGCTTTCAGTACACTCATTCATATTGCTCAGAATCAATTTCAAATGAGAACGTATGATTCTACATATCAATTTACATAAGAATCAGCATTAATCTTGATATGCATGGAAATACACTAAATGCGCAGTTTTGATCTTTCAGTTCACTCATTTATATTGATCAGAATCAAATTTAAATGAGACCATATGATTCTACACCTCAATTTACATAAGAATCAGCATTAATCTTGATATGCATGAAAATACACTAAATGCGCAATTGTCGGGCTTTCAGTACACTCATTTATATTGCTCAGAATCAATTTCAAATAAGACCATATGATTCTACACATCAATTTACATAAGAATCAGCATTAATCTTGATATGCATGAAAATACACTAAATGCGCAATTTTCGGGCTTTCAGTACACTCATATATATTGCTCAGAATCAATTTTGAATGAGACCATATGATTCTACACATCAATTTACATAAGAATCAGCATTAATCTTGATATGCATGAAAATACACTAAATGCGCAATTTTCAGGCTTTCAGTAGACTCATTTATATTGCTCAGAATCTATTATAAATGAGACCACATTATTCTACACATCAATTTACATAAGAATCTGCATTAATCTTTATATGCATGAAAATACATTAAATGCTCAATTTTGGGGTTTCAGTACACTCATTTATATTGCTCAGAATCAATTTTAAATGAGACCATATGATTCTACACATCAATTTACATAAAAATCAGCATTAATCTTGATATGGATGAAAATACACTAAATGCGCAATTTTCGGGCTTTCAGTACACTCATTTATATTGCTCAGAATCAATTTTAAATGAGACCATATGATTCTACTCATAAATTTACATGAGAATCAGCATTAATCTTGATATGCATGAAAAGACACTAAATGCGAATTTTTTGTTATTTCAGTACACTCATTTATATTGCTCAGAATCAATTTTGTATGGGACCATATGATTCTACACATCAATTTACATAAGAATCAGCATTAATCTTGATATGCATGAAAATACACTAAATGCGCCATTTTCGGGCTTTCAGTACACTCATTTATATTGATCAGAATCAATTTTAAATGAGACCATATGATTCTACACATCAATTTACATAAAAATCAGCATTAATCTTGATATGGATGAAAATACACTAAATGCGCAATTTTCGGGCTTTAAGTACACTCATTTATATTGCTCAGAAACAATTTTAAATGAGACCATATGATTCTACTCATCAATTTACATAAGAATCAGCATTAATCTTCATATGCATGAAAATACACTAAATGCGCAATTTTCGGGATTTCAGTACACTCATTTATATTGCTCAGAATCAATTTCAAATGAGACCGTATGATTCTACACATCAATTTACATAAGAATCAGCATTAATCTTGATATGCATGAAAATACACTAAATGAGCAATTTTCGGGCTTTAAGTACACTCATTTATATTGCTCAGAATCAATTTTAAATGAGTCCGTATGATTCTACACATCAATTTACCTAAGAATCAGCATTAATCTTGATATGCATGAAAATACACTAAATGCGCAGTTATTTGTTTTTCAGTCCACTCATTTATATTGCTCAGAATCAATTTTAAATGAAACCATGTGATTCTACACATCAATTTACATAAGAATCAGCATTAATCTTGATATGCATGAAAATACACTAAATGCGCAATTTTCGGGCTTTCAGTACACTCATTCATATTGCTCAGAATCAATTTCAAATGAGAACGTATGATTCTACATATCAATTTACATAAGAATCAGCATTAATCTTGATATGCATGGAAATACACTAAATGCGCAGTTTTGATCTTTCAGTTCACTCATTTATATTGATCAGAATCAAATTTAAATGAGACCATATGATTCTACACCTCAATTTACATAAGAATCAGCATTAATCTTGATATGCATGAAAATACACTAAATGCGCAATTTTCGGGCTTTCAGTACACTCATTTATATTGCTCAGAATCAATTTCAAATAAGACCATATGATTCTACACATCAATTTACATAAGAATCAGCCTTAATCTTGATATGCATGAAAATACACTAAATGCGCAATTTTCGGGCTTTCAGTACACTCATATATATTGCTCAGAATCAATTTTGAATGAGACCATATGATTCTACACATCAATTTACATAAGAATCAGCATTAATCTTGATATGCATGAAAATACACTAAATGCGCAATTTTCAGGCTTTCAGTAGACTCATTTATATTGCTCAGAATCAATTTTAAATGAGACCATATGATTCTACACATCAATTTACATAAGAATCAGCATTAATCTTGATATGCATGAAAATACACTAAATGCGCAATTTTCTGGCATTCAGTACACTCATTTATATCACTCAGAATCAATTTTATATGAGGCCATATGATTCTACACATCAATTTACATAAGAATCAGCATTAATCTTGATATGCATGAAAATACACTAAATGCGCAATATTCGGGCTTTCAGTACACTCATTTATATTGCTCAGAATCAATTTTAAATGAGACCATATGATTCTACACATCAATTTACATAAGAATCAGCATTAATCTTGATATGCATGAAAATACACTAAATGCGCAATTTTCGGGCTTTCAGTATACTCATATATATTGCTCAGAATCAATTATGAATGAGACCATATGATTCTACACATCAATTTACATAAGAATCAGCATTAATCTTGATATGCATGAAAATACACTAAATGCCAAATTTTCGGGCTTTCAGTACACTCATTTATATTGCTCAGAATCAATTTTAAATGAGACCATATGATTCTACACATCAATTTACATAAGAATCAGCATTAATCTTGATATGCATGAAAATACACTAAATGCGCAATTTTCGGGCTTTCAGTACACTCATTTATATTGCTCTGAATCTATTTTAAATGAGTACGTATGATTCTACACATCAATTTCCATAAGAATCAGCATTAATCTTGATATGCATGAAAATACACTAAATGCGCAATTTTCGGGCTTTCAGTACACTCATTTATATTGTTCTGAATCAATTTTAAATGAAACCATATGATTCTACACTTCAATTTACATAAGAATCAGCATTAATCTTGATATGCATGAAAATACACTAAATGCGCAATTTTCGGGCTTTCAGTACACTCATATATATTGCTCAGAATCAATTATGAATGAGACCATATGATTCTACACATCAATTTACATAAGAATCAGCATTAATCTTGATATGCATGAAAATACACTAAATGCGCAATTTTCGGGCTTTCAGTACACTCATTCATATTGCTCAGAATCAATTTCAAATGAGAACGTATGATTCTACATATCAATTTACATAAGAATCAGCATTAATCTTGATATGCATGGAAATACACTAAATGCGCAGTTTTGATCTTTCAGTTCACTCATTTATATTGATCAGAATCAAATTTAAATGAGACCATATGATTCTACACCTCAATTTACATAAGAATCAGCATTAATCTTGATATGCATGAAAATACACTAAATGCGCAATTTTCGGGCTTTCAGTACACTCATTTATATTGCTCAGAATCAATTTCAAATAAGACCATATGATTCTACACATCAATTTACATAAGAATCAGCATTAATCTTGATATGCATGAAAATACACTAAATGCGCAATTTTCGGGCTTTCAGTACACTCATATATATTGCTCAGAATCAATTTTGAATGAGACCATATGATTCTACACATCAATTTACATAAGAATCAGCATTAATCTTGATATGCATGAAAATACACTAAATGCGCAATTTTCAGGCTTTCAGTAGACTCATTTATATTGCTCAGAATCAATTTTAAATGAGACCATATGATTCTACACATCAATTTACATAAGAATCAGCATTAATCTTGATATGCATGAAAATACACTAAATGCGCAATTTTCGGGCATTCAGTACACTCATTTATATCACTCAGAATCAATTTTATATGAGGCCATATGATTCTACACATCAATTTACATAAGAATCAGCATTAATCTTGATATGCATGAAAATACACTAAATGCGCAATATTCGGGCTTTCAGTACACTCATTTATATTGCTCAGAATCAATTTTAAATGAGACCATATGATTCTACACATCAATTTACATAAGAATCAGCATTAATCTTGATATGCATGAAAATACACTAAATGCGCAATTTTCGGGCTTTCAGTATACTCATATATATTGCTCAGAATCAATTATGAATGAGACCATATGATTCTACACATCAATTTACATAAGAATCAGCATTAATCTTGATATGCATGAAAATACACTAAATGCCAAATTTTCGGGCTTTCAGTACACTCATTTATATTGCTCAGAATCAATTTTAAATGAGACCATATGATTCTACACATCAATTTACATAAGAATCAGCATTAATCTTGATATGCATGAAAATACACTAAATGCGCAATTTTCGGGCTTTCAGTACACTCATTTATATTGCTCTGAATCTATTTTAAATGAGTACGTATGATTCTACACATCAATTTCCATAAGAATCAGCATTAATCTTGATATGCATGAAAATACACTAAATGCGCAATTTTCGGGCTTTCAGTACACTCATTTATATTGTTCTGAATCAATTTTAAATGAAACCATATGATTCTACACTTCAATTTACATAAGAATCAGCATTAATCTTGATATGCATGAAAATACACTAAATGCGCAATTTTCGGGCTTTCAGTACACTCATATATATTGCTCAGAATCAATTATGAATGAGACCATATGATTCTACACATCAATTTACATAAGAATCAGCATTAATCTTGATATGCATGAAAATACACTAAATGCGCAATTTTCAGGCTTTCAGTACACTCATTTATATTGCTCAGAATCAATTTTAAATGAGACCATATTATTCTACACATCAATTTACATAAGAATCAGCATTAATCTTGATATGCATGAAAATACACTAAATGCGCAATTTTTGGGCATTCAGTACACTCATTTATATCACTCAGAATCAATTTTATTTGAGGCCATATGATTCTACACATCAATTTACATAAGAATCAGCATTAATCTTGATATGCATGAAAATACACTAAATGCGCAATTTTCGGGCTTTCAGTACACTCATTTATATTGCTCAGAATCAATTTTAAATGAGACCATATGATTCTACACATCAATTTACATAAGAATCAGCATTAATCTTGATATGCATGAAAATACACTAAATGCGCAATTTTCGGGCTTTCAGTACACTCATTTATATTGCTCAGAATCAATTTTGAATGAGACCATATGATTCTACACATCAATTTACATGAGAATCAGCATTAATCTTGATATGCATGAAAATACACTAAATGCGCAATTTTCGGGCTTTAAGTACACTCATTTATATCACTCAGAATCCATTTTATATGAGGCCATATGATTCTACACATCAATTTACATAAGAATCAGCATTAATCTTGATATGCATGAAAATACATTAATGCGCAATTTTCGGGCTTTCAGTACACTCATATATATTGCTCAGAATCAATTTTGAATGAGACCATATGATTCTACACATCAATTTACATAAGAATCAGCATTAATCTTGATATGCATGAAAATGCACTAAATGCGCAATTTTCGGGCTTTCAGTACACTCATTTATATTGCTCAGAATCAATTTTGAATGAGACCATATGATTCTACACATCAATTTACATGAGAATCAGCATTAATCTTGATATGCATGAAAATACACTAAATGCGCAATATTCGGGCTTTCAGTACACTCATTTATATTGCTCAGAATCAATTTTAAATGAGACCATATGATTCTACACATCAATTTACATAAGAATCAGCATTAACCTTGATATGCATGAAAATACACTAAATGCGCAATTTTCGGGCTTTCAGTACACTCAGTTATATTGATCAGAATCAATTTTAAATGAGACCATATAATTCTACACATCCATTTACATAAGAATCAGTATTACTCTTGATATGCATGGAAATACACTAAATGCGCAATTTTCGGGCTTTCAGTACACTCATTTATATTGCTCAGAATCAATTTTCAATGAGTCCATATGATTCTATACATCAATTTACATAAGAATCTGCATTAATCTTTATATGCATGAAAATACATTAAATGCTCAATTTTGGGGTTTCAGTACACTCATTTATATTGCTCAGAATCAATTTTAAATGAGACCATATGATTCTACACATCAATTTACATAAAAATCAGCATTAATCTTGATATGGATGAAAATACACTAAATGCGCAATTTTCGGGCTTTCAGTACACTCATTTATATTGCTCAGAATCAATTTTAAATGAGACCATATGATTCTACTCATAAATTTACATAAGAATCAGCATTAATCTTGATATGCACGAAAAGACACTAAATGCGCAGTTTTTGTTATTTCAGTACACTCATTTATATTGCTCAGAATCAATTTTGTATGAGACCATATGATTCTACACATCAATTTACATAAAAATCAGCATTAATCTTGATATGCATGAAAATACACTAAATGCGCCATTTTCGGGCTTTCAGTACACTCATTTATATTGATCAGAATCAATTTTAAATGAGACCATATGATTCTACACATCAATTTACATAAAAATCAGCATTAATCTTGATATGGATGAAAATACACTAAATGCGCAATTTTCGGGCTTTAAGTACACTCATTTATATTGCTCAGAAACAATTTTAAATGAGACCATATGATTCTACTCATTAATTTACATAAGAATCAGCATTAATCTTCATATGCATGAAAATACACTAAATGCGCAATTTTCGGGATTTCAGTACACTCATTTATATTGCTCAGAATCAATTTCAAATGAGACCGTATGATTCTACACATCAATTTACATAAGAATCAGCATTAATCTTGATATGCATGAAAATACACTAAATGCGCAATTTTCGGGCTTTCAGTACACTCATTCATATTGCTCAGAATCAATTTCAAATGAGAACGTATGATTCTACATATCAATTTACATAAGAATCAGCATTAATCTTGATATGCATTGAAATACACTAAATGCGCAGTTTTGATCTTTCAGTTCACTCATTTATATTGATCAGAATCAATTTGAAATGAGACCATATGATTCTACACCTCAATTTACATAAGAATCAGCATTAATCTTGATATGCATGAAAATACACTAAATGCGCAATTTGCCGGCTTTCAGTACACTCATTTATATTGCTCAGAATCAATTTCAAATAAGACCATATGATTCTACACATCAATTTACATAAGAATCAGCATTAATCTTGATATGCATGAAAATACACTAAATGCGCAATTTTCGGGCTTTCAGTACACTCATTTATATTGCTCAGAATCAATTTTAAATGAGACCATATGATTCTACACATCAACTTACATAAGAATCAGCATTAATCTTGATATGCATGAAAATACACTAAATGCGCAGTTTTTGGTCTTTCAGTACACTCATTTATATTGCTCAGAATCAATTTTAAATGAAACCATATGATTCTACACATCAATTTACATAAGAATCAGCATTAATCTTGGTATGCATGAAAATACACTAAATGCGCAATTTCGGGCTTTCAGTACACTCATTTATATTGCTCAGAATCAATTTTAAATGAGACCGGATGATTCTACACATCAATTTACATAAGAATCAGCATTAATCTTGATATGCATGAAAATACACTAAATGCGCAGTTTGTGGTCTTTCAGTACACTCATTTATATTGATCAGAATCAATTTTAAATGAGACCATATGATTATACACATCAATTTACTTAAGAATCAGCATTAATCTTGATATGCCTGAAAATACACTAAATGCGCAATTTTCGGTCTTTCACTACAGTCATTTATATTGCTCAGAATCAATTTTAAATGAGACCATATGATTCTACACATCAATTTACATAAGAATCAGCATTAATCTTGATATGCATGAAAATACTCTAAATGCGCAGTTTTTGATCTTTCAGTACACTCATTTATATTGATCAGAATCAATTTTAAATGAGACCATATGATTCTACACATCAATTTACATAAGAATCAGCATTAATCTTGATATGCATGAAAATACACTAAATGCGCAATTTTCGGGCTTTCAGCAAACTCATTTATATTGCACAGAATCAATTTTAAATGAAACCATATGATTCTACACATCATTTTAAATAAGAATCAGCATTAATCTTGATATGCATGAAAATACACTAAATGCGCAATTTTCGGGTTTCAGTACACTCATTTATATTGCTCAGAATCAATTTTAAATGAGACCATATGATTCTACACATCAACTTACATAAGAATCAGAATTAATCTTGGTATGCATGAAAATACACTGAATGCGCAATTTTCGGGCTTTCAGTACACTCAATTATATTGCTCAGAATCAATTTTAATGAGACCGTATGCTTCTACACATAAATTTACATAAGAATCAGCATTAATCTTGATATGCATGAAAATACACTAAATGCGCAGTTTGTGGTCTTCCGGTACACTCATTTATATTGATCTGAATCAATTTTAAATGAGACTATATGATTCTACACATCAATTTACTTATGAATCAGCATTAATCTTCATATGCATGAAAATACACTAAATGCGCAATTTTCGGGCTTTCAGTACACTCATTTGTATTGCTCAGAATCAATTTAAATGAGACCATATGATTCTACACATCAATTTACATAAGAATAAGCATTAAACTTGATATGCATGAAAATACACTAAATGCGCTATTTTCAGTCTTTCAGTACAGACATTTATATTGCTCAGAAACAATTTAAATGAGACCATATGATTCTACACTTCAGTTTACATAAGAATCAGCATTAATCTTCATATGCATGAAAATACACTAAATGCGCAATTTTCGGGCTTTCAGTACACTCATTTATATTGCTCAGAATCAATTTTAAATCAAACCATATGATTCTACACATCAATTTACATATGAATCAGCATTAATCTTGATATGCATGAATACACACTAAATGCGCAATTTTCGGGCTTTCAGTACACTCATTTTAATTGCTTAGAATCAATTTTAAATGAGACCATATGATACTACACATCAATTTACATAAGAATCAGCATTAATCTTGATATGCAGGAAAATACACTAAATGCGCTGATTCTTATGTAAATTGATGAGTAGAATCATATGGTCTCATTTAAAATTGATTCTGAGCAATATAAATGAGTGTACTTAAAGCCCGAAAATTGCGCATTTAGTGTATTTTCATCCATATCTAGATTAATGCTGATTCTTATGTAAATTGATGTGTAGAATCATATGGTCTCATTTAAAATTCACATTGAGCAAGATAAATGAGTGTTCTGAAAGCCCGAATATTGCGCATTGAGTGTATTTTCATGCATATTAAGATTAATGCTGATTTTATGTAAATTGATATGTAGAATCATATGGTCTCATTTAAAATTGATTCTGAGCAATATAAATGTGTGTACCGAAACCCTGAAAATTGCGCATTTCGTGTATATTCATGCATATCAAGTTTAATGCTGATTCTTATGTAAATTGATGTGTAGAATCATATGGTTTCATTTAAAATTGATTCTAAGGAATATAAATGAGTGTACGGAAAGCCCGAAAATTGCGCATTTAGTGTATTTTCATGCATATCAAGATTAATGCGGATTCTTATGCAAATTGATGTGTAGAATAATATGGTCTCATTTAAAATTTCTTCTGAGCAATATAAATGAGTGTACTGAAAGCCCGAAAATTGCCCATTTAATGTATTTTCATGCATATCAAGAGTAATGCTGATTCTTATGTAAATTGGTGTGTAGAATCATATGGTCTCATTTAAAAATAATTTTGAGCAATATAAATGAGTGTACTGTAAGCCCGAAAATTGCGCATTAATGTATTTTCATGCATATCAAGATTAATGCTGATTCTTATGTAAATTGATGTGTAGAATCATATGGTCTCATTTAAAATTGTTTCTGAGCAATATAAATGAGTGTACTGAAAGCCCGAAAATTGCGCATTTAGTGTATTTTCATGCATATCAAGATTAATGCTGATTCTTATGTAAATTGATGTGTAGAATCATATGGTCTCATTTAAAATTGATTCTGAGCAATATAAATGAGTGTACTGAAAGCCCGAAAATAGCGCATTTAGTGTATTTTCATGCATATCAAGATTAATGCTGATTCTTATGTAAATTGATGTGTAGAATCATATGGTCTCATTTAAAATTGATTCTGAGCAATATAAATGAGTGTACTGAAAGCCCGAAATTGCGCATTTAGTGTATTTTCATGCATATCAAGATTATTGCTGATTCTTATGTAAATTGATGTGTAGAATCATATGGTCTCATTTAAAATTGATTCTGATCAATATAAATGAGTGTACTGAAATATCAAAAACTGCGCATTTAGTGTATTTTCATGCATATCAAGATTAATGCTGATTCTTATGTAAATTGATGTGTAGAATCATATGGTCTCATTTAAAATTGACTCTGAGCAATATAAATGAGTGTACTGAAAGCCCGAAAATTGCGCATTTAGTGTATTTTCATGCATATCAAGATTAATGCAGATTCTTATGTAAATTGATATGTAGAATCATATGGTTTCATTTAAAATTTATTCTGAGCAATATAAATGAGTGTACTGAAAGCCCGAAAATTGCGCATTTAGTGTATTTTCATGCATATCAAGATTAATGCTGATTCTTATGTAAATTGATGTGTAGAATGTTATGGTCTCATTTAAAATTGATTCTGAGCAATATAAATGAGTGTACTGAAAGCCGGCAAATTGCGCATTTCGTGTATTTTCATGCATATCAAGATTAATGCTGATTCTTATGTAAACTTATGTGTAGAAACATACGGTCTCATTTAAAATTTATTCCGAGCAATATAAAGTAGTGTACTGAAAGCCCGAAAATTGCCCATGTAGTGTATTTTCAGGCATATCAAGAGTAATGCTGATTCTTATGTAAATTGATGTGTAGAATCATATAGTCTGAATGAAAAATGATTTTGATCAATTTAAATGTGTGTATTGAAAGCCCGAAAATTTCGCATTTAGTGTGTTTTCAGGCATATCAAGTTTAATGCAGATACTTATGTAAATTGATGTGTAGGATCATATGGTCTCATTTAAAATTGATTCTGAGCAATATAAATGAGTGTACTGAAAGCCCGAAAATTGCGCATTTAGTGAATTTTCATGCATATCAAAATTAATGTTGATTCTTATGTAAATTGATGTGTAGAATCATATGGTTTCATTTAAAATTGATTCTGAGCAATATAAATGAGTGTACTGAAAGCCCGAAAATTGCGCATTTAATGTATTTTCATGCATATCAAGATTAATGCTGATTCTTATGTAAATTGATGTGTAGACTAATATGGTCTCATTTTAAATTTATTCTGAGCAATATAAATGAGTGTACTGAAAGATCAAAACTGCGCATTTCGTGTATATTCATGCATATCAAGTTTAATGCTGATTCTTACGTAAATTGATGTGTAGAATAATATGGTCTCATTTAAAATTGATACTGAGCAATATAAATGAGTGTACTGAAAGCCCGAAAATTGCGCATTTAGTGTATTTTCATGCATATCAAGATTAATGCTGATTCTCATGTAATTTGCTGTGTAGAATCATATGGTCTCATTTAAAAAAAATTTTCAGCAATATAAATGAGTGTACTGTAAGCCCGAAAATTGCGCATTTCGTGTATATTTATGCATATCAAGTTTAATGCTGATTCTTATGTAAATTGTTGTGTAGAATAATATGGTCTCATTTGAAATTAATACTGAGCAATATAAATGAGTGTACTGAAAGATCAAAACTGCGCATTTCGTGTATATTCATGCATATCAAGTTTAATGCTGATTCTTATGTAAATTGATGTGTAGAATAATATGGTCTCATTTAAAATTGATTCTGAGCAATATAAATGAGTGTACTGAAAGCCCGAAAATTGCGCATTAATGTATTTTCATGCATATCAAGATTAATGCTGATTATTATGTAAATTGATGTGTAGAATCACATGGTCTCATTTCAAAATTGATTCTGAGCAATATAAATGAGTGTGCTGAAAGCCCGAATATGGCGCATTTAGTGTATTTTCATGCATATCAAGATTAAAGCTGATTCTTATGTAAATTGATGTGTAGAATCATATGGTTTCAATTAAAATTGATTCTGAGCAATATAAATGACTGTACTGAAAGACCAAACACTGCGCATTTAGTGTATTTTCGTGCATATCAAGATTAATGCTGATTCTTATGTAAATTGATGTGTAGAATCATATGGTTTCAATTAAAATTGATTCTGAGCAATATAAATGAGTGTAGTGAAAGCCCGAAAATTGCGCATTTAGTGTATTTTCATGCATATCAAGATTAATGCTGCTTCTTATGTAAATTGATGTGTAGAATCATATGATTTCATTTAAAATTGATTCTGAGCAATATAAATGAGTGTACTGAAAGCCCGAAAATTGCGCATTTAGTGTATTTTCATGCATATCAAGATTAATGCTGATTCTTATGTAAATTGATGTGTAGAATCATATGGTCTCATTTAAAATGGATTCTGAGCAATATAAATGAGTGTACTGAAAGCCCGAAAATTGCGCATTAATGTATTTTCATGCATATCAAGAATGATGCTGTTTATTATGTAAATTGATATGTAGAATCAAATGGTCTCATTTCAAATTTATTCTGAGCAATATAAATGAGTGTGCTGAAAGCCCGAAAATAGCGCATTTAGTGTATTTTCATGCATATCAAGATTAATGCTGATTCTTATGTAAATTGATGTGTAGAATCATATGGTCTAATTTAAAATTGATTCTGATCAATATAAATGAGTGTACTGAAAGTCCAAAAACTGCGCATTTAGTGTATTTTCATGCATATCAAGATTAATGCTGATTCTTATGTAAATTGATGTGTAGAATCATATGGTTACATTTAAAATTGATTCTGAGCAATATAAATGAGTGTACTGAAAGCCCGAAATTTGCGCATTTAGTGTATTTTCATGCATATCAAGATTAATGTTAATTCTTATGTAAATTGATGTGTAGAATCATACTGTCTCATTTAAAATTGATTCTGAGCAAATAAATGAGTGTACTGAAAGCCCGAAAATTGCGCATTTAGTGTATTTTCATGCATATCAAGATTAATGCTGATTCTTATGTAAATTGATGTGTAGAATCATATGGTTTCAATTAAAATTGATTCTGAGCAATATAAATAAGTGTACTGAAAGCCCGAAAATTGCGCATTTAGTGTATTTTCATGCATATCAAGATTAATGCTGATTCTTATGAAAATTGATGTGTAGAATCATATGGTCTCATTTAAAATTCATTCTGAGCAATACAAATGAGTGTACCGAAAGCCGGAAAATTGCGCATTTAGTGTATTTTCATGCATATCAAGATTAATGCTGATTCTTATGTAAATTGATGTGTAGAATCATATGGTCTCATTTAAAATTGATTCTGAGTAATATAAATGAGTGTACTGAATGCCCGAAATTTGCGCATTTAGTGTATTTTCATGCATATCAAGATTAATGCTGATTCTTATGTAAATTGATGTGTAGAATCATATGGTCTCATTTAAAATTGATTCCGAGCCAAATAAATGAGTGTACTGAAAGCCCGAAAATTGCGCATTTAGTGTATTTTCATGCATATCAAGATTAATGCTGATTCTTATGTAAATTGATGTGTAGAATCATATGGTTTCAATTAAAATTGATTCTGAGCAATATAAATGACTGTACTGAAAGTCCAAACACTGCGCATTTAGTGTATTTTCATGCATATCCAGATTAATGATGATTCATATGTAAATTGATGTGTAGAATCATACGGTCTCATTTAAAATTGATTCTGAGCAATAAATATGAGTGTACTGAAAGCCCGAAAATTGCGCATTTAGTGTATTTTCATGCATATCAAGATTAATGCTGATTCTTATGTAAATTGCTATGTAGAATCATATGGTTTCATTTAAAATTGATTCTGAGCAATATAAATGAGTGTACTGAAAGCCCGAAAATTGCGCATTTAGTGTATTTTCATGTATATCAAGATTAATGCTGATTCTTATGTAAATTGATGTGTAGAATCATATGGTCTCATTTAAAATTGATTCTGAGCAATATAAATGAGTGTACTGAAAGCCCGAAAATTGCGCATTTAGTGTATTTTCATGCATATCAAGATTAATGCTGATTCTTATGTAAATTGATGTGTAGAATCATATGGTTTCATTTAAAATTGATTCTGAGCAATATAAATGAGTGTACTGAAAGCCCGAAAATTGCGCATTAATGTATTTTCATGCATATCAAGATTAATGCTGATTATTATGTAAATTGATGTGTAGAATCACATGGTCTCATTTCAAAATTGATTCTGAGCAATATAAATGAGTGTGCTGAAAGCCCGAATATGGCGCATTTAGTGTATTTTCATGCATATCAAGATTAAAGCTGATTCTTATGTAAATTGATGTGTAGAATCATATGGTTTCAATTAAAATTGATTCTGAGCAATATAAATGACTGTACTGAAAGACCAAACACTGCGCATTTAGTGTATTTTCGTGCATATCAAGATTAATGCTGATTCTTATGTAAATTGATGTGTAGAATCATATGGTTTCAATTAAAATTGATTCTGAGCAATATAAATGAGTGTACTGAAAGCCCGCAATTTGCGCATTTAGTGTATTTTCATGCATATCAAGATTAATGCTAATTCTTATGTAAATTGATGTGTAGAATCATACGGTCTCATTTAAAATTGATTCTGAGCAATATAAATGAGTGTACTGAAAGCCCGAAAATAGCGCATTTAGTGTATTTTCATGCATATCAAGATTAAAGCTGATTCTTATGTAAATTGATGTGTAGAATCATATGGTTTCAATTAAAATTGATTCTGAGCAATATAAATGAGTGTACTGAAAG
Organism: Ascarosepion bandense; assembly: GCA_037127315.1. Classification (NCBI taxonomy): domain Eukaryota; kingdom Metazoa; phylum Mollusca; class Cephalopoda; order Sepiida; family Sepiidae; genus Ascarosepion; species Ascarosepion bandense. The sequence continues at coordinate 28,583 of JBBBDQ010002373.1, forward strand.
CCCGAAAATTGCGCATTTAGTGTATTTTCATGTATATGAAGATTAATGCTGATTCTTATGTAAATTGATGTGTAGAATCATATGGTCCCATTTAAAATTGATTCTGAGCAATATAAATGAGTGTACCGAAAGCCGGAAAATTGCGCATTTAGTGTATTTTCATGCATATCAAGATTAATGCTGATTCTTATGTAAATTGATGTGTAGAATCATATGGTTTCAATTAAAATTGATTCTGAGCAATATAAATGACTGTACTGAAAGTCCAAACACTGCGCATTTAGTGTATTTTCATGCATATCCAGATTAATGATGATTCATATGTAAATTGATGTGTAGAATCATACGGTCTCATTTAAAATTGATACTGAGCAATATAAATGAGTGTACTGAAAGCCCGAAAATTGCGCAATTAGTGTATTTTCATGCATATCAAGATTAATGCTGATTCTTATGTAAATTGATATGTAGAATCATAATGTTTCATTTAAAATTGATTCTGAGCAATATAAATGAGTGTACTGAAAGCCCGAAAATTGCGCATTTAGTGTATTTTCATGCATATCAAGATTAATGCTGATTCTTATGTAAATTGATGTGTAGAATCATATGGTCTCATTTAAAATTGATTCTGAGCAATATAAATGAGTGTACTGAAAGCCCGAAAATTGCGCATTTAGTGTATTTTCATGCATATCAATATTAATGCTGATTCTTATGTAAATTGATGTGTAGAATCATATGGTCTCATTTAAAATTGATTCTGATCAATATAAATGAGTGTACTGAAATATCAAAAACTGCGCATTTAGTGTATTTTCATGCATATCAAGATTAATGCTGATTCTTACGTAAATTGATGTGTAGAATCATACGGTCTCATTTAAAATTGATTCTGAGCAATATAAATGAGTGTACTGAAAGCCCGAAAATTGCGCATTTAGTGTATTTTCATGCATATCAAGATTAATGCTGATTCTTATGTAAATTGATGTGTAGAATCATATGGTTTCATTTAAAATTGATTCTGAGCAATATAAATGAGTGTACCGAAAGCCCGAAAATTGCGCATTTAGTGTATTTTCATGCATATCAAGATTAATGCTGATTCTTATGTAAATTGATATGTAGAATCATATGGTTTCATTTAAAATTGATTCTGAGCAATATAAATGAGTGTACTGAAAGCCCGAAAATTGCGCATTTAGTGTATTTTCATGCATATCAAGATTAATGCTGATTCTTATGTAAATTGATGTGTAGAATCATATGGTTTCATTTAAAATTCATTCTGAGCAATATAAATGAGTGTACTGAAAGCCCGAAAATTGCGCATTAATGTATTTTCATGCATATCAAGATTAATGCTGATTATTATGTAAATTGATGTGTAGAATCACATGGTCTCATTTCAAAATTGATTCTGAGCAATATAAATGAGTGTGCTGAAAGCCCGAATATGGCGCATTTAGTGTATTTTCATGCATATCAAGATTAATGCTGATTCTTATGTAAATTGATGTGTAGAATCATATGGTCTCATTTAAAATTGATTCTGATCAATATAAATGAGTGTACTGAAAGTCCAAAAACTGCGCATTTAGTGTATTTTCATGCATATCAAGATTAATGCTGATTCTTATGTAAATTGATGTGTAGAATCATATGGTTACATTTAAAATTGATTCTGAGCAATATAAATGAGTGTACTGAAAGCCCGAAATTTGCGCATTTAGTGTATTTTCATGCATATCAAGATTAATGCTAATTCTTATGTAAATTGATGTGTAGAATCATACGGTCTCATTTAAAATTGATTCTGAGCAATATAAATGAATGTACTGAAAGCCCGAAAATTGCGCATTTAGTGTATTTTCATGCATATCAAGATTAAAGCTGATTCTTATGTGAATTGATGTGTAGAATCATATGGTTTCAATTAAAATTGATTCTGAGCAATATAAATGACAGTACTGAAAGACCAAACACTGCGCATTTAGTGTATTTTCGTGCATATCAAGATTAATGCTGATTCTTATGTAAATTGATGTGTAGAATCATATGGTTTCAATTAAAATTGATTCTGAGCAATATAAATGAGTGTACTGAAAGCCCGAAATTTGCGCATTTAGTGTATTTTCATGCATATCAAGATTAATGCTAATTCTTATGTAAATTGATGTGTAGAATCATACGGTCTCATTTAAAATTGATTCTGAGCAATATAAATGAGTGTACTGAAAAGCCCGAAAATAGCGCATTTAGTGTATTTTCATGCATATCAAGATTAAAGCTGATTCTTATGTAAATTGATGTGTAGAATCATATGGTTTCATTTAAAATTGATTCTGATCAATATAAATGAGTGTACTGAAATATCAAAAACTGCGCATTTAGTGTATTTTCATGCATATCAAGATTAATGCTGATTCTTATGTAAATTGATGTGTAGAATCATATGGTCTCATTTAAAATTGATTCTGAGCAATATAAATTAGTGTACTGAAAGCCCGAAAATTGCGCATTTAGTGTATTTTCATGCATATCAAGATTAATGCTGATTCTTATGTAAATTGATGTGTAGAATCATATGGTTTCATTTAAAATTGATTCTGAGCAACATAAATGAGTGTACTGAAAGCCCGAAAATTGCGCATTTAGTGTATTTTCATGCATATCAAGATTAATGCTGATTCTTATGTAAATTGATGTGTAGTATATATATGGTCACATTTAAATTTGATTCTGAGCAATATAAATGAGTGTACTGAAAGCCGGCAAATTGCGCATTTAGTGTATTTTCATGCATATCAAGATTAATGCAGATTCTTATGTAAATTGATGTGTAGAATCATATGGTCTCATATTGTTTCATTTAAAATTAATTCTGAGCAATATAAATGAGTGTATTCTAAGCCCGAAAATTGCGCATTTAGTGTATTTTCATGCATATGAAGATTAATGCTGATTCTTATGTAAATTGATGTGTAGAATCATATGGTCTCATTTAAAATTGATTCTGAGTAATATAAATGAGTGTACTGAAAGCCCGAAAATTGCGCATTTAGTGTATTTTCATGCATATCAAGATTAATGCTGATTCTTATGTAAATTGATGTGTAGAATCATATGGTCTCATTTAAAATTGATTCCGAGCAATATAAATGAGTGTACTGTAAGCCCGAAAATTGCGCATTTAGTGTATTTTCATGCATATCAAGATTAATGCTGATTCTTATGTAAATTGATGTGTAGAATCATATGGTTTCAATTGAAATTGATTCTGAGCAATATAAATGACTGTACTGAAAGACCAAACACTGCGCATTTAGTGTATTTTCATGCATATCCAGATTAATGCTGATTCATATGTAAATTGATGTGTAGAATCATACGGTCTCATTTAAAATTGATTCTGAGCAATATAAACGAGTGTACTGAAAGCCTGAAAATTGCGCATTTAGTGTATTTTCATGCATATCAAGATTAATGCTGATTCTTATGTAAATTGATATGTAGAATCATATGGTTTCATTTAAAATTGATTCTGAGCAATATAAATGAGTGTACTGAAAGCCCGAAAATTGCGCATTTAGTGTATTTTCATGCATATCAAGATTAATGCTGATTCTTATGTAAATTGAGGTGTAGAATCATATGGTCTCATTTAAAATTGATTCTGAGCAATATAAATGAGTGTACTGAAAGCCCGAAAATTGCGCATTTAGTGTATTTTCATGCATATCAAGATTAATGCTGATTCTTATGTAAATTGATGTGTGGAATCATATGGTCTCATTTAAAATTGATTCTGATCAATATAAATGAGTGTACTGAAATATCAATAACTGCGTATTTAGTGTATTTTCATGCATATCAAGATTAATGCTGATTCTTATGTAAATTGGTATGTAGAATCATATGGTTTCATTTAAAATTGATTCTGAGCAATATAAATGAGTGTACTGAAAGCCCGAAAATTGCGCATTTAGTGTATTTTCATGCATATCAAGATTAATGATGATTCTTATGTAAATTGATGTGCAGAATCATATGGTCTCATTTAAATTTGATTCGGAGCAATATAAATGAGTGTACTGAAAGCCGGAAAATTGCGCATTTAGTGTATTTTCATGCATATCAAGATTAATGCTGATTCTTATGTAAATTGATGTGTAGAATTATATGGTCTCATATGGTTTCATTTAAAATTGATTCTGAGCAATATAAACGAGTGTACTGAAAGCCCGAAAATTGCGCATTTATTGTAATTTCATGCATATCAAGATTAATGCTGATTCTTATGTAAATTGATGTGTGTAGAATCATATGGTTTCAATTAAAATTGATTCTGAGCAATTTAAATGACTGTACTGAAAGACCAAACACTGCGCATTTAGTGTATTTTCGTGCATATCAAGATTAATGCTGATTCTTATGTAAATTGATGTGTAGAATCATATGGTTTCAATTAATATTGATTCTGAGCAATATAAATGAGTGTACTGAAAGCCCGAAAATTGCGCATTTAGTGTATTTTCATGCATATCAAGATTAATGCTGATTCTTATGTAAATTGATGTGTAGAATTATATGGTTACATTTAAAATTGATTCTGAGCAATATAAATAAGTGTACTGAAAGCCCGAAAATTGCGCATTTAGTGTATTTTCATGCATATCAAGATTAATGCTGCTTCTTATGTAAATTGATGTGTAGAATCATATGGTTTCATTTAAAATTGATTCTGAGCAATATAAATGAGTGTACTGAAAGCCCGAAAATTGCACATTTAGTGTATTTTCATGCATATCAAGATTAATGCTGATTATTATGTAAATTGATGTGTAGAATCATATGGTTTCATTTAAAATTGATTCTGAGCAATATAAATGAGTGTACTGAAAGCCCGAATATTGCGCATTTAGTGTATTTTCATGCATATCAAGATTAATGCTGATTCTTATGTAAATTGATGTGTAGAATCATATGGTTTCATTTAAAATTCATTCTGCGCAATATAAATGAGTGTACTGAAAGCCCGAAAATTGCGCATTTAGTGTTTTTTCATGCATATCAAGATTAACGCTGATTATTATGTAAATTGATGTGTAGAATCACATGGTCTCATTTCAAATTTGATTCTGAGCAATATAAATGAGTGTGCTGAAAGCCCGAATATTGCGCATTTAGTGTATTTTCATGCATATCAAGATTAATGCTGATTCTTATGTAAATTGATGTGTAGAATCATATGGTCTCATTTAAAATTGATTCTGATCAATATAAATGAGTCTACTGAAAGTCCAAAAACTGCGCATTTAGTGTATTTTCATGCATATCAAGATTAATGCTGATTCTTATGTAAATTGATGTGTAGAATCATATGGTTACATTTAAAATTGATTCTGAGCAATATAAATGAGTGTACTGAAAGCCCGAAATTTGCGCATTTAGTGTATTTTCATGCATATCAAGATTAATGCTAATTCTTATGTAAATTGATGTGTAGAATCATACGGTCTCATTTAAAATTGATTCTGAGCAATATAAATGAGTGTACTGAAAGCCCGAAAATTGCGCATTTAGTGTATTTTCATGCATATCAAGATTAAAGCTGATTCTTATGTAAATTGATGTGTAGAATCATATGGTTTCAATTAAAATTGATTCTGAGCAATATAAATAAGTGTACTGAAAGCCCGAAAATTGCGCATTTATTGTAATTTCATGCATATCAAGATTAATGCTGATTCTTATGTAAATTGATGTGTGTAGAATCATATGGTTTCAATTAAAATTGATTCTGAGCAATTTAAATGACTGTACTGAAAGACCAAACACTGCGCATTTAGTGTATTTTCGTGCATATCAAGATTAATGCTGATTCTTATGTAAATTGATGTGTAGAATCATATGGTTTCAATTAATATTGATTCTGAGCAATATAAATGAGTGTACTGAAAGCCCGAAAATTGCGCATTTAGTGTATTTTCATGCATATCAAGATTAATGCTGATTCTTATGTAAATTGATGTGTAGAATTATATGGTTACATTTAAAATTGATTCTGAGCAATATAAATAAGTGTACTGAAAGCCCGAAAATTGCGCATTTAGTGTATTTTCATGCATATCAAGATTAATGCTGCTTCTTATGTAAATTGATGTGTAGAATCATATGGTTTCATTTAAAATTGATTCTGAGCAATATAAATGAGTGTACTGAAAGCCCGAAAATTGCACATTTAGTGTATTTTCATGCATATCAAGATTAATGCTGATTATTATGTAAATTGATGTGTAGAATCATATGGTTTCATTTAAAATTGATTCTGAGCAATATAAATGAGTGTACTGAAAGCCCGAATATTGCGCATTTAGTGTATTTTCATGCATATCAAGATTAATGCTGATTCTTATGTAAATTGATGTGTAGAATCATATGGTTTCATTTAAAATTCATTCTGCGCAATATAAATGAGTGTACTGAAAGCCCGAAAATTGCGCATTTAGTGTTTTTTCATGCATATCAAGATTAACGCTGATTATTATGTAAATTGATGTGTAGAATCACATGGTCTCATTTCAAATTTGATTCTGAGCAATATAAATGAGTGTGCTGAAAGCCCGAATATTGCGCATTTAGTGTATTTTCATGCATATCAAGATTAATGCTGATTCTTATGTAAATTGATGTGTAGAATCATATGGTCTCATTTAAAATTGATTCTGATCAATATAAATGAGTGTACTGAAAGTCCAAAAACTGCGCATTTAGTGTATTTTCATGCATATCAAGATTAATGCTGATTCTTATGTAAATTGATGTGTAGAATCATATGGTTACATTTAAAATTGATTCTGAGCAATATAAATGAGTGTACTGAAAGCCCGAAATTTGCGCATTTAGTGTATTTTCATGCATATCAAGATTAATGCTAATTCTTATGTAAATTGATGTGTAGAATCATACGGTCTCATTTAAAATTGATTCTGAGCAATATAAATGAGTGTACTGAAAGCCCGAAAATTGCGCATTTAGTGTATTTTCATGCATATCAAGATTAAAGCTGATTCTTATGTAAATTGATGTGTAGAATCATATGGTTTCAATTAAAATTGATTCTGAGCAATATAAATAAGTGTACTGAAAGCCCGAAAATTGCGCATTTAGTGTATTTTCATGCATATCAAGATTAATGCTGATTCTTATGTAAATTGATGTATAGAATCATATGGTCCCATTTAAAATTGATTCTGAGCAATATAAATGAGTGTACCGAAAGCCGGAAAATTGCGCATTTAGTGTATTTTCATGCATATCAAGATTAATGCTGATTCTTATGTAAATTGATGTGTAGAATCATATGGTCTCATTTAAAATTGGTTCTGATCAATAAAAATGAGTGTACTGTAAGCCCGAAAATTGCGCATTTAGTGTATTTTCAAGCATATCAAGATTAATGCTGATTCTTATGTAAATTGATGTGTAGAATCATATAGTCTCATTTAAAATTGATACTGATCAATATAAATGAGTGTACTGAAAGACCAAAAACTGCGCATTTAGTGTATTTTCATGCATATCAAGATTAATGCTGATTCTTATGTAAATTGATGTGTAGAATCATACGGTCTCATATAAAATTGATTCAGAACAATATAAATGAGTGTACTGAAAGCCCGAAAATTGCGCATTTAGTGTATTTTCATGCATATCAAGATTAATGCTGATTCTTATGTAAATTGATGTGTGGAATCATATGGTCTCATTTAAAATTGATTCTGAGCAATATAAAGGAGTGTGCTGAAAGCCCGAAAATTGCGCATTTAGTGTATTTTCATGCATATCAAGATTAATGCTGATTCTTATGTAAATTGATGTGTAGAATCATATGGTCTCATTTAAAATTGATTCTGAGCAATATAAATGAGTGTACTGAAAGCCCGAAAATTGCGCATTTAGTGTATTTTCATGCATATCAAGATTAATGCTGATTCTTATGTAAATTGATGTGTAGAATCATATGGTCTCATTTAAAATTGATTCTGATCAATATAAATGAGTGTACTGGAAGTCCAAAAACTGCGCATTTAGTGTATTTTCATGCATATCAAGATTAATGCTGATTCTTATGTAAATTGATGTGTAGAATCATATGGTCTCATTTAAAATTGATTCCGAGCAATATAAATGAGTGTACTGAAAGCCCGAAAATTGCGCATTTAGTGTATTTTCATCCATATCAAGATTAATGCTGATTCTTTTGTAAATTGATGTGTAGAATCATATGGTCTCATTTAAAATTCACATTGAGCAAGATACATGAGTGTTCTGAAAGCCCGAATATTGCGCATTGAGTGTATTTTCATGCATATTAAGATTAATGCTGATTTTATGTAAATTGATATGTAGAATCATATGGTCTCATTTAAAATTGATTCTGAGCAATATAAATGTGTGTACCGAAACCCTGAATATTGCGCATTTAGTGTATTTACATGCATATCAAGATTAATGCTGATTTTTATGTAAATTGATGTGTAGAATCATATGGTCTCATTTGAAATTGATTCTGAGCAATATAAATGAATGTACTGAAAGCCCAAAAATGGCGCATTTAGTGTATATTCATGCATATCAAGATTAATGCTGATTCTTATGTAAAATGATGTGTAGAATCAGATGGTCTCATTTAAAATTGATTCTGAGCAATATAAATGAGTGTACTGAAAGCCCGAAAATTGCCCATTTAATGTATTTTCTTGCATATCAAGAGTAATGCTGATTCTTATGTAAATTGGTGTGTAAAGTCATATGGTCTCATTTAAAAATAATTTTGAGCAATATAAATGAGTGTACTGTAAGCCCGAAAATTGCGCATTTCGTGTATATTCATGCATATCAAGTTTAATGCTGATTCTTATGTAAATTGATGTGTAGAATCATATGGTTTCATTTAAAATTGATTCTAAGGAATATAAATGAGTGTACGGAAAGCACGAATATTGCGCATTTAGTGTATTTTCATGCATATCAAGATTAATGCTGATTCTTAGGTAAACTTATGTGTAGAAACATACGGTCTCATTTAAAATTGATTCTGAGCAATATAAATGAGTGTACTGAAAGCCCGAAAATTGCGCATTTAGTGTATTTTCATGCATATCAAGATTAATGCAGATTCTTAAGTAAATTGATGTGTAGAATCATATAGTCTGAATTAAAAATTATTTTGATCAATTTAAATGTGTGTATTGAAAGCCCGAAAATTTCGCATTTAGTGTGTTTTCAGGCATATCAAGTTTAATGCAGATACTTATGTAAATTGATGTGTAGGTTCATATGGTCTCATTTAAAATTGATTCTGAGCAATATAAATGAGTGTACTGAAAGCCCGAAAATTGCGCATTTAGTGAATTTTCAGGCATATCAAGATTAATGTTGATTCTTATGTAAATTGATGTGTAGAATCATATGGTTTCATTTAAAATTGATTCTGAGCAATATAAATGAGTGTACTGAAAGCCCGAAAATTGCGCATTTAATGCATTTCCATGCATATCAAGATTAATGCTGATTCTTATGTAAATTGATGTGTAGACTAATATGGTCTCATTTTAAATTGATTCTGAGCAATATAAATGAGTGTACTGAAAGATCAAAACTGCGCATTTCGTGTATATTCATGCATATCAAGTTTAATGCTGATTCTTATGTAAATTGATGTGTAGAATAATATGGTCTCATTTAAAATTGATTCTGAGCAATATAAATGAGTGTACTGAAAGCCCGAAAATTGCGCATTTATTGTATTTTCATGCATATCAATTTTAATGCTGATTCTTACTTAAATTGATGTGTAGAATCATATGGTCTCATTTAAAATTGATACTGAGCAATATAAATGAGTGTACTGAAAGCCCGAAAATTGCGCATTTAGTGTATTTTCATGCATATCAAGATTAATGCTGATTCTCATGTAATTTGCTGTGTAGAATCATATGGTCTCATTTAAAAAAAATTTTGAGCAATATAAATGAGTGTACTGAAAGCCCGAAAATTGCGCATTTGGTGTATTATCATGCATATCTAGATTAATCCTGATTCTTATGTAAATTGATGTGTAGAATCATATGCTCTGAATTAAAAATGATTTTGAGCAATATAAATTAGTGTAATGAAAGCCCGAAAATTGCGCATTTAGTGTATTTACATGCATATCAAGGTTAATGCTGTTTCTTATATAAATTGATGTGTAGAATCATATGGTCTCATTTAAAATTGATTCTGAGCAATATAAATGAGTGTACTGTAAGCCCGAACATTGCTCATTTATTGTATTTTCATGCATATCAAGATTAATGCTGATTCTTGTGTAAATTTATGTGTAGAATCATATGGTCTCATTTGAAATTAATTCTGAGCAATATAAATGAGTGTACTGAAAGATCAAACTGCGCATTTCGTGTATATTCATGCATATCAAGTTTAACGCTGATTCTTTTGTAAATTGATGTGTAGAATAATATGGTCTCATTTAAAATTGATTCTGAGCAATATAAATGAGTGTACTGAAAGCCCGAAAATTGCGCATTTATTGTATTTTCATGCATATCAAGATTAATGCTGATTCTTACGTAAATTGATGTGTAGAATCATATGGTCTCATTTAAAATTGATTCTGAGCAATATAAATGAGTGTACTGAAAGCCCGAAAATTGCGCATTTAGTGAATTTTCAGGCATATCAAGATTAATGTTGATTCTTATGTAAATTGATGTGTAGAATCATATGGTTTCATTTAAAATTGATTCTGAGCAATATAAATGAGTGTACTGAAAGCCCGAAAATTGCGCATTTAATGCATTTCCATGCATATCAAGATTAATGCTGATTCTTATGTAAATTGATGTGTAGACTAATATGGTCTCAATTTAAATTTATTCTGAGCAATATAAATGAGTGTACTGAAAGATCAAAACTGCGCATTTCGTGTATATTCATGCATATCAAGTTTAATGCTGATTCTTATGTAAATTGATGTGTAGAATAATATGGTCTCATTTAAAATTGATTCTGAGCAATATAAATGAGTGTACTGAAAGCCCGAAAATTGCGCATTTATTGTATTTTCATGCATATCAATTTTAATGCTGATTCTTACTTAAATTGATGTGTAGAATCATATGGTCTCATTTAAAATTGATACTGAGCAATATAAATGAGTGTACTGAAAGCCCGAAAATTGCGCATTTAGTGTATTTTCATGCATATCAAGATTAATGCTGATTCTCATGTAATTTGCTGTGTAGAATCATATGGTCTCATTTAAAAAAAATTTTGAGCAATATAAATGAGTGTACTGAAAGCCCGAAAATTGCGCATTTGGTGTATTATCATGCATATCTAGATTAATCCTGATTCTTATGTAAATTGATGTGTAGAATCATATGCTCTGAATTAAAAATGATTTTGAGCAATATAAATTAGTGTAATGAAAGCCCGAAAATTGCGCATTTAGTGTATTTACATGCATATCAAGGTTAATGCTGTTTCTTATATAAATTGATGTGTAGAATCATATGGTCTCATTTAAAATTGATTCTGAGCAATATAAATGAGTGTACTGTAAGCCCGAACATTGCTCATTTATTGTATTTTCATGCATATCAAGATTAATGCTGATTCTTGTGTAAATTTATGTGTAGAATCATATGGTCTCATTTGAAATTAATTCTGAGCAATATAAATGAGTGTACTGAAAGATCAAACTGCGCATTTCGTGTATATTCATGCATATCAAGTTTAACGCTGATTCTTTTGTAAATTGATGTGTAGAATAATATGGTCTCATTTAAAATTGATTCTGAGCAATATAAATGAGTGTACTGAAAGCCCGAAAATTGCGCATTTATTGTATTTTCATGCATATCAAGATTAATGCTGATTCTTACGTAAATTGATGTGTAGAATCATATGGTCTCATTTAAAATTGATTCTGAGCAATATAAATGAGTGTACTGAAAGCCCGAAAATTGCGCATTTAGTGAATTTTCAGGCATATCAAGATTAATGTTGATTCTTATGTAAATTGATGTGTAGAATCATATGGTTTCATTTAAAATTGATTCTGAGCAATATAAATGAGTGTACTGAAAGCCCGAAAATTGCGCATTTAATGCATTTCCATGCATATCAAGATTAATGCTGATTCTTATGTAAATTGATGTGTAGACTAATATGGTCTCAATTTAAATTTATTCTGAGCAATATAAATGAGTGTACTGAAAGATCAAAACTGCGCATTTCGTGTATATTCATGCATATCAAGTTTAATGCTGATTCTTATGTAAATTGATGTGTAGAATAATATGGTCTCATTTAAAATTGATTCTGAGCAATATAAATGAGTGTACTGAAAGCCCGAAAATTGCGCATTTATTGTATTTTCATGCATATCAATTTTAATGCTGATTCTTACTTAAATTGATGTGTAGAATCATATGGTCTCATTTAAAATTGATACTGAGCAATATAAATGAGTGTACTGAAAGCCCGAAAATTGCGCATTTAGTGTATTTTCATGCATATCAAGATTAATGCTGATTCTCATGTAATTTGCTGTGTAGAATCATATGGTCTCATTTAAAAAAAATTTTGAGCAATATAAATGAGTGTACTGAAAGCCCGAAAATTGCGCATTTGGTGTATTATCATGCATATCTAGATTAATCCTGATTCTTATGTAAATTGATGTGTAGAATCATATGCTCTGAATTAAAAATGATTTTGAGCAATATAAATTAGTGTAATGAAAGCCCGAAAATTGCGCATTTAGTGTATTTACATGCATATCAAGGTTAATGCTGTTTCTTATATAAATTGATGTGTAGAATCATATGGTCTCATTTAAAATTGATTCTGAGCAATATAAATGAGTGTACTGTAAGCCCGAACATTGCTCATTTATTGTATTTTCATGCATATCAAGATTAATGCTGATTCTTGTGTAAATTTATGTGTAGAATCATATGGTCTCATTTGAAATTAATTCTGAGCAATATAAATGAGTGTACTGAAAGATCAAACTGCGCATTTCGTGTATATTCATGCATATCAAGTTTAACGCTGATTCTTTTGTAAATTGATGTGTAGAATAATATGGTCTCATTTAAAATTGATTCTGAGCAATATAAATGAGTGTACTGAAAGCCCGAAAATTGCGCATTTATTGTATTTTCATGCATATCAAGATTAATGCTGATTCTTACGTAAATTGATGTGTAGAATCATATGGTCTCATTTAAAATTGATTCTGAGCAATATAAATGAGTGTACTGAAAGCCCGAAAATTGCGCATTTGGTGTATTATCATGCATATCTAGATTAATGCTGATTCTTATGTAAATTGATGTCTAGAATCATATGCTCTGAATTAAAAATGATTTTGAGCAATATAAATTAGTGTAGTGAAAGCCCGAAAATTTGGCATTTGTTTTATTATCATGCATATCAAGATTAATGCTGATTCTTATGTAAATTGATGTGTAGAATCATATGGTCTCATTTAAAAATGATTTCGAGCAATATAAATGAGTGTACTGAAAGCCCGATAATTGCGCATTTAGTGTATTTTCATGCATATCAAGAGTAATGCTGTTTCTTATGTAAATTGGTGTGTAGAATCATATGGTCTCATTTAAAAATAATTTTAAGCAATATAAATGAGTGTACTGTAAGCCCGAAAAATGCGCATTTCGTGTATATTCATGCATATCAAATTTAATGCTGATTCTCATGTAAATTGATGTGTAAAATCATATGGTCTCATTCAAAATTGATTCTGAGCAATACAAATGAGTGTACTGAAAGCCCAAATATGGCGCATTTAGTGCATTTTCATGCATATCAAGATTAATGAGGATTCTTATGTAAATTGATGTGTAGAATCATATGGTCTCATTTCAAATTTATTCTGAGCAATATAAATGAGTGTACTGAAAGCCCGAAAATTGCGCATTTAGTGTATTTTCATGCATATCAAGAGTAATGCTGATTCTTATGTAAATTGATGTGTAGAATCATATGGTCTCATTTAAAATTGATTCTAAGCAATATAAATGAGTGTACTGAAAGCCCGAAAATTGCGCATTTAGTGTATTTTCATGCATATCAAATTAATGCTGATTCTTATGTGTAGAATCATATGGTCTCATTTCAAATTGATTCTGAGCAATATAAATGTGTGTACTGAAAGCCCGAATCTTGCGCATTAATGTATTTTCATGCATATCAAGATTAATGCTGATTCTTATGCAAATTGATGCGTAGAATAATATGGTCTGATTTAAAATTAATTCTGAGCAATATAAATGAGTGTACTGAAAACCCGAAAATTGCGCTTTTAGTGTATTTTCATGCATATCAAGATTAATGCTGATTCTTATGTAAATTGATGTGTAGAATCATATGGCCTCATATAAAATTGATTCTGAGTGATATAAATGAGTGTACTTAAATCCCGAAAATTGCGCATTTAGTGTATTTTCATGCATATCAAGATTAATGTTGATTCTCATGTAAATTGATGTGTAGAATCATATGGTCTCATTTAAAATTGATTCTGAGCAATATAAATGAGTGTACTGAAAGCCTGAAAATTGCGCATTTAGTGTATTTTCATGCATATCAAGATTAATGCTGATTCTTATGTAAATTGATGTGTAGAATCCTATAATCTCATTTAAAATTGATTCTGAGCGATATAAATGAGTGTACTGAAAGCCCGAAAATTGAGTATTTAGTGTATTTTCATGCATATCAAGATTAATGCTGATTCTTATGTAAATTGATGTGTAGAATCATATGGTCTCATTTAAAATTGATTCTGAGCAATATAAATGAGTGTACTGAAAGCCCGAAAATTGCGCATTTAGTGTATTTCCATGCATATCAAGAGTAATACTGATTCTTATGTAAATTGATGTGTAGAATCATACGTACTCATTTAAAATAGATTCTGAGCAATATAAATGAGTGTACTGAAAGCCCGATAATTGCGCATTTAGTGTATTATCATGCATATCAAGATTAATGCTGATTCTTATGTAAATTGCTGTGTAGAATCATATGGTCTCATTTAAAATTGATTCTGAGCAATATAAATGAGTGTACTGAAAGCCCGACAACTGGGCATTTAGTGTATTTTCATGCATATCAAGATTAATGCTGATTCTTATGTAAATTGATGTGTAGAATCATATGGTCTCATTTGAAATTGATTCCGAGCAATATAAATGAGTGTACTGAAAGCCCGAAAATTGCGCATTTAGTGTATTTTCATGCATATCAAGATTAATGCTGATTCTTATGTAAATTGATGTGTAGAATCATATGGTTTCATTTAAAATTGATTCTGAGCAATATAAATGAGTGTACTGAAAGCCCGAAAATTGCGCATTTAGTGTATTTTCATGCATATCAAGATTAATGCTGATTCTTATGTAAATTGATGTGTAGAATCATATGGTCTCATTTAAAACTTATTCTGAGTAATATAAATGAGTGTGCAGAAAGCCCGAAAATTGCGCATTTAGTGTATTTTCATGCATATCAAGATTAATGCAGATTCTTATGTAAATTGATGTGTAGAATCATATGGTCTCATTTAAAATTGATTCTGATCAATATAAATGAGTGTACTGAAAGTCCAAAAACTGCGCATTTAGTGTATTTTCATGCATATCAAGATTAATGCTGATTCTTATGTAAATTGATGTGTAGAATCATATGGTTACATTTAACATTGATTCTGAGCAATATAAATGATTGTACTGAACGCCCGAATTTTGCGCATTATTGTATTTTCATGCATATCAAGATTAATGCTGATTCTTATGTAAATTGATGTGTAGAATCATATGGTCTCATTTAAAATTGATTCTGAGCGATATAAATGAGTGTACTGAAAGCACGAAAATTGCGCATTTAGTGTATTTTCATGCATATCAAAATTCATGCTGATTCTTATGTAAATTGATGTGTAGAATCATATGGTCTCATTTAAAATTGATTCGGATCAATATAAATAAGTGTACTGAAAGTCAAAAAAACTACGCATTTAGTGTATTTTCATGCATATCAAGATTAATGCTGATTCTTATGTAAATTGATGTGTAGAATCATATGGTCTCATTTGAAATTGATTCTGATCAATATAAATGAGTGTACTGAAAGACCAAAAACTGCGCATTTAGTGTATTTTCATGCATATCAAGATTAATGCTGATTCTTATGTAAATTGATGTGTAGAATCATATGGCCTCATATAAAATTGATTCTGAGTGATATAAATGAGTGTACTTAAAGCCCGAAAATTGCGCATTTAGTGTATTTTCATGCATATCAAGATTAATGCTGATTCTCATGTAAATTGATGTGTAGAATCATATGGTCTCATTTAAAATTGATTCTGAGCAATATAAATGAGTGTACTGAAAGCCCGAAAATTGCGCATTTAGTGTATTTTCATGCATATCAAGAGTAATGCTGATTCTTATGTAAATTGATGTGTAGAATCATATGGTCTCATTTAAAATTGATTCTAAGCAATATAAATGAGTGTACTGAAAGCCCGAAAATTGCGCATTTAGTGTATTTTCATGCATATCAAATTAATGCTGATTCTTATGTGTAGAATCATATGGTCTCATTTCAAATTGATTCTGAGCAATATAAATGTGTGTACTGAAAGCCCGAATCTTGCGCATTAATGTATTTTCATGCATATCAAGATTAATGCTGATTCTTATGCAAATTGATGCGTAGAATAATATGGTCTGATTTAAAATTAATTCTGAGCAATATAAATGAGTGTACTGAAAACCCGAAAATTGCGCTTTTAGTGTATTTTCATGCATATCAAGATTAATGCTGATTCTTATGTAAATTGATGTGTAGAATCATATGGCCTCATATAAAATTGATTCTGAGTGATATAAATGAGTGTACTTAAATCCCGAAAATTGCGCATTTAGTGTATTTTCATGCATATCAAGATTAATGTTGATTCTCATGTAAATTGATGTGTAGAATCATATGGTCTCATTTAAAATTGATTCTGAGCAATATAAATGAGTGTACTGAAAGCCTGAAAATTGCGCATTTAGTGTATTTTCATGCATATCAAGATTAATGCTGATTCTTATGTAAATTGATGTGTAGAATCCTATAATCTCATTTAAAATTGATTCTGAGCGATATAAATGAGTGTACTGAAAGCCCGAAAATTGAGTATTTAGTGTATTTTCATGCATATCAAGATTAATGCTGATTCTTATGTAAATTGATGTGTAGAATCATATGGTCTCATTTAAAATTGATTCTGAGCAATATAAATGAGTGTACTGAAAGCCCGAAAATTGCGCATTTAGTGTATTTCCATGCATATCAAGAGTAATACTGATTCTTATGTAAATTGATGTGTAGAATCATACGTACTCATTTAAAATAGATTCTGAGCAATATAAATGAGTGTACTGAAAGCCCGATAATTGCGCATTTAGTGTATTATCATGCATATCAAGATTAATGCTGATTCTTATGTAAATTGCTGTGTAGAATCATATGGTCTCATTTAAAATTGATTCTGAGCAATATAAATGAGTGTACTGAAAGCCCGACAACTGGGCATTTAGTGTATTTTCATGCATATCAAGATTAATGCTGATTCTTATGTAAATTGATGTGTAGAATCATATGGTCTCATTTGAAATTGATTCCGAGCAATATAAATGAGTGTACTGAAAGCCCGAAAATTGCGCATTTAGTGTATTTTCATGCATATCAAGATTAATGCTGATTCTTATGTAAATTGATGTGTAGAATCATATGGTTTCATTTAAAATTGATTCTGAGCAATATAAATGAGTGTACTGAAAGCCCGAAAATTGCGCATTTAGTGTATTTTCATGCATATCAAGATTAATGCTGATTCTTATGTAAATTGATGTGTAGAATCATATGGTCTCATTTAAAACTTATTCTGAGTAATATAAATGAGTGTGCAGAAAGCCCGAAAATTGCGCATTTAGTGTATTTTCATGCATATCAAGATTAATGCAGATTCTTATGTAAATTGATGTGTAGAATCATATGGTCTCATTTAAAATTGATTCTGATCAATATAAATGAGTGTACTGAAAGTCCAAAAACTGCGCATTTAGTGTATTTTCATGCATATCAAGATTAATGCTGATTCTTATGTAAATTGATGTGTAGAATCATATGGTTACATTTAACATTGATTCTGAGCAATATAAATGATTGTACTGAACGCCCGAATTTTGCGCATTATTGTATTTTCATGCATATCAAGATTAATGCTGATTCTTATGTAAATTGATGTGTAGAATCATATGGTCTCATTTAAAATTGATTCTGAGCGATATAAATGAGTGTACTGAAAGCACGAAAATTGCGCATTTAGTGTATTTTCATGCATATCAAAATTCATGCTGATTCTTATGTAAATTGATGTGTAGAATCATATGGTCTCATTTAAAATTGATTCGGATCAATATAAATAAGTGTACTGAAAGTCAAAAAAACTACGCATTTAGTGTATTTTCATGCATATCAAGATTAATGCTGATTCTTATGTAAATTGATGTGTAGAATCATATGGTCTCATTTGAAATTGATTCTGATCAATATAAATGAGTGTACTGAAAGACCAAAAACTGCGCATTTAGTGTATTTTCATGCATATCAAGATTAATGCTGATTCTTATGTAAATTGATGTGTAGAATCATATGGCCTCATATAAAATTGATTCTGAGTGATATAAATGAGTGTACTTAAAGCCCGAAAATTGCGCATTTAGTGTATTTTCATGCATATCAAGATTAATGCTGATTCTCATGTAAATTGATGTGTAGAATCATATGGTCTCATTTAAAATTGATTCTGAGCAATATAAATGAGTGTACTGAAAAGCCTGAAAATTGCGCATTTAGTGTATTTTCATGCATATCAAGATTAATGCTGATTCTTATGTAAATTGATGTGTAGAATCCTATAATCTCATTTAAAATTGATTCTGAGCAATATAAATGAGTGTACTGAAAGCCTGAAAATTGCGCATTTAGTGTATTTCCATGCATATCAAGAGTAATACTGATTCTTATGTAAATTGATGTGTAGAATTATATGGTCTCATTTAAAATTGATTCTGATCAATATAACTGAGTGTACTGAAAGGCCAAAATCTGCGCATTTAGTGTATTTTCATGCATATCAAGATTAATGCTGATTCTTATGTAAATTAATGTGTAGAATCATATGGTTTCATTTAAAATTGATTCTGATCTATATAAATGAGTGTACTGAAAGCCCGAAAATTGCGCATTTAGTGTATTTTCATGCATATCAAGATTAATGCTGATTCTTATGTAAATTGATGTGTAGAATCATACGTACTCATTTAAAATAGATGCTGAGCAATATAAATGAGTGTACTGAAAGCCCGAAAATTGCGCATTTAGTGTATTTTCATGCATATCAAGATTAATGCTGATTCTTATGTAAATTGATGTGTAGAATCATATGGTCTCATTTAAAATTGATTCTGAGCAATATAAATGAGTGTACTGAAAGCCCGAAAATTGGGCATTTAGTGTATTTTCATGCATATCAAGATTAATGCTGATTCTTATGTAAATTGATGTGTAGAATCATATGGTTTCTTTTAAATTGATTCTGAGCAATATAAATGAGTGTACTGAAAGCCCGAAAATTCCGCATTTAGTGTATTTTCATGCATATGAAGATTAATGCTGATTCTTATGTAAATTGATGTGTAGAATCATATGGTTTCATTTAAAATTGATTCTGAGCAATATAAATGAGTGTACTGAAAGCCCGAAAATTGCGCACTTAGTGTATTTTCATGCATATCAAGATTAATGCTGATTCTTATGTAAATTGATGTGTAGAATCATATGGTCTCATTTAAAATTTATTCTGAGTAATATAAATGAGTGTGCAGAAAGCCCGAAAATTGCGCATTTAGTGTATTTTCATGCATATCAAGATTAATGCAGATTCTTATGTAAATTGATGTGTAGAATCATATGGTCTCATTTAAAATTGATTCTGATCAATATAAATGAGTGTACTGAAAGTCCAAAAACTCCGCATTTAGTGTATTTTCATGCATATCAAGATTAATGCTGATTCTTATGTAAATTGATGTGCAGAATCATATGGTTACATTTAACATTGATTCTGAGCAATATAAATGAGTGTACTGAAAGCCCGAAAATTGCGCATTTAGTGTATTTTCATGCATATCAAGATTAATGCTGATTCTTATGTAAATTGATGTGTAGAATCATATGGTCTCATTTAAAATTGATTCGGATCAATATAAATAAGTGTACTGAAAGACAAAAAAACTGCTCATTTAGTGTATTTTCATGCATATCAAGATTAATGCTGATTCTTATGTAAATTGATGTGTAGAATCATATGGTCTCATTTAAAATTGATTCTGATCAATATAAATGAGTGTACTGAAAGACCAAAAACTGCGCATTTAGTGTATTTTCATACATATCAAGATTAATGCTGATTCTTATGTAAATTGATGTGTAGAATCATATGGTCTCATTTAAAATTGATTCTGAGCAATATAAATGAGTGTACTGAAAGCCCGAAAATTGCGCATTTAGTATATTTTCATGCATATCAAGATTAATGCTGATTCTTATGTAAATTGATGTGTAGAATCATATGGTTTCAAATAAAATTGATTCTGAGCAATATAAATGAATGTACTGAAAGCCCGAAAATTGCGCATTTAGTGTATTTTCATGCATATCAAGATTAATGCTGATTCTTATGTAAATTGATGTGTAGAATCATATGGTCTCATTTAAAATTGATTCCGAGCAATATAAATCAGTGTACTGAAAGCCCGAAAATTGCGCATTTAGTGTATTTTCATGAATATCAAGATTAATGCTGATTCTTATGTAAATTGATGTGTAGAATCATATGGTTTCAATTAAAATTAATTCTGAGCAATATAAATGAGTGTATTGAAAGACCAAACACTGCGCATTTCTTGTATTTTCATGCATATCAAGGTTAATGCTGATTCATATGTAAATTGATGTGTAGAATCATACGGTCTCATTTAAAATTGATTCTGAGCAATATAAATGAGTGTACTGAAAACCCGAAAATTGCGAATTTCGTGTATTTTCATGCATATCAAGATTAATGCTGATTCTTATGTAAATTGATATGTAGAATCATATGGTCTCATTTAAAATTGATTCTGAGCAATATAAATGAGTGTACTGAAAGCCGGAAAATTGCGCATTTAGTGTATTTTCATGCATATCAAGATTAATGCTGATTCTTATGTAAATTGATGTGTAGAATCATATGGTTTCTTTTAAATTGATTCTGAGCAATAAAATGAGTGTACTGAAAGCCCGAAAATTGCGCATTTAGTGTATTTTCATGCATATGAAGATTAATGCTGATTCTTATGTAAATTGATGTGTAGAATCATATGGTCTCATTTAAAATTTATACTGAGTAATATAAATGAATGTGCTGAAAGCCCGAAAATTGCGCATTTGTGTATTTTCATGCATATCAAGATTAATGCAAATTCTTATGTAAATTGATGTGTAGAATAATATGGTCTCATTTAAAATTGATTCTGATCAATATAAATGAGTGTACTGAAAGCCCGAAAATTGCGCATTTAGTGTATTTTCATGCATATCAAGATTAATGCTGATTCTTATGTAAATTGATGTGTAGAATCATATGGTTTCAATTAAAATTAATTCTGAGCAATATAAATGAGTGTACTGAGAGACCAAACACTGCGCATTTCGTGTATTTTCATGCATATCAAGATTAATGCTGATTCATATGTAAATTGATGTGTAGAATCATATGGTCTCATTTAAAATTGATTCTGAGCAATATATATGAGTGTACTGAAAGCCCGAAAATTGCGCATTTAGTGTATTTTCATGCATATCAAGATTAAGGCTGATTCTTATGTAAATTGATGTGTAGAATCATATGGTCTCATTTAAAATTGATTCTGAGCAATATAAATGAGTGTACTGAAAGCCCGAATATTGCGCATTTAGTGTATTTTCATGCATATCAAGATTAATGCTGATTCTTATGTCAATTGATGTGTAGAATCATATAATCTCAATTTAAATTGATTCTGAGAAATATAAATGAGTGTACTGAAAGCCCGAAAATTGCGCATTTAGTTTATTTTCATGCATATCAAGATTAATGCTGATTCTTATGTAAATTGATGTGTAGAATCATATGGTTTCAATTAAAATTAATTCTGAGCAATATAAATGAGTGTATTGAAAGACCAAACACTGCGCATTTCTTGTATTTTCATGCATATCAAGATTAATGCTGATTCATATGTAAATTGATGTGTAGAATCATACGGTCTCATTTAAAATTGATTCTGAGCAATATAAATGAGTGTACTGAAAACCCGAAAATTGCGAATTTCGTGTATTTTCATGCATATCAAGATTAATGCTGATTCTTATGTAAATTGATATGTAGAATCATATGGTCTCATTTAAAATTGATTCTGAGCAATATAAATGAGTGTACTGAAAGCCGGAAAATTGCGCATTTAGTGTATTTTCATGCATATCAAGATTAATGCTGATTCTTATGTAAATTGATGTGTAGAATCATATGGTTTCTTTTAAATTGATTCTGAGCAATATAAATGAGTGTACTGAAAGCCCGAAAATTGCGCATTTAGTGTATTTTCATGCATATGAAGATTAATGCTGATTCTTATGTAAATTGATGTGTAGAATCATATGGTCTCATTTAAAATTTATACTGAGTAATATAAATGAATGTGCTGAAAGCCCGAAAATTGCGCATTTGTGTATTTTCATGCATATCAAGATTAATGCAAATTCTTATGTAAATTGATGTGTAGAATAATATGGTCTCATTTAAAATTGATTCTGATCAATATAAATGAGTGTACTGAAAGCCCGAAAATTGCGCATTTAGTGTATTTTCATGCATATCAAGATTAATGCTGATTCTTATGTAAATTGATGTGTAGAATCATATGGTTTCAATTAAAATTAATTCTGAGCAATATAAATGAGTGTACTGAGAGACCAAACACTGCGCATTTCGTGTATTTTCATGCATATCAAGATTAATGCTGATTCATATGTAAATTGATGTGTAGAATCATATGGTCTCATTCAAAATTGATTCTGAGCAATATATATGAGTGTACTGAAAGCCCGAAAATTGCGCATTTAGTGTATTTTCATGCATATCAAGATTAAGGCTGATTCTTATGTAAATTGATGTGTAGAATCATATGGTCTCATTTAAAATTGATTCTGAGCAATATAAATGAGTGTACTGAAAGCCCGAATATTGCGCATTTAGTGTATTTTCATGCATATCAAGATTAATGCTGATTCTTATGTCAATTGATGTGTAGAATCATATAATCTCAATTTAAATTGATTCTGAGAAATATAAATGAGTGTACTGAAAGCCCGAAAATTGCGCATTTAGTTTATTTTCATGCATATCAAGATTAATGCTGATTCTTATGTAAATTGATGTGTAGAATCATATGGCCTCATATAAAATTGATTCTGAGTGATATAAATGAGTGTACTGAAAGCCTGAAAATTGCGCATTTAGTGTATTTTCATGCATATCAAGATTAATGCTGATTCTTATGTAAATTGATGTGTAGAATCATATGGTCTCATTCAAAATTGATTCTGAGCAATATATATGAGTGTACTGAAAGCCCGAAAATTGCGCATTTATTGTATTTTCAAGCATATCAAGATTAATGCTGATTCTTATGTAAATTGATGTGTAGAATCATATGGTTTCATTTAAAATTGATTCTGATCAATATAAATGAGTGTACTGAAAGTCCGAAAATTGCGCATTTAGTGTATTTTCATGCATATCAAGATTAATGCTGATTCTTATGTAAATTGATGTGTAGAATCATACGTACTCATTTAAATAGATTCTGAGCAATATAAATGAGTGTACTGAAAGCCCGAAAATTGCGCATTTAGTGTATTTTCATGCATATCAAGATTAATGCTGATTCTTATGTAAATTGATGTGTAGAATCATATGGTCTCATTTAAAATTGATTCTGAGCAATATAAATGAGTGTACTGAAAGCCCGAAAATTGGGCATTTAGTGTATTTTCATGCATATCAAGATTAATGCTGATTCTTATGTAAATTGATGTGTTGAATCATATGGTCTCATTTAAAATTGATTCCGAGCAATATAAATGAGTGTACTGAAAGCCGGAAAATTGCGCATTTAGTGTATTTTCATGCATATCAAGATTAATGCTGATTCTTATGTAAATTGATGTGTAGAATCATATGGTTTCAATTAAAATTAATTCTGAGCAATATAAATGAGTGTACTGAAAGACCAAACAATGCGCATTTCGTGTATTTTCATGCATATCAATATTAATGCTGATTCATATGTAAATTGATGTGTAGAATCATACGGTCTCATTTAAAATTGATTCTGAGCAATATAAATGAGTGTACTGGAAGCCCGAAAATTGCGAATATAGTGTATTTTCATGCATATCAAGATTAATGCTGATTCTTATGTAAATTGATATATAGAATCATATGGTCTCATTTAAAATTGATTCTGAGCAATATAAATGAGAGTGCTGAAAGCCCGAAAATTGCGCATTTAGTGTATTTTCATGCATATCAAGATTAATGCAAATTCTTATGTAAATTGATGTGTAGAATCATATGGTCTCATTTAAAATTGATTCTGATCAATATAAATGAGTGTACTGAAAACCCGAAAATTGCGCATTTAGTGTATTTTCATGCATATCAAGATTAATGCTGATTCTTATGTAAATTGATGTGTAGAATCATATGGTTTCAATTAAAATTAATTTTGAGCAATATAAATGAGTGTACTGAAAGACCAAACACTGCGCATTTCGTGTATTTTCATGCATATCAAGATTAATGCTGATTCATATGTAAATTGATGTGTAGAATCATACGGTCTCATTTAAAATTGATTCAGAGCAATATAAATGAGTGTACTGAAAGCCCGAAAATTGCGAATTTAGTGTATTTTCATGCATATCAAGATTAATGCTGATTCTTATGTAAATTGATAAGTAGAATCATATGGTCTCATTTAAAATTGATTCTGAGCAATATAAATGAGTGTACTGAAAGCAGGAAAATTGCGCATTTAGTGTATTTTCATGCATATCAAGATTAATGCTGATTCTTATGTAAATTGATGTGTAGAATCATATGGTTTCTTTTAAATTGATTCTGAGCAATATAAATGAGTGTACTGAAAGCCCGAAAATTGCGCATTTAGTGTATTTTCATGCATATGAAGATTAATGCAGTTTCTTATGTAAATTGATGTGTAGAATCATATGGTTTCATTTAAAATTGATTCTGAGCAATATAAATGAGTGTACTGAAAGCCCGAAAATTGCGCATTTAGTGTATTTTCATGCATATCAAGATTAATGCTGATTCTTATGTAAATTGATGTGTAGAATCATATGGTCTCATTTAAAATTTATTCTGAATAATATAAATGAGTGTGCTGAAAGCCCGAAAATTGCGCATTTAGTGTATGTTCATGCATATCAAGATTAATGCAAATTCTTATGTAAATTGATGTGTAGAATCATATGGTCTCATTTAAAATTGATTCTGATCAATATAAATGAGTGTACTGAAAGTCCAAAAACTGCGCATTTAGTGTATTTTCATGCATATCAAGATTAATGCTGATTCTTATGTAAATTGATGTGTAGAATCACATGGTTACATTTAACATTGATTCTGAGCAATATAAATGATTGTACTGAACGCCCGAAATTTGCGCATTATTGTATTTTCATGCATATCAAGATTAATGCTGATTCTTATGTAAATTGATGTGTAGAATCATATGGTCTCATTTAAAATTGATTCTGATCAATATAAATGAGTGTACTGAAAGACCAAAAACTGCGCATTTAGTGTATTTTCATGCATATAAAGATGAATGCTGATTCTTATGTAAATTGATGTGTAGATTCATATGGTCTCATTTAAAATTGATTCTGAGCAATATAAATGAGTGTACTGAAAGCCGGAAAATTGCGCATTTAGTGTATTTTCATACATATCAAGATGAATGCTGATTCTTATGTAAATTGATGTGTAGAATCATATGGTTTCATTTAAAATTGATTCTGATCAATATAAATGAGAGTACTGAAAGCCCGAAAATTGCGCATTTAGTGTATTTTCATGCATATCAAGATTAATGCTGATTCTTATGTAAATTGATGTGTAGAATCATATGGTTTCAATTAAAATTAATTTTGAGCAATATAAATGAGTGTACTGAAAGACCAAACACTGCGCATTTCGTGTATTTTCATGCATATCAAGATTAATGCTGATTCATATGTAAATTGATGTGTAGAATCATACGGTCTCATTTAAAATTGATTCAGAGCAATATAAATGAGTGTACTGAAAGCCCGAAAATTGCGCATTTAGTGTATTTTCATGCATATCAAGATTAATGCTGATTCTTATGTAAATTGATAAGTAGAATCATATGGTCTCATTTAAAATTGATTCTGAGCAATATAAATGAGTGTACTGAAAGCCGGAAAATTGCGCATTTAGTGTATTTTCATGCATATCAAGATTAATGCTGATTCTTATGTAAATTGATGTGTAGAATCATATGGTTTCTTTTAAATTGATTCTGAGCAATATAAATGAGTGTACTGAAAGCCCGAAAATTGCGCATTTAGTGTATTTTCATGCATATGAAGATTAATGCTGTTTCTTATGTAAATTGATGTGTAGAATCATATGGTTTCATTTAAAATTGATTCTGAGCAATATAAATGAGTGTACTGAAAGCCCGAAAATTGCGCATTTAGTGTATTTTCATGCATATCAAGATTAATGCTGATTCTTATGTAAATTGATGTGTAGAATCATATGGTCTCCTTTAAAATTTATTCTGAATAATATAAATGAGTGTGCTGAAAGCCCGAAAATTGCGCATTTAGTGTATGTTCATGCATATCAAGATTAATGCAAATTCTTATGTAAATTGATGTGTAGAATCATATGGTCTCATTTAAAATTGATTCTGATCAATATAAATGAGTGTACTGAAAGTCCAAAAACTGCGCATTTAGTGTATTTTCATGCATATCAAGATTAATGCTGATTCTTATGTAAATTGATGTGTAGAATCACATGGTTACATTTAACATTGATTCTGAGCAATATAAATGATTGTACTGAACGCCCGAAATTTGCGCATTATTGTATTTTCATGCATATCAAGATTAATGCTGATTCTTATGTAAATTGATGTGTAGAATCATATGGTCTCATTGAAAATTGATTCTGAGCAATATAAATGAGTGTACTGAAAGACCAAAAACTGCGCATTTAGTGTATTTTCATGCATATCAAGATTAATGCTGATTCTTATGTAAATTGATGTGTAGAATCATAGGGTCTCATTTAAAATTGATTCTGAGCAATATAAATGAGTGTACTGAAAGCCCGAAAATTGCGCATTTAGTGTATTTTCATGCATATCAAGATTAATGCTGATTCTTATGTAAATTGATGTGTAGAATCACATGGTTTCAATTAAAATTGATTCTGAGCAATATAAATGAGTGTACTGAAAGCCCGAAAACTGCGCATTTAGTGTATTTTCATGCATATAAAGATGAATGCTGATTCTTATGTAAATTGATGTGTAGAATCATATGGTCTCATTTAAAATTGATTCTGAGCAATATAAATGAGTGTACTGAAAGCCGGAAAATTGCGCATTTAGTGTATTTTCATACATATCAAGATGAATGCTGATTCTTATGTAAATTGATGTGTAGAATCATATGGTTTCATTTAAAATTGATTCTGATCAATATAAATGAGTGTACTGAAAGCCCGAAAATTGCGCATTTAGTGTATTTTCATGCATATCAAGATTAATGCTGATTCTTATGTAAATTGATGTGTAGAATCATATGGTCTCATTTAAAATTGATTCTGAGCAATACAAATGAATATACTGAAAGCCCGAAAATTGCGCATTTAGTGTATTTTCATGCATATCAATATTAATGCTGATTCTTATGTAAATTGATGTGTAGAATCATAGGGTCTCATTTAAAATTGATTCTGATCAATATAAATGAGTGTACTGAAAGACCAAAAACTGCGCATTTAGTGTATTTTCATGCATGTCAAAATTACTCCAGATTCTAATGTAAATTGATGTGTAGTATCATAGGGTCTCATTTAAAATTGATTCTGAGCAATATAAATGAGTGTACTGAAAAGCCCGAAAATTGCGCTTTTAGTGTATTTTCATGCATATCAAGATTAATGCTGATTCTTATGTAATACGATGTGTAGAATCATATGGTTTCAATTAAAATTGATTCTGAGCAATATAAATGAGTGTACTGAAAGCCCGAAAATTGCGCATTTAGTGTATTTTCATGCATATCAAGATTAATGCTGATTTTTATGTAAATTGATGTGCAGAATCATATGGTCTCATTTCAAATTGTTTCTGTGCAATATAAATGAGTGTGCTGAAAGCCCGAAAATTGCGCATTAATGTATTTTCATGCATATCAAGATTAATGCTGATTCTTATGTAAATTGATGTGTAGAATCATATGGTCTCATTTAAAATTGATTCTGATCAATATAAATGAGTGTACTGAAAGTCCAGAAACTGCGCATTTAGTGTATTTTCATGCATATCAAGATTAATGCTGATTCTTATGTAAATTGATGTGTAGAATCATATGGTTACATTTAAAATTGATTCTGAGCAATATAAATGAGTGTACTGAACGCCCGAAATTTGCGCATTTAGTGTATTTTCATGCATATCAAGATTAATGCTGATTCTTATGTAAATTGATGTGTAGAATCATATGGTTTCATTTAAAATTGATTCTGAGCAATATAAATGAGTGTACTGAAAGCCCGAAAATTGCGCATTTAGTGTATTTTCATGCATATCAAGATTAATGCTGATTCTTATGTAAAATGTTGTGTAGTAGCATATGGTCTCATTTAAAGTTGATTCTGAGCAATATAAATGAGTGTACCGAAAGCCCGAAAATTGCGCGTTTATTACATTTTCATGCATATCAAAATTAATCCTGATTCTTGTGTAAATTGATGTGTAGAATCATATAGTCTCATTTGAAATTGATTCTGATCAATATAAATGAGTGTACTGAAAGGCCAAAAACTGCGCATTTAGTGTATTTTCATGCATATGAAGTGTAATGCTGATTATTATGTAAATTGATGTGTAGAATCATACGGTCTCATTTAAAATTGATTCTGAGCAATATAAATGAGTGTACTGAAAGCCCGAAAATTGCGCATTTAGTGTATTTTCATGCATATCAAGATTAATGCTGATTCTTATGAAAATTTATGTGTAGAATCATATGGTCTCATTTAAAATTGATTCAAAGCAATATAAATGAGTGTACTGAAAGCCCGAAAATTGCTCATTTATTGTATTTTCATGCATATCAAGATTAATGCTGATTCTTGTGTAAATTGATGTGTAGAATCATATGGTCTCATTTGAAATTAATTCTGATCAATATCAATGAGTGTACTGAGAGACCAAATACTGCGCATTTAGTGTATTTTCATGCCTATCAAGATTAATGCTGATTCTTATGTAAATTGATGTGTATAATCATACGGTCTAATTTAAAATTGATTCTGAGCAATATAAATGAGTGTACTGAAAGCCCGAAAATTGCGCATTTCGTGTATTTTCATGCATATCAAGATTAATGCTGATTCTTATGTAAATTGATGTGTAGAATCATATGGTCTCATTTAAAATTGATTCTGATCAATATAAATGAGTGTACTGAAAGACCAAAAACTGCGCATTTAGTGTATTTTCATGCATATCATGTTTATTGCTGATTCTTATGTAAATTGATGTGTAGAATCATACGGTTTCATTTAAAATTGATTCTGAGAAATATAAATGTGTGTACTGAAAGCCCGAATATTGCGCATTTAGTGTATTTTCATGCATATCAAGATTAATGCTGCTTCTTATGTAAATTGATGTGTAGAATCATATGGTCTCATTTAAAATTGATTCTGAGCAATATAAATGTGTGTACTGAAAGCCCGAAAATTGCGCATTTAGTGAATAGAATTACAATATACACTAACTGCGCCATATTTGGTCTTTCAGTACACTCATTTATATTGATCTGAATCAATTTTAAATGAGACCATATGATTCTACACCACAATTTACATAAGAATCAGCATTAATCTTGATATGCATGAAAATACACTAAATGGGCAATTTTCGGGATTTCAGTACACTCATTTATATTGCTCAGAATCAATTTTAAATGAGGCCGTATGATTCTACACATCAATTTACATAAGAATCAGCATTAATCTTGATATGCATGAAAATACACTAAATGCGCAGTTTTTGGACTTTCAGTACACTCATTTATATTGATCAGAATCAATTTTAAATGAAACCATATGATTCTACACATCAATTTACATAAGAATCAGCATTAATCTTGATATGCATGAAAATACACAAAATGTGCAATTTTCGGGCTTTCAGTACACGCATTTATATTGCTCAGAATCAATTTAAAATGAGACCACATGATTCTACACATCAATTTACATAAGAATCATCATTAATCTTGATATGCATGAAAATACACTAAATGCGCAGTATTTGGCCTTTCAGTACACTCATTTATATTGAGCAGAATTAATTTCAAATGAGACCATATGATTCTACACATCAATTTACATAAGAATCAGCATTAATCTTGATATGCATGAAAATACACTAAATGCGCAATTTTCGTGCTTACAGTACACTCATTTATATTGCTCAGAATCAATTTTAAATGAGACCGTGTGATTCTACACATTAATTTACATAAGAATCAGCATTAATCTTGATATGCATGAAAATACACTAAATGCGCAGTATTTGGTCTTTCAGTACACTCATTTATATTGATCAGAATCAATTTTAGATGAGACCATATGATTCTACACATCAATTTACATAAGAATCAGCATTAATCTTGATATGCATGAAAATACACTAAATGCGCAATTTTCAGGCTTACAGTACCCTCATTTATATTGATCAGAACCAATTTTGAATGAGACCATATGATTCTACACATCAATTTACATAAGAATCAGCATTAATCTTGATATGCATCAAAATACACCTAATGCGCAATATTCCAGCTTTCAGTACACTCATTTGTATTGCTCAGAATCAATTTTAAATGAGACCGTATGATTCTACACATCAATTTACATAAGAATCAGCATTAATCTTGATATGCATGAAAATACACTAAATGCGCAATTTTCGGGCTTTCAGTACACTCATTGATATTGATCAGAATCAATTTTAAATGAGACCATATGATTCTACACATCAATTTACATAAGAATCAGCATTAATCTTGATATGCATGAAAATACATTAAATGCGCAATTTTCCGGCTTACAGGACACTCATTTATATTGATCAGAATCAATTTTAAATGAGACCATATGATTCTACACATCAATTTACATAAGAATCAGCATTAATCTTGATATGCATGAAAATACACTAAATGCGCAATTTTCGGGCTTTCAGTACACTCATTTATATTGATCAGAATCAATTTTAAATGAGACCATATGATTCTACACATCAATTTACATAAGAATCAGCATTAATCTTGATATGCATGAAAATACATTAAATGCGCAATTTTCCGGCTTACAGGACACTCATTTATATTGATCAGAATCAATTTTAAATGAGACCATATGATTCTACACACCAATTTACATAAGAATCAGCATTAATCTTGATATGCATGAAAATACACTAAATGCGCAATTTTCGGGCTTTCAGTACACTCATTTATATTTCTCAGAATCAATTTTAAATGAGACCGTATGATTCTTCACTTTAATTTACATAAGAATCAGCATTAATCTTGATATGCATGAAAATACACTAAATGCGCAATTTTCGGGCTTACAGTACACTCATTTATATTGATCAGAATCAATTTGAAATGAGACCATATGATTCTACACATCAATTTACATAAGAATCAGCATTAATCTTGATATGCATGAAAATACACTAAATGCGCAATTTTCGGGCTTTCAGTACACTCATTTATATTGCTCAGGATCAAGTTTAAATGACACCATATGATTCTACACATCAATTTACATAAGAATCAGCATTAATCTTGATATGCTTGAAAATACACTAAATGCGCAATTTTCCGGCTTTCAGTACACTCATTTATGTCGCTCGGAGTCAATTTTAAATGAGACCATATGATTCTACACATCAATTTACATAAGAAGCAGCATTAATCTTGATATGCATGAAAATACACTAAATGCGCAATTTTCCGGCTTTCAGTACAATCATTTATATTGCTCAGAATCAATTTTAAATATGACCATATGATTCTACACATCAATTTACCTAAGAATCAGCATTAATCTTGATATGCATGAAAATACACTAAATGCGCAATTTTCCGGCTTACAGTACACTCATTTATATTGCTCAGAATCAATTTTACATGAGACCATATGATTCTGCACATCAATTTACATAAGAATCAGCATTAATCTTGATATGCATGAAAATACATTAAATGCGCAATTTTCGGGATTTCGGTACATTCATTTATATTGCTCAGAATCAATTTTAAATGAAACCATATGATTCTACACATCAATTTACATAAGAATCAGCATTAATCTTGATATGCATGAAAATACACTAAATGCGCAATTTTCGGGCTTTCAGTACACTCATTTGTATTGCTCAGAATCAATTTGAATGAGACCGTATGATTCTACACATTAATTTACATAAGAATCAGCATTAATCTTGATATGCATGAAAATACACTAAATGCTCAATTTTCGGGCTTACAGTACACTCATTTATATTGATCAGAATCAATTTCAAATGAGATCATATGATTCTATACATCAATTTACAAAAGAATCAGCATTAATCTTGATATGCATGAATATACAGTAAATGCGCAAATTTCGGGCTTTCAGTACACTCATGTATATTGTTCAGAATCAATTTTAATTTAAACCATATGATTCTACACACCAATTTACATAAGAATCAGCATTAATCTTGATATGCAAGAAAATACACTAAATGCGCAATTTTCGGGCTTCAAGTACACTCATTAATATTGCCCAGAATCAATTTTAAATGATATTATATAATTCTACACATCAATTTACATAAGAATCAGCATTAATCTTGATATGCATGAAAATACAGTAAATGCGCATTTTTCGGGATTTCGGTACATTCATTTATATTGCTCAGAATCAATTTTAAATGAAACCATATGATTCTACACATCAATTTACATAAGAATCAGAATTAATCTTGATATGCATGAAAATACACTAAATGCGCAATTTTCGGGCTTTCAGTACACTCATTTATATTGCTCAGAATCAATTTTAAATGAGACCATATGATTCTACACATCAATTTACATAAGAATCAGCATTAATATTGATATGCATGAAAATACACTAAATGCGCAATTTTCGGGATTTCAGTACACTCATTTATATTGCTCAGAATCAATTTTAATTGAGACCATATGATTCTACACATCAATGTACATCAGAATCAGCATTAATCTTGATATGCATGAAAATACACTAAATGCGCAATATTCGGGCTTTCAGTACACTCATTTATATTGCTCAGAATCAATTTTAAATGAGACCGTATGATTCTACACGTCAATTTACATAAGAATCAGCATTAATCTTGATATGCATGAAAATGCACTAAATGCTCAATTTTCGGGCTTACAGTACACTCATTTATATTGATCAGAATCAATTTCATATGAGATCATATGATTCTACACATCAATTTACATAAGAATCAGCATTAATCTTGATATGCATGAAAATACACTAAATGCGCAATTTTCGGGCTTTCAGTACACTCATGTATATTGTTCAGAATCAATTTTAATTTAAACCATATGATTCTACACACCAATTTACATAAGAATCAGCATTAATCTTGATATGCAAGAAAATACATTAATGCGCAATTTTCGGGCTTCAAGTACACTCATTAATATTGCCCAGAATCAATTTTAAATGATATTATATAATTCTACACATCAATTTACATAAGAATCAGCATTAATCTTGATATGCATGAAAATACATTAAATACGCAATTTTCGGGATTTCGGTACATTCATTTATATTGCTCAGAATCAATTTTAAATGAAACCATATGATTCTACACATCAATTTACATAAGAATCAGAATTAATCTTGATATGCATGAAAATACACTAAATGCGCAATTTTCGGGCTTTTCAGTACACTCATTTATATTGCTCAGAGTCAATTTTAAATGAGACCATATGATTCTACACATCAATTTACATAAGAATCAGCATTAATCTTGATATGCATGAAAATACACTAAATGCGCAATTTTCGGGATTTCAGTACACTCATTTATATTGCTCAGAATCAATTTTAATTGAGACCATATGATTCTACACATCAATGTACATAAGAATCAGCATTAATCTTGATATGCATGAAAATACACTAAATGCGCAATATTCGGGCTTTCAGTACACTCATTTATATTGCTCAGAATCAATTTTAAATGAGACCGCATGATTCTACACGTCAATTTACATAAGAATCAGCATTAATCTTGATATGCATGAAAATGCACTAAATGCTCAATTTTCGGGCTTACAGTACACTCATTTATATTGATCAGAATCAATTTCATATGAGATCATATGATTCTACACATCAATTTACATAAGAATCAGCATTAATCTTGATATGCATGAAAATACACTAAATGCGCAATTTTCGGGCTTTCAGTACACTCATTTATATTGCTCAGAATCAATTTCAATTGAAACCATATGATTCTACACATCAATTTACATAAGAATCAGCATTAATCTTGATATGCATGAAAATACACTAAATGCGCAATATTCGGGCTTTCAGTACACTCATTTATATTGCTCAGAATCAATTTTAAATGAGACCGAATAATTCTACACATCAATTTACATAAGAATCAGCATTAATCCTGATATGCATGAAAATACACTAAATGCGTAGTGGTTGGTCATTCAGTACAGTCATTTATATTGCTCAGAATCAATTTTAAAAGAAACCATGATTCTACACATCAATTTACATAAGAATCAGCATTAATCTTGATATGCATGAAAATACACTAAATGCTCAATTTTCGGGCTTACAGTACACTCATTTATATAGGATCAGAATCAATTTTAAATGAGATCATATGATTCTACACATCAATTTACATAAGAATCAGCATTAATCTTGATATGCATGAAAATACACTTAATGCGCAATATTCCAACTTTCAGTACACTCATTTATATTGCTCAGAATCAATTTTAAATGAGACCGTATGATTCTACACATCAATTTACATAAGAATCAGCATTAATCTTGATATGCATGAAAATACACTAAATGCGCAATTTTCGGGCTTTAAGTACACTCATTTATATTGCTCAGAATCAATTTTAAATGAGACCGTATGTTTCTACACATTAATTTACATAAGAATCAGCATTAATCTTGATATGCATGAAAATACACTAAATGCGCAATTTCCGGCTTACAGTACACTCATTTATATTGCTCAGAATCAATTTTAAATGAGACCATATATTTCTACACATCAATTTACATAAGAATCAGCATTTATCTTGATATGCATGAAAATACATTAATGCGAAATTTTCGGGCTTACAGTACACTCATTTATATTGCTCAGAATCAATTTTAATTGAAAACATATGATTCTACACATCAATTTTCATAAGAATCAGCATTAATCTTGATATGCATGAAAATACACTAAATGCACAATTTTCGGGCTTTCAGTACACTCATTTATATTGCTCAGAATCAATTTTGAAATGAGACCATATGATTCTACACATCAATTTACATAAGAATCAGCATTAATCTTGATATGCATGAAAATATACACAATGCGCAATTTTCGGGCTTTCAGTCCATTCATTTATATTGCTCAGAATCAATTTTAAATGAGACCATATGATTCTACACATCAATTTACATAAGAATCAGCATTAATCCTGATATGCATGAAAATACACTAAATGCGCAATTTTCGGGCTTTCAGTACTCTCATTTATATTGCTCAGAATCAATTTTAAATGAGACCATATGATTCTACACATCAATTTACATAAGAATCAGCATTAATCTTGATATGCATGAAAATACACTAAATGCGCAATTTTCGGGATTTCAGTACACTCATTTATATTGCTCAGAATCAATTTTAATTGAAACCATATGATTCTACACATCAATTTACATAAGAATCAGCATTAATCTTGATATGCATGAAAATACACTAAATGCGCAATATTCGGGCTTTCAGTACACTCATTTATATTGCTCAGAATCAATTTTAAATGAGACCGTATGATTCTACACGTCAATTTACATAAGAATCAGCATTAATCTTGATATGCATGAAAGTACACTAAATGCTCAATTTTCGGGCTTACAGTACACTCATTTATATTGATCAGAATCAATTTCATATGAGATCATATGATTCTACACATCAATTTACATAAGAATCAGCATTAATCTTGATATGCATGAAAATACACTAAATGCGCAATTTTCGGGCTTTCAGTACACTCATTTATATTGCTCAGAATCAATTTCAATTGAAACCATATGATTCTACACATCAATTTACTTAAGAATCAGCATTAATCTTGATATGCATGAAAATACACTAAATGCGCAATATTCGGGCTTTCAGTACACTCATTTATATTGCTCAGAATCAATTTTAAATGAGACCGTATGATTCTACACATCAATTTACATAAGAATCAGCATTAATCCTGATATGCATGAAAATACACTAAATGCGTAGTGTTTGGTCATTCAGTACAGTCATTTATATTGCTCAGAATCAATTTTAAAAGAAACCATGATTCTACACATCAATTTACATAAGAATCAGCATTAATCTTGATATGCATGAAAATACACTAAATGCTCAATTTTCGGGCTTACAGTACACTCATTTATATAGGATCAGAATCAATTTTAAATGAGATCATATGATTCTACACATCAATTTACATAAGAAGCAGCATTAATCTTGATATGCATGAAAATACACTTGATGCGCAATATTCCAAATTTCAGTACACTCATTTATATTGCTCAGAATCAATTTTAAATGAGACCGTATGATTCTACACATCAATTTACATAAGAATCAGCATTAATCTTGATATGCATGAAAATACACTAAATGCGCAATTTTCGGGCTTTAAGTACACTCATTTATATTGCTCAGAATCAATTTTAAATGAGACCGTATGTTTCTACACATTAATTTACATAAGAATCAGCATTAATCTTGATATGCATGAAAATACACTAAATGCGCAATTTCCGGCTTACAGTACACTCATTTATATTGCTCAGAATCAATTTTAAATGAGACCGTATGATTCTACACCTAAATTTACATAAGAATCAGCATTAATCTTGATATGCATGAAAATACACTTAATGCACAACATTCCAGCTTTCAGTACACTCATTGATATTGCTCAGAATCAATTTTAAATGAGACCGTATGATTCTACACATCAATTTACATAAGAATCAGTATTAATCTTGATATGCATGAAAATACATTAATGCGCAATTTTCGGGCTTTAAGTTCACTCATTTATGTTGCTCAGAATCAATTTTAAATGAGACCGTATGTTTCTACACATCAATTTACATAAGAATCAGCATTAATCTTGATATGCATGAAAATACACTAAATGCGCAGTTTTTGGTCTTTCAGAACACTCATTTCTATTGCTCAGAATCAATTTTAAACGATACCATATAATTCTCCACATCAATTTACATAAGAATCAGCATTAATCTTGATATGCATGAAAATACACTAAATGCGCAATTTTCGGGGTTTCAGTACACTCATTTATATTGCTCAGAATGAATTCTAATTGAAACCATATGATTCTACACATCAATTTACATAAGAATCAGCATTAATCTTGATATGCATGAAAATACACTAAATGCGCAATTTTCGGGCTTACAGTACACTCATTTATATTGCTCAGAATCAATTTTAATTGAAACCATATGTCTCTACACACCAATTTACATAAGAATCAGCATTAATCTTGATATGCAAGAAAATACACTAAATGCGCAATTTTCGGGCTTTCAGTACACTCATTTATATTGCTCAGAATCAATTTTAAATGAGACCGTATGATTCTACACATCAATTTACATAAGAATCAGCATTAATCTTGATATGCATGAAAATACACTAAATGCTCAATTTTCGGGCTTACAGTACACTCATTTATATAGGATCAGAATCAATTTTAAATGAGATCATATGATTCTACACATCAATTTACATAATAATCAGCATTAATCTTGATATGCATGAAAATACACTTAATGCGCAATATTCCAACTTTCAGTACACTCATTTATATTGCTCAGAATCAATTTTAAATGAGACCGTATGATTCTACACATCAATTTACATAAGAATCAGCATTAATCTTGATATGCATAAAAATACACTAAATGCGCAATTTTCGGGCTTTAAGTACACTCATTTATATTGCTCAGAATCAATTTTAAATAAGACCGTATGTTTCTACACATTAATTTACATAAGAATCAGCATTAATCTTGATATGCATGAAAATACACTAAATGCGCAGTTTTGGTCTTTCAGTACACTCATTTATATTGATCAGAATCAATTTTAAATGAGACCATATGATTCTACACATCAATTTACATAAGAATCAGCATTAATCTTGATATGCATGAAAATACACTAAATGCGCAATTTTCGGTCTTTCAGTACAGTTATTTCTATTGCTCAGAATCAATTTTAAATGAGACCATATGATTCTACACATCAATTTACATAAGAATCTGCATTAATCTTGATATGCATGAAAATACACTAAATGCGCAATTTTCCGGCTTTCAGTACACTCATTTATATTGCTCAGAATCAATTTTAATTGAGACCATATGATTCTACACATCAATTTACATAAGAATCAGCATTAATCTTGATATGCATGAAAATACACTAAATGCGCAATTTTCGGGCTTTCAGTACACTCATTTATATTGCTCAGAATCAATTTTAATTGAAACCATATGATTCTACACATCAATTTACATAAGAATCAGCATTAATCTTGATATGCATGAAAATACACTAAATGCGCAATTTTCGGGCTTTCAGTACACTCATTTATATTGCTCAGAATCAATTTTAAATGAGACCGTATGATTCTACACATCAATTTACATAAGAATCAGCATTAATCTTGATATGCATGAAAATACACTAAATGCTCAATTTTCGGGCTTACAGTACACTCATTTATATAGGATCAGAATCAATTTTAAATGAGATCATATGATTCTACACATCAATTTACATAATAATCAGCATTAATCTTGATATGCATGAAAATACACTTAATGCGCAATATTCCAACTTTCAGTACACTCATTTATATTGCTCAGAATCAATTTTAAATGAGACCGTATGATTCTACACATCAATTTACATAAGAATCAGCATTAATCTTGATATGCATGAAAATACACTAAATGCGCAATTTTCGGGCTTTAAGTACACTCATTTATATTGCTCAGAATCAATTTTAAATAAGACCGTATGTTTCTACACATTAATTTACATAAGAATCAGCATTAATCTTGATATGCATGAAAATACACTAAATGCGCAGTTTTGGTCTTTCAGTACACTCATTTATATTGATCAGAATCAATTTTAAATGAGACCATATGATTCTACACATCA
Organism: Ascarosepion bandense; assembly: GCA_037127315.1. Lineage (NCBI taxonomy): Eukaryota > Metazoa > Mollusca > Cephalopoda > Sepiida > Sepiidae > Ascarosepion > Ascarosepion bandense. Next base: position 68,818 of record JBBBDQ010002373.1, read on the forward strand.
ATTTACATAAGAATCAGCATTAATCTTGATATGCATGAAAATACACTAAATGCGCAATTTTCGGTCTTTCAGTACAGTTATTTCTATTGCTCAGAATCAATTTTAAATGAGACCATATGATTCTACACATCAATTTACATAAGAATCTGCATTAATCTTGATATGCATGAAAATACACTAAATGCGCAATTTTCCGGCTTTCAGTACACTCATTTATATTGCTCAGAATCAATTTTAATTGAGACCATATGATTCTACACATCAATTTACATAAGAATCAGCATTAATCTTGATATGCATGAAAATACACTAAATGCGCAATTTTCGGGCTTTCAGTACACTCATTTATATTGCTCAGAATCAATTTTAATTGAAACCATATGATTCTACACATCAATTTACATAAGAATCAGCATTAATCTTGATATGCATGAAAATACACTAAATGCGCAATTTTCGGGCTTTCAGTACACTCATTTATATTGCTCAGAATCAATTTTAAATGAGACCGTATGATTCTACACGTCAATTTACATAAGAATCAGCATTAATCTTGATATGCATGAAAATACACTAAATGCTCAATTTTCGGGCTTACAGTACACTCATTTATATTGATCAGAATCAATTTCAAATGAGATCATATGATTCTACACATCAATTTACATAAGAATCAGCATTAATCTTGATATGCATGAAAATACACTTAATGCGCAATATTCCAGCTTTCAGTACACTCATTTATATTGCTCAGAATCAATTTTAATTGAGACCGTATGATTCTACACATCAATTTACATAAGAATCAGCATTAATCTTGATATGCATGAAAATACACTAAATGCGCAATTTTCCGGCTTTAAGTACACTCATTTATATTGCTCAGTATCAATTTTAAATGAGACCGTATGTATCTTCACATCAATTTACATAAGAATCAGCATTAATCTTGATATGCATGAAAATACACTAAATGCGCAGTTTTTGGTCTTTCAGTACACTCATTTATATTGATCAGAATCAATTTTAAATGATACCATATGATTCTACACATCAATTTACATAAGAATCAGCATTAATCTTGATATGCATGAAAATACACTAAATGCGCAATTTTCAGTCATTCAGTACAGTCATTTCTATTGTTAGAATCAATTTTAAATGAGACCATATGATTCTACACATCAATTTTCATAAGAATCAGCATTAATCTTGATATGCATGAAAATACACTAAATGCACAATTTTCGGGCTTTCAGTACACTCATTTATATTGCTCAGAATCAATTTTGAAATGAGACCATATGATTCTACACATCAATTTACATAAGAATCAGCAATAATCTTGATATGCATGAAAATATACACAATGCGCAATTTTCGGGCTTTCAGTCCATTCATTTATATTGCTCAGAATCAATTTTAAATGTGACCATATGATTCTACACATCAATTTACATAAGAATCAGCATTAATCCTGATATGCATGAAAATACACTAAATGCGCAATTTTCGGGCTTTCAGTATTCTCATTTATATTGCTCAGAATCAATTTTAAATGAGACCATATGATTCTACACATCAATTTACATAAGAATCAGCATTAATCTTGATATGCATGAAAATACACTAAATGCGCAATTTTCGGGATTTCAGTACACTCATTTATATTGCTCAGAATCAATTTTAATTGAAACCATATGATTCTACACATCAATTTACATAAGAATCAGCATTAATCTTGATATGCATGAAAATACACTAAATGCGCAATATTCGGGCTTTCAGTACACTCATTTATATTGCTCAGAATCAATTTTAAATGAGACCGTATGATTCTACACGTCAATTTACATAAGAATCAGCATTAATCTTGATATGCATGAAAGTACACTAAATGCTCAATTTTCGGGCTTACAGTACACTCATTTATATTGACCAGAATCAATTTCATATGAGATCATATGATTCTACACATCAATTTACATAAGAATCAGCATTAATCTTGATATGCATGAAAATACACTAAATGCGCAATTTTCGGGCTTTCAGTACACTCATTTATATTGCTCAGAATCAATTTCAATTGAAACCATATGATTCTACACATCAATTTACTTAAGAATCAGCATTAATCTTGATATGCATGAAAATACACTAAATGCGCAATATTCGGGCTTTCAGTACACTCATTTATATTGCTCAGAATCAATTTTAAATGAGACCGTATGATTCTACACATCAATTTACATAAGAATCAGCATTAATCCTGATATGCATGAAAATACACTAAATGCGTAGTGTTTGGTCATTCAGTACAGTCATTTATATTGCTCAGAATCAATTTTAAAAGAAACCATGATTCTACACATCAATTTACATAAGAATCAGCATTAATCTTGATATGCATGAAAATACACTAAATGCTCAATTTTCGGGCTTACAGTACACTCATTTATATAGGATCAGAATCAATTTTAAATGAGATCATATGATTCTACACATCAATTTACATAAGAAGCAGCATTAATCTTGATATGCATGAAAATACACTTAATGCGCAATATTCCAAATTTCAGTACACTCATTTATATTGCTCAGAATCAATTTTAAATGAGACCGTATGATTCTACACATCAATTTACATAAGAATCAGCATTAATCTTGATATGCATGAAAATACACTAAATGCGCAATTTTCGGGCTTTAAGTACACTCATTTATATTGCTCAGAATCAATTTTAAATGAGACCGTATGTTTCTACACATTAATTTACATAAGAATCAGCATTAATCTTGATATGCATGAAAATACACTAAATGCGCAATTTCCGGCTTACAGTACACTCATTTATATGGCTCAGAATCAATTTTAAATGAGACCATATATTTCTACACATCAATTTACATAAGAATCAGCATTAATCTTGATATGCATGAAAATACATTAATGCGAAATTTTCGGGCTTACAGTACACTCATTTATATTGCTCAGAATCATTTTAATTGAAACCATATGATTCTACACATCAATTTTCATAAGAATCAGCATTAATCTTGATATGCATGAAAATACACTAAATGCACAATATTCGGGCTTTCAGTACACTCATTTATATTGCTCAGAATCAATTTTAAATGAGACCGTATGATTCTACACATCAATTTACATAAGAATCAGCATTAATCTTGATATGCATGAAAATACACTAAATGCGCAATTTTCCGACTTACAGTACACTCATTTATATGGCTCAGAATCAATTTTGAAATGAGGCCATATGATTCTACACATCAATTTACATAAGAATCAGCATTAATCTTGATATGCATGAAAATACACTAAATGCGCAATTTTCGGGCTTACAGTACACTCATTTATATTGATCAGATTCAATTTTAAATGAGACCATATGATTCTACACATCAATTTACATAAGAATCAGCATTAATCTTGATATGCATGAAAATACATTAAATGCGCAATTTTCGGGCTTTCAGTACACTCATTTATATTGCTCAGAATGAATTTTAAATGAGACCGTATGATTCTACACCTAAATTTACATAAGAATCCGCATTAATCTTGATATGCATGAAAATACACTAAATGCGCAATTTTCGGGCTTTAAGTACACTCATTGATATTGCTCAGTATCAATTTTAAATGAGACCGTATGTTTCTTCACATCAATTTACATAAGAATCAGCATTAATCTTGATATGCATGAAAATACACTAAATGCGCAGTTTTTGGTCTTTCAGTACACTCATTTATGTTGATCAGAATCAATTTTAAATGATACCATATGATTCTACACATCAATTTACATAAGAATCAGCATTAATCTTTATATGCATGAAAATACACTAAATGAGCAATTTTCAGTCATTCAGTACAGTCATTTCTATTGCTCAGAATCAATTTTAAATGAGACCATATGATTCTACACATCAATTTACATAAGAATCAGCATTAATGTTGATATGCATGAAAATACACTAAATGCGCAATATTCGGGCTTTCAGTACACTCATTTATATTGCTCAGAATCAATTTTAAATGAGACCGTATGATTCTACACATCAATTTACATAAGAATCAGCATTAATCTTGATATGCATGAAAATACACTAAATGCGCAGTGTTTGGTCTTTCAGTACACTCATTTATATTGCTCAGAATCAATTTAAATGAGACCATATGATTCTACACATCAATTTACATAAGAATCAGCATTAATCTTGATATGCATGAAAATACATTAATGCGAAATTTTCGGGCTTACAGTACACTCATTTATATTGCTCAGAATCAATTTTAATTGAAACCATATGATTCTACACATCAATTTTCATAAGAATCAGCATTAATCTTGATATGCATGAAAATACACTAAATGCACAATTTTCGGGCTTTCAGTACACTCATTTATATTGCTCAGAATCAATTTTAAATGAGACCGTATGATTCTACACGTCAATTTACATAAGAATCAGCATTAATCTTGATATGCATGAAAATACACTAAATGCTCAATTTTCGGGCTTACAGTACACTCATTTATATTGATCAGAATCAATTTCAAATGAGATCATATGATTCTACACATCAATTTACATAAGAATCAGCATTAATCTTGATATGCATGAAAATACACTAAATGCGCAGTTTTGGTCTTTCAGTACACTCATTTATATTGATCAGAATCAATTTTAAATGAGACCATATGATTCTACACATCACTTTACATAAGAATCAGCATTAATCTTGATATGCATGAAAATACACTAAATGCGCAATTTTCGGTCTTTCAGTACAGTTATTTCTATTGCTCAGAATCAATTTTAAATGAGACCATATGATTCTACACATCAATTTACATAAGAATCTGCATTAATCTTGATATGCATGAAAATACACTAAATGCGCAATTTTCCGGCTTTCAGTACACTCATTTATATTGCTCAGAATCAATTTTAATTGAGACCATATGATTCTACACATCAATTTACATAAGAATCAGCATTAATCTTGATATGCATGAAAATACACTAAATGCGCAATTTTCGGGCTTTCAGTACACTCATTTATATTGCTCAGAATCAATTTTAATTGAAACCATATGATTCTACACATCAATTTACATAAGAATCAGCATTAATCTTGATATGCATGAAAATACACTAAATGCGCAATTTTCGGGCTTTCAGTACACTCATTTATATTGCTCAGAATCAATTTTAAATGAGACCGTATGATTCTACACGTCAATTTACATAAGAATCAGCATTAATCTTGATATGCATGAAAATACAATAAATGCTCAATTTTCGGGCTTACAGTACACTCATTTATATTGATCAGAATCAATTTCAAATGAGATCATATGATTCTACACATCAATTTACATAAGAATCAGCATTAATCTTGATATGCATGAAAATACACTTAATGCGCAATATTCCAGCTTTCAGTACACTCATTTATATTGCTCAGAATCAATTTTAATTGAGACCGTATGATTCTACACATCAATTTACATAAGAATCAGCATTAATCTTGATATGCATGAAAATACACTAAATGCGCAATTTTCCGGCTTTAAGTACACTCATTTATATTGCTCAGTATGAATTTTAAATGAGACCGTATGTTTCTTCACATCAATTTACATAAGAATCAGCATTAATCTTGATATGCATGAAAATACACTAAATGCGCAGTTTTTGGTCTTTCAGTACACTCATTTATATTGATCAGAATCAATTTTAAATGATACCATATGATTCTACACATCAATTTACATAAGAATCAGCATTAATCTTGATATGCATGAAAATACACTAAATGCGCAATTTTCAGTCATTCAGTACAGTCATTTCTATTGTTAGAATCAATTTTAAATGAGACCATATGATTCTACACATCAATTTACATAAGAATCAGCATTAATCTTGATATGCATGAAAATACACTAAATGCGCAGTGTTTGGTCTTTCAGTACACTCATTTATATTGCTCAGAATCAATTTAAATGAGACCATATGATTCTACACATCAATTTACATAAGAATCAGCATTAATCTTGATATGCATGAAAATACATTAATGCGAAATTTTCGGGCTTACAGTACACTCATTTATATTGCTCAGAATCAATTTTAATTGAAACCATATGATTCTACACATCAATTTTCATAAGAATCAGCATTAATCTTGATATGCATGAAAATACACTAAATGCACAATTTTCGGGCTTTCAGTACACTCATTTATATTGCTCAGAATCAATTTTAAATGAGACCGTATGATTCTACACGTCAATTTACATAAGAATCAGCATTAATCTTGATATGCATGAAAATACACTAAATGCTCAATTTTCGGGCTTACAGTACACTCATTTATATTGATCAGAATCAATTTCAAATGAGATCATATGATTCTACACGTCAATTTACATAAGAATCAGCATTAATCTTGATATGCATGAAAATACAATAAATGCTCAATTTTCGGGCTTACAGTACACTCATTTATATTGATCAGAATCAATTTCAAATGAGATCATATGATTCTACACATCAATTTACATAAGAATCAGCATTAATCTTGATATGCATGAAAATACACTTAATGCGCAATATTCCAGCTTTCAGTACACTCATTTATATTGCTCAGAATCAATTTTAATTGAGACCGTATGATTCTACACATCAATTTACATAAGAATCAGCATTAATCTTGATATGCATGAAAATACACTAAATGCGCAATTTTCCGGCTTTAAGTACACTCATTTATATTGCTCAGTATGAATTTTAAATGAGACCGTATGTTTCTTCACATCAATTTACATAAGAATCAGCATTAATCTTGATATGCATGAAAATACACTAAATGCGCAGTTTTTGGTCTTTCAGTACACTCATTTATATTGATCAGAATCAATTTTAAATGATACCATATGATTCTACACATCAATTTACATAAGAATCAGCATTAATCTTGATATGCATGAAAATACACTAAATGCGCAATTTTCAGTCATTCAGTACAGTCATTTCTATTGTTAGAATCAATTTTAAATGAGACCATATGATTCTACACATCAATTTACATAAGAATCAGCATTAATCTTGATATGCATGAAAATACACTAAATGCGCAGTGTTTGGTCTTTCAGTACACTCATTTATATTGCTCAGAATCAATTTAAATGAGACCATATGATTCTACACATCAATTTACATAAGAATCAGCATTAATCTTGATATGCATGAAAATACATTAATGCGAAATTTTCGGGCTTACAGTACACTCATTTATATTGCTCAGAATCAATTTTAATTGAAACCATATGATTCTACACATCAATTTTCATAAGAATCAGCATTAATCTTGATATGCATGAAAATACACTAAATGCACAATTTTCGAGAAACTTTCAGTACACTCATTTATATTGCTCAGAATCAATTTTAAATGAGACCGTATGATTCTACACGTCAATTTACATAAGAATCAGCATTAATCTTGATATGCATGAAAATACACTAAATGTGATTTTCGGGCTTACAGTACACACTCATTTATATTGATCAGAATCAATTTCAAATGAGATCATATGATTCTACACATCAATTTACATAAGAATCAGCATTAATCTTGATATGCATGAAAATACACTAAATGCGCAGTTTTGGTCTTTCAGTACACTCATTTATATTGATCAGAATCAATTTTAAATGAGACCATATGATTCTACACAATAATTTACATAAGAATCAGCATTAATCTTGATATGCATGAAAATACACTAAATGCGCAATTTTCGGTCTTTCAGTACAGTTATTTCTATTGCTCAGAATCAATTTTAAATGAGACCATATGATTCTACGTAATTTACATAAGAATCTGCATTAATCTTGATATGCATGAAAATGCACTAAATGCGCAATATTCCGTACCAGTACACTCATTTTATATTGCTCAGAATCAATTTTAATTGAGACCATATGATTCTACACATCAATTTACATAAGAATCAGCATTAATCTTGATATGCATGAAAAATACACTAAATGCGCAATTTTCGGGCTTTCAGTACACTCATTTATATTGCTCAGAATCAATTTTAATTGAAACCATATGATTCTACACATCAAATTTTATAGAGAATCAGCATTAATCTTGATATGCATGCAGAAAATACACTAAATGCGCAATTTTCGGGCTTTTCAATTTTACTCATTTATATTGCTCAGAATCAATTTTAAATGAGACCGTATGATTCTACACGTCAATTTACATAAGAATCAGCATTAATCTTGATATGCATGAAAATACAATAAATGCTCAATTTTCGGGCTTGGTACACTCATTTATATTGATCAGAATCAATTTCAAATGAGATCATATGATTCTACACATCAATTTACATAAGAATCAGCATTAATCTTGATATGCATGAAAATACACTAAATGCGCAATTTTCCGGCTTTAAGTACACTCATTTATATTGCTCAGTATCAATTTTAAATGAGACCGTATGTTCTTCATCAATTTACATAAGAATCAGCATTAATCTTGATATGCATGAAAATACACTAAATGCGCAGTTTTTGGTCTTCAGTACACTCATTTATATTGATCCGAATCAATTTTAAATGATACCATATGATTCTACACATCAATTTACATAAGAATCAGCATTAATCTTGATATGCATGAAAATACACTAAATGCGCGATTTCGATCATTTCATTTAGTCATTTCTATTGTTAGAATCAATTTCAAATGAGACCGTATGATTCTACACATCAATTTACATAAGAATCAGCATTAATCTTGATATGCATGAAAATACATTAATGCGCAATTTTCGGGCTTTCAGTACACTCATTTATATTGCTCAGAATCAATTTCAATTGAAACCATATGATTCTACACATCAATTTACATAAGAATCAGCATTAATCTTGATATGCATGAAAATACACTAAATGCGCAGTGTTTGGTCTTTCAGTACACTCATTTATATTGCTCAGAATCAATTGAAATGACACCATATGATTCTACACATCAATTTACATAAGAATCAGCATTAATCTTGATATGCATGAAAATACACTAAATGCGCAATTTTCGGGCTTACAGTACACTCATTTATATTGATCAGAATCAATTTTAAATGAGACCATATGATTCTACACATCAATTTACATAAGAATCAGCATTAATCTTGATATGCATGAAAATACACTAAATGCGCAATTTTCGGGCTTTCAGTACACTCATTTATATTGCTCAGAATCAATTTTAATTGAAACCATATGATTCTACACATCAATTTACATAAGAATCAGCATTAATCTTGATATGCATGAAAATACACTAAATGCGCAATTTTCGGGCTTTCAGTACACTCATTTATATTGCTCAGAATCAATTTTAAATGAGACCGTATGATTCTACACGACAATTTACATAAGAATCAGCATTAATCTTGATATGCATGAAAATACACTAAATGCTCAATTTTCGGGCTTACAGTACACTCATTTATATTGATCAGAATCAATTTCAAATGAGATCATATGACTCTACACATCAATTTACATAAGAATCAGCATTAATCTTGATATGCATGAAAATACACTTAATGCGCAATATTCCAGCTTTCAGTACACTCATTTATATTGCTCAGAATCAATTTTAAATGAGACCGTATGATTCTACACATCAATTTACATAAGAATCAGCATTAATCTTGATATGCATGAAAATACACTAAATGCGCAATTTTCGGGCTTTAAGTACACTCATTGATATTGCTCAGTATCAATTTTAAATGAGACCGTATGTTTCTTCACATCAATTTACATAAGAATCAGCATTAATCTTGATATGCATGAAAATACACTAAATGCGCAGTTTTTGGTCTTTCAGTACACTCATTTATGTTGATCAGAATCAATTTTAAATGATACCATATGATTCTACACATCAATTTACATAAGAATCAGCATTAATCTTTATATGCATGAAAATACACTAAATGAGCAATTTTCAGTCATTCAGTACAGTCATTTCTATTGCTCAGAATCAATTTTAAATGAGACCATATGATTCTACACATCAATTTACATAAGAATCAGCATTAATGTTGATATGCATGAAAATACACTAAATGCGCAATATTCGGGCTTTCAGTACACTCATTTATATTGCTCAGAATCAATTTTAAATGAGACCGTATGATTCTACACATCAATTTACATAAGAATCAGCATTAATCTTGATATGCATGAAAATACACTAAATGCGCAGTGTTTGGTCTTTCAGTACACTCATTTATATTGCTCAGAATCAATTTAAATGAGACCATATGATTCTACACATCAATTTACATAAGAATCAGCATTAATCTTGATATGCATGAAAATACATTAATGCGAAATTTTCGGGCTTACAGTACACTCATTTATATTGCTCAGAATCAATTTTAATTGAAACCATATGATTCTACACATCAATTTTCATAAGAATCAGCATTAATCTTGATATGCATGAAAATACACTAAATGCACAATTTTCGGGCTTTCAGTACACTCATTTATATTGCTCAGAATCAATTTTAAATGAGACCGTATGATTCTACACGTCAATTTACATAAGAATCAGCATTAATCTTGATATGCATGAAAATACACTAAATGCTCAATTTTCGGGCTTACAGTACACTCATTTATATTGATCAGAATCAATTTCAAATGAGATCATATGATTCTACACATCAATTTACATAAGAATCAGCATTAATCTTGATATGCATGAAAATACACTTAATGCGCAATATTCCAGCTTTCAGTACACTCATTTATATTGCTCAGAATCAATTTTAAATGAGACCGTATGATTCTACACATCAATTTACATAAGAATCAGCATTAATCTTGATATGCATGAAAATACACTAAATGCGCAATTTTCGGGCTTTAAGTACACTCATTTATATTGCTCAGTATCAATTTTAAATGAGACCGTATGTTTCTTCACATCAATTTACATAAGAATCAGCATTAATCTTGATATGCATGAAAATACACTAAATGCGCAGTTTTTGGTCTTTCAGTACACTCATTTATATTGATCAGAATCAATTTTAAATGATACCATATGATTCTACACATCAATTTACATAAGAATCAGCATTAATCTTTATATGCATGAAAATACACTAAATGCGCAATTTTCAGTCATTCAGTACAGTCATTTCTATTGCTCAGAATCAATTTTAAATGAGACCATATGATTCTACACATCCATTTACATAAGAATCAGCATTAATCTTGATATGCATGAAAATACACTAAATGCGCAATATTCGGGCTTTCAGTACACTCATTTATATTGCTCAGAATCAATTTTAAATGAGACCGTATGATTCTACACATCAATTTACATAAGAATCAGCATTAATCTTGATATGCATGAAAATACACTAAATGCGCAGTGTTTGGTCTTTCAGTACACTCATTTATATTGCTCAGAATCAATTTTAAATGAGACCATATGATTCTACACATCAATTTACATAATAATCAGCATTAATCTTGATATGCATGAAAATACACTAAATGCGCAATTTTCGGGCTTACAGTACACTCATTTATATTGATCAGAATCAATTTTAAATGAGACCATATGATTCTACACATCAATTTACATAAGAATCAGCATTAATCTTGATATGCATGAAAATACACTAAATGCGCAATTTTCGGGCTTTCAGTACACTCATTTATGTTGCTCAGAATCAAATTTAAATGAGACCGTATGATTCTACACATCATTTTACATAAGAAGCAGCATTAATCTTGATATGCATGAAAATACACTAAATGCGCAGTGTTTGGTCTTTCAGTACAATCATTTATATTGATCAGAATCAATGTTAAATGAGAACATATGATTCTACACATCAATTTACATAAGAATCAGCATTAATCTTGATATGCATGAAAATACAGTAATTCGCAATTTTCGGGCTTTCAGCACACTCATTTATATTGCTCAGAATCAATTTTAAATGAGACCTTATGATTCTACACATCAATTTACATAAGAATCAGCATTAATCTTGATATGCATGAAAATACACTAAATGCGCAATTTTCGGGCTTTCAGTACACTCCTTTATATTGCTCAGAATCAATTTTAAATGAGACCATATGATTCCACACATCAATTTACATAAGAATCAGCTTTAATCTTGATATGCATGAAAATACACTAAATGCGCAATTTTCGGGCTTTCAGTACACTCATTTATATTGTTCTGAATCAGTTTTATATGAGACCGTATGATTCTACACATCAATTTACATAAGAATCAGCATTAATCTTGATATGCATGAAAATACACTAAATGCGCAGTTTTTGGTCTTTCAGTACACTCATTTATATTGATCAGAATCAATTTTAAATGAGAACATATGATTCTACACATCAATTTACATAAGAATCAGCTTTAATCTTGATATGCATGAAAATACACTAAATGCGCAATTTTGGGGCTTACAGTACACTCATTTATATTAATCAGAACCAATTTTAAATGAGACCATATGATTCTACAGATCAATTTACATAAGAATCAGCATTAATCTTGATATGCATGAAAATACACTAAATGCGCAATTTTCCGGCTTTCGGTACACTCATTTATGTTGCTCAGAATCAATTTTAAATGGGACCATATGATTCTACACATCAATTTACATAAGAATCAGCATTAATCTTGATATGCATGAAAATACACTAAATGCGCAATTTTCGGGCTTTCAGTACACTTATTTATATTGCTCAGAATCAATTTTAATTGAAACCATATGATTCTACACATCAATTTACATAAGAATCAGCTTTAATCTTGATATGCATGAAAATACACTAAATGCGCAATTTTCGGGCTTTCAGTACACTCATTTATATTGCTCAGAATCAATTTTAAATGAGACCGTATGATTCTACACATCAATTTACATAAGAATTAGCATTAATCTTGATATGCATGAAAATACACTAAATGCGCAAATTTCGGGCTTTAAGTACACTCATTTATATTGCTCAGAATCAATTTTAAATGTAACCATATGATTCTACACATGAATTTACATAAGAATCAGCATTAATCTTGATATGCATGAAAATACACTAAATGCGCAGTTTTTGGACTTTCAGTACACTCATTTATATTGATCAGAATTTATTTTAAATGAGACCATATGATTCTACACATCAATTTACATAAGAATCAGCATTAATCTTGATATGCATGAAAATACACTAAATGCGCAATATTCGGGCTTTCAGCACACTCATTTATATTGCTCTGAATCAATTTTGAAATGAGACCATGTGATTCTACACATCAATTTACATAATAATCAGCATTAATCTTGATATGCATGAAAATACACTAAATGCGCAATTTTCGGGCTTTCAGTACACTCATTTATATTGCTCAGAATGAACTTTAAATGAAACCATATGATTCTACACATCAATTTACATAAGAATCAGCATTAATCTTGATATGCATGAAAATACACTAAATGCGCAATTTTCGGGCTTTCAGTACACTCATTTATATTGCTCAGAATCAATTTTATATGAAACCATATGATTCTACACATCAATTTACATAATAATCAGCATTAATCTTGATATGCATGAAAATACACTAAATGCGCAATTTTCGGGCTTTCAGTACACTCATTTATATTGCTCAGAATCAATTTTAAATGTAACCATATGATTCTACACATCAATTTACATAAGAATCAGCATTAATCTTGATATGCATGAAAATACACTAAATGCGCAATTTTCGGGCTTTCAGTACACTCATTTATATTGCTCAGAATCAATTTTAATTGAAACCATATGATTCTACACATCAATTTACATAAGAATCAGCATTAATCTTGATATGCATGAACATACACTAAATGCGCAGTGTTTGGTCTTTCAGGACAGTCATTTATATTGCTCAGAATCAATTTTAATTGAAACCATATGATTCTACACATCAATTTACATAAGAATCAGCATTAATCTTGATATGCATGAAAATACACTAAATGCGCAATTTTCGGGCTTTCAGTACACTCATTTATATTGCTCAGAATCAATTTTAAATGAAACCATATGAGACCATATGATTCTACACATCAATTTACATAAGAATCAGCATTAATCTTGATATGCATGAAAATACACTAAATGCGCAATTTTCGGGCTTTCAGTACACTCATTTATATTGCTCAGAATCAATTTTAAATGAAACCATATGATTCTACATACCAATTTACATAAGAATCAGCATTAATCTTGATATGCATGAAAATACATTAATGCGCAATTTCCGGGCTTTCAGTACACTCATTTATATTGCTCAGAATCAATTTTAAATGAGACCATATGATTCTACACATCAATTTACATAAGAATCAGCATTAATCTTGATATGCATGAAAATACACTAAATGCGCAATTTTCGGGCTTTCAGTACACTCATTTATATTGCTCAGAATCAATTTTAAATGAGACCGTATGATTCTACACATCAATTTACATATGAATCAGCATTAATCTTGATATGCATGAACATACACTAAATGCGCAGTGTTTGGTCTTTCAGTACAGTCATTTATATTGCTCAGAATCAATTTTAATTGAAACCATATGATTCTACACATCAATTTACATAAGAATCAGCATTAATCTTGATATGCATGAAAATACACTAAATGCGCAATTTTCGGGCTTTCAGTACACTCATTTATATTACTCAGAATCAATTTTAAATGAGACCATATGATTCTACACATCAATTTACATAAGAATCAGCATTAATCTTGATATGCATGAAAATACACTAAATGCGCAATTTTCGGGCTTAGAATACACTCATTTATATTGCTCAGAATTAATTTTAAATGAAACAATATGAGACCATATGATTCTACACATCAATTTACATAAGAATCTGCATTAATCTTGATATGCATGAAAATACACTAAATGCGCAATTTTCCGGCTTTCAGTACACTCATTTATATTGCTCAGAATCAAATTTAAATGAGACCATATGATTCTACACATCAATTTAAATAAGAATCAGCATTAATCTTGATATGCATGAAAATACACTAAATGCGCAATTTTCGGGCTTTCAGTACACTCATTTATATTGCTCAGAATCAATTTTAAATGAAACCATATGATTCTACATGTCAATTTACATAAGAATCAGCATTAATCTTGATATGCATGAAAATACACTAAATGCGCAATTTTCGGGCTTTCAGTACACTCATTTATATTGCTCAGAATCAATTTTAAATGTAACCATATGATTCTACACATCAATTTACATAAGAATCAGCATTAATCTTGATATGCATGAAAATACACTAAATGCGCAATTTTCGGGCTTTCAGTACACTCATTTATATTGCTCAGAATCAATTTTAAATGAGACCGTATGATTCTACACATCAATGTACATAAGAATCAGCATTAATCTTGTAATGCATGAAAATACACTAAATGCGGAGTTTTTGATATTTCAGTACACTCATTTATATTGATCAGAATCAATTTTAAATGAGACCATATGATTCTACACACCAATTTACATAAGAATCAGCATTAATCTTGATATGCAAGAAAATACACTAAATGCGCAATTTTCGGGCTTTCAGTACACTCATTTATATTGCTCAGAATCAATTTTAAATGAGACCATATGATTCTACACATCAATTTACATAAGAATCAGCATTAATCTTGATATGCATAAAAATACACTAAATGCGCAATTTTCGGGCTTTCAGTACACTCATTTATATTGTTCTGAATCAATTTTATATGAGACCGTATGATTCTACACATCAATTTACATAAGATTCAGCATTAATCTTGATATGCATGAAAATACACTAAATGCGCAGTTTTTGGTCTTTCAGTACACTCATTTATATTGATCAGAATCAATTTTAAATGAGACCATATGATTCTACACATCAATTTACATAAGAATCAGAATTAATCTTGATATGCATGAAAATACATAAATGCGCAATTTTCGGGCTTACAGTACACTCATTTATATTGATCAAAACCAATTTTAAATGAGACCATATGATTCTACACATCAATTTACATAAGAATCAGCATTAATCTTGATATGCATGAAAATACACTAAATGCGCAATTTTCCGGCTTTCGGTACACTCATTTATATTGCTCAGAATCAATTTTAAATGAGACCATATGATTCTACACATCAATTTACATAAGAATCAGCATTAATCTTGATATGCATGAAAATACACTAAATGCGCAATTTTCGGGCATTCAGTACACTTATTTATATTGCTCAGAATCAATTTTAATTGAAACCATATGATTCTACACATCAATTTACAAAAGAATCAGCTTTAATCTTGATATGCATGAAAATACACTAAATGCGCAATTTTCGGGCTTTCAGTACACTCATTTATATTGCTCAGAATCAATTTTAAATGAGACCGTATGATTCTACACATCAATTTACATAAGAATTAGCATTAATCTTGATATGCATGAAAATACACTAAATGCGCAAATTTCGGGCTTTCAGTACACTCATTTATATTGCTCAGAATCAATTTTAAATGTAACCATATGATTCTACACATCAATTTACATAAGAATCAGCATTAATCTTGATATGCATGAAAATACACTAAATGCGCAGTTTTTGGACTTTCAGTACACTCATTTATATTGATCAGAATCAATTTTAAATGAGACCAT
Source organism: Ascarosepion bandense (assembly GCA_037127315.1). Lineage (NCBI taxonomy): Eukaryota > Metazoa > Mollusca > Cephalopoda > Sepiida > Sepiidae > Ascarosepion > Ascarosepion bandense. The sequence goes on from JBBBDQ010002373.1 coordinate 85,697, forward strand.
CTGATTCTACATATCAATTTACATAAGAATCAGCATTAATCTTGATATGCATGAAAATACACTAAATGCGCAATATTCGGGCTTTCAGCACACTCATTTATATTGCTCTGAATCAATTTTGAAATGAGACCATGTGATTCTACACATCAATTTACATAATAATCAGCATTAATCTTGATATGCATGAAAATACACTAAATGCGCAATTTTCGGGGTTTCAGTACACTCATTTATATTGCTCAGAATGAATTTTAAATGAAACCATATGATTCTACACATCAATTTACATAAGAATCAGCATTAATCTTGATATGCATGAAAATACACTAAATGCGCAATTTTCGGGCTTTCAGTACACTCATTTATATTGCTCAGAATCAATTTTAAATGAAACCATATGATTCTACACATCAATTTACAAAATAATCAGCATTAATCTTGATATGCATGAAAATACACTAAATGCGCAATTTTCGGGCTTTCAGTACACTCATTTATATTGCTCAGAATCAATTTTAAATGTAACCATATGATTCTACACATCAATTTACATAAGAATCAGCATTAATCTTGATATGCATGAAAATACACTAAATGCGCAATTTTCGGGCTTTCAGTACACTCATTTATATTGCCCAGAATCAATTTTAATTGAAACCATAAGATTCTACACATCAATTTACATAAGAATCAGCATTAATCTTGATATGCACGAAAATACACTAAATGCGCAGTGTTTGGTCTTTCAGTACAGTCATTTATATTGCTCAGAATCAATTTTAATTGAAACCATATGATTCTACACATCAATTTACATAAGAATCAGCATTAATCTTGATATGCATGAAAATACACTAAATGCGCAATTTTCGGGCTTTCAGTACACTGATTTATATTGCTCAGAATCAATTTTAAATGAAACCATATGAGACCATATGATTCTACACATCAATTTACATAAGAATCAGCATTAATCTTGATATGCATGAAAATACACTAAATGCGCAATTTTCCGGCTTTCAGTACACTCATTTATATTACTCAGAATCAAATTTAAATGAGACCATATTATTCTACACATCAATTTACATAAGAATCATCATTAATCTTGATATGCATGAAAATACACTAAATGCGCAATTTTCGGGCTTTCAGTACACTCATTTATATTGCTCGGAATCAATTTTAAATGAAACCATATGATTCTACATACCAATTTACATAAGAATCAGCATTAATCTTGATATGCATGAAAATACATTAATGCGCAATTTCCGGGCTTTCAGTACACTCATTTATATTGCTCAGAATCAATTTTAAATGAAACCATATGATTCTACACATCAATTTACATAAGAATCAGCATTAATCTTGATATGCATGAAAATACACTAAATGCGCAATTTTCGGGCTTTCAGTACACTCATTTATATTGCTCAGAATCAATTTTAAATGAGACCGTATGATTCTACACATCAATTTACATAAGAATCAGCATTAATCTTGATATGCATGAAAATACACTAAATACGCAGTTTTTGATATTTCAGTACACTCATTTATATTGATCAGAATCAATTTTAAATGAGACCATATGATTCTACACATCAATTTACATAAAAATCAGCATTAATCTTGATTTGCATGAAAATACACTAAATGCGCAATTTTCGGGCTTTCAGTACACTCATTTATATTGCTCAGAATCAATTTTAAATGAGACCATATGATTCTACACATCAATTTACATAAGAATCAGCATTAATCTTGATATGCATGAAAATACACTAAATGCGCAATTTTGGGGCTTTCAGTACACTCATTTATATTGCTCAGAATCAATTTTAAATGAAACCATGTGATTCTACATATCAATTTACATAAGAATCAGCATTAATCTTGATATGCATGAAAATACACTAAATGCGCAATTTTCCGGCTTTCAGTACACTCATTTATATTGCTCAGAATCATTTTTAAATGAGACCGTATGATTCTACACATCAATTTACATATGAATCAGCATTAATCTGGATATGCATGAAAATACACTAAATGCGCAGTGTTTGGTCTTTCAATACAGTCATTTATATTGCTCAGAATCAATTTTAATTGAAACCATATGATTCTACACATCAATTTACATAAGAATGAGCATTAATCTTGATATGCATGAAAATACACTAAATGCGCAATGTTCGGGCTTTCAGTACACTCATTTATATTGCTCGGAATCAATTTTAAATGAGACCATATGATTCTACACATCAATTTACATAAGAATCAGCATTAATCTTGATATGCATGAAAATACACTAAATGCGCAATTTTCGGGCTTTCAGTACACTCATTTATATTACTCAGAATCAATTTTAAATGAGACCATATGATTCTACACATCAATTTACATAAGAATCAGCATTAATCTTGATATGCATGAAAATACACTAAATGCGCAATTTTCGGGCTTAGAATACACTCATTTATATTGCTCAGAATTAATTTTAAATGAAACAATATGAGACCATATGATTCTACACATCAATTTACATTAGAATCGGCATTAATCTTGATATGCATGAAAATACACTAAATACGCAATTTTCCGGCTTTCAGTACACTCATTTATATTGCTCAGAATCAAATTTAAATGAGACCATATGATTCTACACATCAATTTAAATAAGAATCAGCATTAATCTTGATATGCATGAAAATACACTAAATGCGCAAATTTCGGGCTTTCAGTACACTCATTTATATTGCTCAGAATCAATTTTAAATGTAACCATATGATTCTACACATCAAATTACATAAGAATCAGCATTAATCTTGATATGCATGAAAATACACTAAATGCGCAGTTTTTGGACTTTCAGTACACTCATTTATATTGATCAGAATCAATTTTAAATGAGACCATCTGATTCTACACATCAATTTACATAAGAATCAGCATTAATCTTGATATGCATGAAAATACACTAAATGCGCAGTTTTTGATATTTCAGTACACTCATTTATATTGATCAGAATCAATTTTAAATAAGACCATATGATTCTACACATCAATTTACATAAGAATCAGCATTAATCTTGATATGCATGAAAATACACTAAATGCGCAATTTTCCGGCTTTCAGTACACTCATTTATATTGCTCAGAATCAAATTTAAATGAGACCATATGATTCTACACATCAATTTACATAAGAATCATCATTAATCTTGATATGCATGAAAATACACTAAATGCGCAATTTTCGGGCTTTCAGTACACTCATTTATATGGCTCAGAATCAATTTTAAATGAGACCGTATGATTCTACACATCAATTTACATATGAATCAACATAAATCTGGATATGCATGAAAATACACTAAATGCGCAGTGTTTGGTCTTTCAGTACAGTCATTTATATTGCTCAGAATCAATTTTAATTGAAACCATATGATTCTACACATCATTTTACATAAGAATCAGCATTAATCTTGATATGCATGAAAATACACTAAATGCGCAATTTTCGGGCTTTCAGTACACTCATTTATTTAGCTCGGAATCAATTTTAAATGAGACCATATGATTCTACACATCAATTTACATAAGAATCAGCATTAATCTTGATATGCATGAAAATACACTAACTGCGCAAATTTCGGGCTTTCAGTACACTCATTTATATTACTCAGAATCAATTTTAAATGAGACCATATGATTCTACACATCAATTTACATAAGAATCAGCATTAATCTTGATATGCATGAAAATACACTAAATGCGCAATTTTCCGGCTTTCAGTACACTCAATTATATTGCTCAGAATCAATTTTAAATGAAACCATATGAGACCATATGATTCTACACATCAATTTACATAAGAAATTAGCATTAATCTTGATATGCATGAAAAAACATTAATGCGCAATTTTCGGGCTTTCAGTACACTCATTTATATTGCTCAGAATCAATTTTAAATGAGACCGTATGATTCTACACATCAATTTACATATGAATCAGCATTAATCTTGATATGCACGAAAATACACTAAATGCGCAGTGTTTGGTCTTTCAGTACAGTCATTTATATTGCTCAGAATCAATTTTAATTGAAACCATATGATTCTACACATCAATTTACATAAGAATCAGCATTAATCTTGATATGCATGAAAATACACTAAATGCGCAATTTTCGGGCTTTCAGTACACTCATTTATATTGCTCAGAATCAATTTTAAATGAGACCATATGATTCTACACATCAATTTACATAAGAATCAGCATTAATCTTGATATGCATGAAAATACACTAAATGCGCAATTTTCTGGATTTCAGTTCACTCATTTATATTGCTCAGAATCAATTTTAAATGAGACCATATGATTCTACACATCAATTTACATAAGAATCAGCATTAATCTTGATATGCATGAAAATACACTAAATGCGCAGTTTTGGTCTTTCAGTACACTCATTTATATTGCTCAGAATCAATTTTAAATGAGACCATATGATTCTACACATCAATTTACATAAGAATCAGTATTAATCTTGATATGCAAGAAAATACACTAAATGCGCGATTTTCTGGCTTTCAGTACACTCATTTATGTCGCTCGGAGTCAATTTTAAATGAGACCATATGATTCTACACATCAATTTACATAAGAATCAGCATTAATCTTGATATGCATGAAAATATAATAAATGCGCAATGTTGATTCTGAGCAATATAAATGAGTGTAGTGAAAGCCCGAAAATTGCGCATTTAGTGTATTTTCATGCATATCAAGATTAATGCTGCTTCTTATGTAAATTGATGTGTAGAATCATATGATTTCAATTAAAATTGTTTCTGAGCAATATAAATGAGTGTACTGAAAGCCCGAAAATTGCGCATTTAGTGTATTTTCATGCATATCAAGATTAATGCTGATTCTTATGTAAATTGATGTGTGGAATCATATGGTCTCATTTAAAATTGATTCTGATCAATATAAATGAGTGTACTGAAAGTCCAAAAACTGCGCATTTAGTGTATTTTCATGCATATCAAGATTAATGCTGATTCTTATGTAAATTGATGTGTAGAATCATATGGTTACATTTAAAATTGATTCTGAGCAATATAAATGAGTGTACTGAAAGCCCGAAATTTGCGCATTTAGTGTATTTTCATGCATATCAAGATTAATGTTAATTCTTATGTAAATTGATGTGTAGAATCATACGGTCTCATTTAAAATTGATTCTGTGCAATATAAATGAGTGTACTGAAAGCCCGAAAATTGCGCATTTAGTGTATTTTCATGCATATCAAGATTAATGCTGATTCTTATGTAAATTGATGTGTAGAATCATATGGTTTCAATTAAAATTGATTCTGAGCAATATAAATAAGTGTACTGAAAGCCCGAAAATTGCGCATTTAGTGTATTTTCATGCATATCAAGATTAATGCTGATTCTTATGAAAATTGATGTGTAGAATCATATGGTCTCATTTAAAATTCATTCTGAGCAATATAAATGACTGTACTGAAAACCGGAAAATTGCGCATTTAGTGTATTTTCATGCATATCAAGATTAATGCTGATTCTTATGTAAATTGATGCGTAGAATCATATGGTCTCATTTAAAATTGATTCTGAGTAATATAAATGAGTGTACTGAAAGCCGGAAAATTGCGCATTTAGTGTATTTTCATGCATATCAAGATTAATGCTGATTCTTATGTAAATTGATGTGTGGAATCATATGGTCTCATTTAAAATTGATTCCGAGCTAAATAAATGAGTGTACTGAAAGCCCGAAAATTGCGCATTTAGTGTATTTTCATGCATATCAAGAGTAATGCTGATTCTTATATAAATTGATGTGTAGAATCATATGGTTTCAATTAAAATTGATTCTGAGCAATATAAATGACTGTACTGAAAGACCAAACACTGCGCATTTAGTGTATTTTCATGCATATCCAGATTAATGCTGATTCATATGTAAATTGATGTGTAGAATCATACGGTCTCATTTAAAATTGATTCTGAGCAATATGAGTGTACTGAAAGCCCGAAAATTGCGCATTTAGTGTATTTTCATGCATATCAAGATTAATGCTGATTCTTATGTAAATTGATATGTAAAATCATATGGTTTCATTTAAAATTTATTCTGAGCAATATAAATGAGTGTACTGAAAGCCGGAAAATTGCGCATTTAGTGTATTTTCATGCATATCAATATTAATGCTGATTCTTATGTAAATTGATGTGTAGAATCATATGGTCTCATTTAAAATTGATTCTGAGCAATATAAGTGAGTGTACTGAAAGCACGAAAATTGCGAATTTAGTGTATTTTCATGCATATCAAGATTAATGCTGATTCTTATGTAAATTGATGTGTAGAATCATATGGTCTCATTTAAAATTGATTCTGATCAATATAAATGAGTGTACTGAAATATCAAAAACTGCGCATTTAGTGTATTTTAATGCATATCAAGATTAATGCTGATTCTTATGTAAATTGATGTGTAGAATCATACGGTCTCATTTAAATTGATTCTGAGCAATATAAATGAGTGTACTGAAAGCCGGAAAATTGCGCATTTAGTGTATTTTCATGCATATCAAGATTAATGCTGATTCTTATGTAAATTGATGTGTAGAATCATATGTTTTCATTTAAAATTGATTCTGAGCAATATAAATGAGTGTACTGAAAGCCCGAAAATTGCGCATTTAGTGCATTTTCATGCATATCAAGATTAATGCTGATTCTTATGTAAATTGATGTGTAGAATCATATGGTTTCATTTAAAATTGATTCTGGGCAATATAAATGAGTGTACTAAAAGACCGAAAATTGCGCATTTAGTGTATTTTCATGCATATCAAGATTAATGCTGATTCTTATGTAAATTGATGTGTAGAATCATATGGTTTCAATTGAAATTGATTCTGAGCAAAGAAAGGAGTGTACTGAAAGCCGGAAAATTGCGCATTTAGTGTATTTTCATGCATATCAAGATTAATGCTGATTCTTATGTAAATTGATGTGTAGAATCATATGGTCTCATTTGAAATTGATTCTGAGCAATAGAAATGACTGTACTGAAAGACCGAAAATTGCGCATTTAGTGTATTTTCATGCATATCAAGATTAATGCTGATTCTTATGTAAATTGGTGTGTAGAATCATATGGTCTCATTTAAAATTGATTCTGATCAATATAAATGAGTGTACTGAAAGACCAAAACTGCGCATTTAGTGTATTTTCATGCATATCAAGATTAATGCTTATTCTTATGTAAATTAATGTGTAGAAACATACGGTCTCATTTAAAATTGATTCTGAGCAATATAAATGAGTGTACTTAAAGCCCGAAAATTGCGCATTTAGTGTATTTTCATGCATATCAAGATTAATGCTGATTCTTATGTAAATTGATGTGTAGAATCATACGGTCTCATTTAAAATTGATTCTGAGCAATATAAATGAGTGTACTGAAATTTGGAATATTGCGCATTAAGTGTATTTTCATGCATATCAAGATTAATGCTGAATCTTATGTAAATTGATGTGTAGAATCATATGATCTCATTTAAAATTGATTCTGATCCTATATAAATGAGTGTACTGTAAGCCCGAAAATTGAGCATTTACTGTATTTTCATGCATATCAAGATTAATGCTGATACTTATGTAAATTGATGTGTAGAATCATATGGTCTCATTTAAAATTGATTCTGAGCAATATAAATGAATGTACTGAAAGCCGGAAAATTGCTCATTTAGTGTATTTTCATGCATATCAAGATTAATGCTGATTCTTATGTAAATTGATGTGTAGAATCATACGGTCTCATTTAAAATTGATTCTGAGCAATAGAAATGACTGTACTGAAAGACCGAAAATTGCGCATTTAGTGTATTTTCATGCATCTCAAGATTAATGCTGATTCTTATGTAAATTGATGTGTAGAATCATATGGTCTCATTTAAAATTGATTCTGATCAATATAAATGAGTGTACTGAAAGACCGAAAATTGCGCATTTAGTGTATTTTCATGCATATCAAGATTAATGCTGATTCTTATGTAAATTGATGTGTAGAATCATATGGTCTCATTTAAAATTGATTCTGAGCAATAGAAATGACTGTACTGAAAGACCGAAAATTGCGCATTTAGTGTATTTTCATGCATATCAAGATTAATGCTGATTCTTATGTAAATTGATGTGTAGAATCATATGGTATCATTTAAAATTGATTCTGATCAATATAAATGAGTGTACTGAAAGACCAAACCTGCGAATTTAGTGTATTTTCATACATATCAAGATTAATGAAGATTCTTTTGTAAATTGATGTGTAGAATCATATGGTTTCATTTAAAATTGATTCTGAGCAATATAAATGAGTGTACTGAATGTCCGAAAATTGCGCATTTAGTGTATTTTCATGCATATCAAGATTAATGCTGATTCTTATGTAAATTGATGTAGAATCATACGGTCTCATTTAAAATTGATTCTGAGCAATATAAATGAGTGTACTGAAATTTGGAATATTGCGCATTAAGTGTATTTTCATGCATATCAAGATTAATGCTGATTCTTATGTAAAATGATGTGTAGAATCATATGATCTCATTTAAAATTGATTCTGATCCTATATAAATGAGTGTACTGTAAGCCCGAAAATTGAGCATTTACTGTATTTTCATGCAAATCAAGATTAATGCTGATACTTATGTAAATTGATGTGTAGAATCATATGGTCTCATTTAAAATTGATTCTGAGCAATATAAATGAATGTACTGAAAGCCGGAAAATTGCTCATTTAGTGTATTTTCATGCATATCAAGATTAATGCTGATTCTTATGTAAATTGATGTGTAGAATCATATGGTCTCATTTAAAATTGATTCTGAGCGATATAAATGAGTGTACTGAAAGACCGAAAATTGCGCATTTAGTGTATTTTCATGCATCTCAAGATTAATGCTGATTCTTATGTAAATTGATGTGTAGAATCATATGGTCTCATTTCAAATTGATTCTGATCAATATAAATGAGTGTACTGAAAGACCAAAACTGCGCATTTAGTGTATTTTCATGCATATCAAGATTAATGCTGATTCTTATGTAAATTGATGTGTAGAATCATATGGTCTCATTTAAAATTGATTCTGAGCAATAGAAATGACTGTACTGAAAGACCGAAAATTGCGCATTTAGTGTATTTTCATGCATCTCAAGATTAATGCTGATTCTTATGTAAATTGATGTGTAGAATCATATGGTCTCATTTAAAATTGATTCTGATCAATATAAATGAGTGTACTGAAAGACCGAAAATTGCGCATTTAGTGTATTTTCATGCATATCAAGATTAATGCTGATTCTTATGTAAATTGATGTGTAGAATCATATGGTCTCATTTAAAATTGATTCTGAGCAATATAAATGAGTGTACTTAAAGCCCGAAAATTGCGCATTTAGTGTATTTTCATGCATATCAAGATTAATGCTGATTCTTATGTAAATTGATGTGTAGAATCATAAGGTCTCATTTAAAATTGATTCTGAGCAATATAAATGAGTGTACTGAAAGCCCGAAAATTGCGCTTTTAGTGTATTTTCTTGCATATCAAGATTAATGCTGATTCTTATGTAAATTGGTGTGTAGAAACATATGGTTTCAATTAAAATTGATTCAGAGCAATATAAATGAATGTACTGTAAGCCGGAAAATTGCGCATTTAGTGTATTTTCATGCATATCAAGATTAATGCTGATTCTTATGTAAATTGATGTGTAGAATCATTTGGTCTCATTTAAAATTGATTCTGAGCAATATAAATGAGTGTACTGAAAGCCGGAAAATTGCGCATTTAGTGTATTTTCATGCATATCAAGATTAATAATGATTCTTATGTAAATTGATGTGTAGAATCATATGGTCTCATTTAAAATTGACTCCGATCGACATAAATGAATGTACTGAAAGCCCGAAAATTGCGCATTTAGTGTATTTTCATGCATATCAAGATTAATGCTGATTCTTATGTAAATTGATGTGTATAATCATACGGTCTAATTTAAATTTGATTCTGAGCAATATAAATGAGTGTACTGAAAGCCCGAAAATTGCGCACTTAGTGCATTTTCATGCATATCAAGATTAATGTTGATTCTTATGTAAATTGATGTGTAGAATCATGGTTTCTTTTAAAATTGATTCTGAGCAATATAAATGACTGTACTGAAAGACCAAACACTACGCATTTAGTGTATTTTCATGCATATCAAGATTAATGTTGATTCTTATGTAAATTGATGTGTAGATTCACATGGTTTCAATTGAAATTGATTCTGAGCAATATAAATGAGTGTACTGAAAGCCCGAAAATTGCGCATTTAGTGTATTTTCATGCATATCAAGATTAATGCTGATTCTTATGTAAATTGATGTGTAGAATCATATGGTCTCATTTAAAATTGATTCTGAGCAATAGAAATGACTGTACTGAATGACTGAAAATTGCGCATTTAGTGCATTTTCAGCATATCAAGATAAATGCTGATTCTTATGTAAATTGATGTGTAGAATCATATGGTATCATTTAATATTGATTCTGATCAATATAAATGAATGTACTGAAAGACCAAATACTGCGCATTTAGTGTATTTTCATGCATATCAAGATTAATGCTGATTCTTATGTAAATTGATGTGTAGAAACATACGGTCTCATTTAAAATTGATACTGAGCAATATAAATGAGTGTACTGAAAGCTGGAATATTGCGCATTAAGTGTATTTTCATGCATATCAAGATTAATGCTGATTCTTATGTAAATTGATGTGTAGAATCATATGATTTCATATGAAATTTATTCTGATCAATATAAATGAGTGTACTGTAAGCCCGAAAATTGAGCATTTAGTGTATTTTCATGCATATCAAGATTAATGCTGATTCTTATGTAAATTGATGTGTAGAATCATATGGTCTCATTTAAAATTGATTCTGAGCAATATAAATGAGAGTACTGAAAGCCCGAAAATTGCGCATTTAGTGTATTTTCATGCATATCAGGATTAATGCTGATTCTTATGTAAATTGATGTGTAGAATCATATGGTCTCATTTAAAATTGATTCTGAGCAATAGAAATGACTGTACTGAAAGACCGAAAATTGCGCATTTAGTGTATTTTCATGCATATCAAGATTAATTCTGATTCTTATGTAAATTGATGTGTAGAATCATATGGCCTCATTTAAAACTGATTCTAATCAATATAAATGAGTGTACTGAAAGACCAAAAACTGCGCATTTAGTGTATATTCATGCATATCAAGATTAATGCAGATTCTTATGTAAATTAATGTGTAGAAACATACGGTCTCATTTAAAATTGATTCTGAGCAATATAAATGAGTGTACTTAAAGCCCGAAAATTGCGCATTTAGTGTATTTTCTTGCATATCAAGATTAATGCTGATTCTTATGTAAATTGGTGTGTAGAATCATATGGTTTAAATTAAAATTGATTCTGAACAATATAAATGAGTGTACTGAAAGCCCGAAAATTGCGCATTTAGTGTATTTTCATGCATATCAAGATTAATGCTGATTCTTATGTAAATTGATGTGTAGAATCATATGATCTCATTTAAAATTGATTCTAATCCTATATAAATGAGTGTACTGTAAGCCCGAAAATTGAGCATTTAGTGTATTTTCATGCATATCAAGATTAATGCTGATTCTTATGTAAATTGATGTGTAGAATCATACGGTCTCATTTAAAATTGATTCTGAGCAATATAAATGAGTGTACTGAAAGCCCGAAAATTGCGCATTTAGTGTATTTTCTTGCATATCAAGATTAATGCTGATTCTTATGTAAATTGGTGTGTAGAATCATATGGTTTCAATTAAAATTGATTCTGAGCAATATAAATCAGTGTACTGAAAGCCCGAAAATTGCGCATTTAGTGTATATTCATGCATATCAAGATTAATGCTGATTCTTATGTAAATTGATGTGTAGAATCATATGATCTCATTTGAAATTGATTCTGATCAATATAAATGAGTGTACTGTAAGCCCGAAAATTGAGCATTTAGTGTATTTTCATGCATATCAAGATTAATGCTGATTCTTATGTAAATTGATGTGTAGAATCATACGGTCTCATTTAAAATTGATTCTGAGCAATATAAATGAGTGTACTGAAAGCTGGAATATTGCGCATTTAGTGTATTTTCATGCATATCAAGATTAATGCTGATTCTTATGTAAATTGATGTGTAGAATCATATGGTTTCATTTAAAATTGATTCTGAGCAATATAAATGAATGTACCGAAAGCCCGAAAATTGCGCATTTAATGTATTTTCATGCATATCAAGATTAATGCTGATTCTTATTTAAATTGATGTGTAGAATCATATAATATCATTTAAAATTGATTCTGAGCAATATAAATGAGTGTACTGAAAGCCCGAAAATTGCACATTTAGTGTAATTTCATGCATATCAAGATCAATGCTGATTCTTATGTAAATTGATGTGTAGAATCATATGGTCTCATTTCAAATTGATCCTGAGCAATATAAATGAGTGGACTGAAAGCCCGAAAATTGCGCATTGTGTATATTTTCATGCATATCAAGATTAATGCTGATTCTTATGTAAATTGATGTGTAGAATCATATGGTCTCATTTAAAATTGATTCTGAGCAATATAAATGAGTGTCCTGTAAGCCGGAAAATTGCGCATTTAGTGTATTTTCATGCATATCAAGATTAATGCTGATTCTTAGGTAAATTGATGTGTAGAATCATATGGTTTCAATTGAAATTGATTCTGAGCAATATAAATGAGTGTACTGAAAGACCGAAAATTGCGCATTTAGTGTATTTTCATGCATATCATGATTAATGCTGATTCTTATGTAAATTGGTGTGTAGAATCATATGGTCCCATTTAAAATTGACTCCGAGCGACATAAATGAGAGTACTGAAAGCCGGAAAATTGCGCATTTAGTGTATTTTCATGCATATCAAAATTAATGCTGATTCTTATGTAAATTGGTGTGTAGAATCATATGGTCCCATTTAAAATTGACTCCGAGCGACATAAATGAGTATACTGAAAGCCGGAAAATTGCGCATTTAGTGTATTTTCAAGCATATCAAGATTAATGCTGATTCTTATGTAAATTGATGTGTAGAATCATATGGTCTCATTTAAAATTCATTCTGATCAATATAAATGAGTGTACTGTAAGCCCGAAAACTGCGCATTTAGTGTATTTTCATGCATATCGAGATTAATGCTGATTCTTATGTAAATTGAAGTGTAGAATCATACGGTCTCATTTAAAATTGATTCTGATCAATATAAATGAGTGTCCTCTAAGCCGGAAAATTGCGCATTTAGTGTATTTTCATGCATATCAAGATTAATGCTGATTCTTATGTAAATTGATGTGTAGAATCATACGGTCTCATTTTAAATTGATTCTAAGCAATATATATGAGTGTACTGAAAGCTGGAATATTGCGCATTTAGTGTATTTTCATGCATATCAAGATTAATGCTGATTCTTATGTAAATTGATGTGTAGAATCATGTGGTCTCATTTAAAATTGATTCTGAGCAATATAAATGCGTGTACTGAAAGCCCGAAAATTGCGCATTTTGTGTATTTTCATACATATCAAGATTAATGCTGATTCTTATGTAAATTGATGTGTAGAATCATATAATATCATTTAAAATTGATTCTGAGCAATATAAATGAGTGTACTGAAAGCCCGAAAATTGCACATTTAGTGTAATTTCATGCATATCAAGATTAATGCTGATTCTTATGTAAATTGATGTGTAGAATCATATGGCCTCATTTCAAATTGATCCTGAGCAATATAAATGAGTGGACTGAAAGCCCGAAAATTGCGCATTGTGTATATTTTCATGCATATCAAGATTAATGCTGATTCTTATGTAAATTGATGTGTAGAATCATATGGTCTCATTTAAAATTGATTCTGAGCAATATAAATGAGTGTCCTGTAAGCCGGAAAATTGCGCATTTAGTGTATTTTCATGCATATCAAGATTAATGCTGATTCTTAGGTAAATTGATGTGTAGAATCATATGGTTTCAATTGAAATTGATTCTGAGCAATATAAATGAGTGTACTGAAAGCAGGAAAATTGCGCATTTAGTGTATTTTCATGCATATCATGATTAATGCTGATTCTTATGTAAATTGGTGTGTAGAATCATATGGTCCCATTTAAAATTGACTCCGAGCGACATAAATGAGAGTACTGAAAGCCGGAAAATTGCGCATTTAGTGTATTTTCATGCATATCAAGATTAATGCTGATTCTTATGTAAATTGGTGTGTAGAATCATATGGTCCCATTTAAAATTGACTCCGAGCGACATAAATGAGTGTACTGAAAGCCGGAAAATTGCGCATTTAGTGTATTTTCAAGCATATCAAGATTAATGCTGATTCTTATGTAAATTGATGTGTAGAATCATATGGTCGCATTTAAAATTCATTCTGATCAATATAAATGAGTGTACTGTAAGCCCGAAAACTGCGCATTTAGTGGATTTTCATGCATATCGAGATTAATGCTGATTCTTATGTAAATTGAAGTGTAGAATCATACGGTCTCATTTAAAATTGATTCTGATCAATATAAATGAGTGTCCTCTAAGCCGGAAAATTGCGCATTTAGTGTATTTTCATGCATATCAAGATTAATGCTGATTCTTATGTAAATTGATGTGTAGAATCATACGGTCTCATTTAAAATTGATTCTGAGCAATATAAATGAGTGTACTGAAAGCTGGAATATTGCGCATTTAGTGTATTTTCATGCATATCAAGATTAATGCTGATTCTTATGTAAATTGATGTGTAGAATCATGTGGTCTCATTTAAAATGGATTCTGAGCAATATAAATGCGTGTACTGAAAGCCCGAATATTGCGCATTTTGTGTATTTTCATACATATCAAGATTAATGAAGATTCTTTTGTAAATTGATGTGTAGAATCATATGGTTTCATTTAAAATTGATTCTGAGCAATATAAATGAGTGTACTGAATGTCCGAAAATTGCGCATTTAGTGTATTTTCATGCATATCAAGATTAATGCTGATTCTTATGTAAATTGATGTGTAGAATCATATGGTTTCATTTAAAATTGATTCTGATCAATATAAATGAGTGTACTGAAAGTCCAAAAACTGTGCATTTAGTGTATTTTCATGCATATCACGATTAATGCTGATTCTTATATAAATTGATGTGTAGAATCATATGGTCTCATTTAAAATTGATTCTAAGCCATATATATGAGTGTACTGAAAGCCCGAAAATTGCGCATTTAGTGTATTTTCATGCATATCAAGATTAATGCTGAATCTTATGTAAATTGTGGTGTAGAATCATATTGTCTCATTTAAAATAGATTCAGATCAATATAAATGAGTGTACTGAAAGACCAAATATGGCGCAGTTAGTGTATATTCTAATTCTATTCCCTAAATGCGCAAGTTTCGAGCTTTCAGTACACTCATTTATATTGCTCAGAATCAATTTTAAATGACACCATATGATTCAACACATCAATTTACATAAGAATCAGCATTAATCTTGATATGCATGAAAATACACTAAATGCGCAATTTTCGGGCTTTCAGTACACTCATCTATATTGCTCAGAATCAAATTTAAATTAGACCGTATGATTATACACATCAATTTACATAAGAATCAGCATTAATCTTGATAGGCATGAAAATACACTAAATGCGCAGTATTTGGTCTCTAAGTACACTCATTTATATTGATCAGAATTAATTTCAAATGAGACCATATGATTCTACACATCAATTTACACAAGAATTAGCATTAATCTTGATATGCATGAAAATACAATAAATGAACAATTTTCGGGCTTTCAGTACACTCATTTATATTGCTTTGAATCAATTTTAAATGAGACCATATGATTCTACACATAAATTTTCATAAGAATCAGCATTAATCTTGATATGTATGAAAATACACTAAACGCGCAATTTTCGGGCTTTCAGTACACGCATTTATATTGCTCAGAATCAATTTTAAATGAGACCACATTATTCTACACATTAATTTACAAAAGAATCATCATTAATCTTGATATGCATGAAAATACACTGAATGCGCAATTTTTGGACTTTCCGTACACTCATTTATATTGAGCAGAATTAATTTCAAATGAGACCATATGATTCTACACATCAATTTACATAAGAATCAGCATTAATCTTGATATGCATGAAAATACACTAAATGCGCAATTTTCGGGCTTTCAGTACACTCATTTATGTCGCTCGGAGTCAATTTTAAATGAAACCATATGATTCTACATATCAATTTACATAAGAATCAGCATTAATCTTGATATGTATGAAAATACACTAAATGCGCAATTTTCAGGGACTTTCATTACACTCATTTATATTGCTCAGAATCAATTTTAAATGAGACCATATGATTCTACACATCAATTTACATAAGAATCAGCATTAATCTTGATATGCATGAAAATACACTAAATGCGCAATTTTCGGTCTTTTAGTACACTCATTTATATTGCTCAGAATCAATTTTAAATGAAACCATATGATTCTACACTTCAATTTACATAAGAATCAGCATTAATCTTGATATGTATGAAAATACACTAAATGCCAATTTTCCGGCTTTCATTACACTCATTTATATTGCTCAGAATCAATTTTAAATGAGACCATATGATTCTACACATCAATTTACATAAGAATCAGCATTAATCTTGATATGCATGAAAATACACTAAATGCGCAATTTTCGGTCTTTTAGTACACTCATTTATATTGCTCAGAATCAATTTTAAATGAAACCATATGATTCTCCACATCAATTTACATAAGAATCAGCATTAATCTTGATATGCATGAAAATACACTAAATGCGCAATTTTCGGGCTTTCTGTACACTCATTTATATTGCTCAGAATCAATTTTAAATGAAACCATATGATTCTACACTTCAATTTACATGAGAATCAGCATTAATCTTGATATGCATGAAAATACACTAAATGCGCAATTTTCGGCTTTCATTACACTCATTTATATTGCTCAGAATCAATTTTAAATGAGACCATATGATTCTACACATCAATTTACATAAGAATCAGCATTAATCTTGATATGCATGAAAATACACTAAATGCGCAATTTTCGGTCTTTTAGTACACTCATTTATATTGCTCAGAATCAATTTTAAATGAAACCATATGATTCTACACTTCAATTTACATAAGAATCAGCATTAATCTTGATATGTATGAAAATACACTAAATGCGCAATTTTCCGGCTTTCATTACACTCATTTATATTGCTCAGAATCAATTTTAAATGAGACCATATGATTCTACACATCAATTTACATAAGAATCAACATTAATCTTGATATGCATGAAAATACACTAAATGCGTTTTCGGTCTTTTAGTACACTCATTTATATTGCTCAGAATCAATTTTAAATGAAACCATATGATTCTCCACATCAATTTACATAAGAATCAGCATTAATCTTGATATGCATGAAAATACACTAAATGCGCAATTTTCGGGCTTTCTGTACACTCATTTATATTGCTCAGAATCAATTTTAAATGAAACCATATGATTCTACACTTCAATTTACATGAGAATCAGCATTAATCTTGATATGCATGAAAATACACTAAATGCGCAATTTTCGGGCTTTCAGTACACTCATTTATATTGCTCAGAATCAATTTTAAATGAGACCGTATGATTCTACACATCAATTTACATAAGAATCAGCATTAATCTTGATATGCATGAAAATACACTAAATGCGCAGTTTTTGATATTTCAGTACACTCATTTATATTGATCAGAATCAATTTTAAATGAGACCATATGATTCTACACATCAATTTACATAAGAATCAGCATTAATCTTGATATGCATGAAAATACACTAAATGCGCAATTTTCGGGCTTTCAGTACACTCATTTATATTGCTCAGAATCAATTTTAAATGAAACCATATGATTCTACACATCAATTTACATAAGAATCAGCATTAATCTTGATATGCATGAAAATACACTAAATGCGCAATTTTCGGGCTTTCTGTACACTCATTTATATTGCTCAGAATCAATTTTAAATGAAACTATATGATTCTACACTTCAATTTACATGAGAATCAGCATTAATCTTGATATGCATGAAAATACACTAAATGCGCAATTTTCGGGCTTTTCAGTACACTCATTTATATTGCTCAGAATCAATTTTAAATGAGACCGTATGATTCTACACATCAATTTACATAAGAATCAGCATTAATCTTGATATGCATGAAAATACACTAAATGCGCAGTTTTTGATATTTCAGTACACTCATTTATATTAATCAGAATCAATTTTAAATGAGACCATATGATTCTACACATCAATTTACATAAGAATCAGCATTAATCTTGATATGCATGAAAATACACTAAATGCGCAATTTTCGGGCTTTCAGTACACTCATTTATATTGCTCAGAATCAATTTTAAATGAGACCATATGATTCTACACATCAATTTAAATAAGAATCAGCATTAATCTTGATATGCATGAAAATACACTAAATGCGCAATTTTCGGGCTTTTCAGTACACTCATTTATATTGCTCAGAATAAATTTTAAATGAAACCATATGATTCTACATATCAATTTACATAAGAATCAGCATTCATCTTGATATGCATGAAAATAAACTAAATGCGCAATTTTCGGGCTTTCAGTACACTCATTTATATTGCTCAGAATCAATTTTAAATGAAACCATATGATTCTACACATCAATTTACATATGAATCAGCATTAATCTGGATATGCATGAAAATACACTAAATGCTCAGTGTTTGGTCTTTCAGTACAGTCATTTATATTGTTCAGAATCAATTTGAATTGAAACCATATGATTCTACACATCAATTTACATAAGAATCAGCATTAATCTTGATATGCATGAAAATACACTAAATGCGCAATTTTCGGGCTTTCAGTAGACTCATTGATATTGCTCGGAATCAATTTTAAATGAGACCATATGATTCTACACATCAATTTACATAAGAATCAGCATTAATCTTGATATGCATGAAAATACACTAAATGCGCAATTTTCGGGCTTTCAGTACACTCATTTATATTACTCAGAATCAATCTTAAATGAGACCGTATGATTCTACACATCAATTTACATAAGAATCAGCATTAATCTTGATATGCATGAAAATACACGAAATGCGCAGTTTTTCATATTTCAGTACACTCATTTATATTGATCAGAATCAATTTTATTGAGACCATATGATTCCACACATCAATTTACATAAGAATCAGCATTAATCTTGATATGCATGAAAATACAATAATGCGCAATTTTCGGGTTTTCAGTACACTCATTTATATTGTTCTGAATCAATTTTATATGAGACCGTATGATTCTACACATCAATTAACATAAGAATCAGCATTAATCTTGATATGCATGAAAATACATTAAATGCGCAGTTTTTGGTCTTTCAGTACACTCATTTATATTGATCAGAATCAATTTTAAATGAGACCATATGATTCTACACATCAATTTACATAAGAATCAGCATTAATCTTGATATGCATGAAAATACACTAAATGCGCAATTTTCGGTCTTACAGTACACTCATTTATATTGATCAGAATCAATTTTAAATGAGACCATATGATTCTACACATCAATTTACATAAGAATCAGCATTAGTCTTGATATGCATGAAAATACACTAAATGCGCAATTTTCGGGCTTTCAGTACACTCATTTATATTGCTCAGAATCAATTTTAAATGAAACCATATGATTCTACATATCAATTTACATAAGAATCAGCATTAATCTTGATATGCATGAAAATACACTAAATGCGCAATTTTCGGGCTTTCAGTACACTCATTTATATTGCTCAGAATCAATTTTAAATGAAACCATATGATTCTACACATCAATTTACATAAGAATCAGCATTAATCTTGATATGCATGAAAATACACTAAATGCGCAATTTTCCGGCTTTCGGTACACTCATTTATATTGCTCAGAATCAATTTTAAATGGGACCATATGATTCTACACATCAATTTACATAAGAATCAGCATTAATCTTGATATGCATGAAAATACACTAAATGCTCAATTTTCGGGCTTTCAGTACACTCATTTATATTGCTCAGAATCAATTTTAATTGAAACCATGTGATTCTACACATCAATTTACATAAGAATCAGCATTAATCTTGATATGCACGAAAATACACTAAATGCGCAGTGTTTGGTCTTTCAGTACAGTCATTTATATTGCTTTAGAATCAATTTTAATTGAAACCATATGATTCTACACATCAATTTACATAAGAATCAGCATTAATCTTGATATGCATGAAAATACACTAAATGCGCAATTTTCGGGCTTTCAGTACACTCGTTTATATTGCTCAGAATCAATTTTAAATGAAACCATATGAGACCATATGATTCTACACATCAATTTACATAAGAATCAGCATTAATCTGGATATGCATGAAAATACACTAAATGCGCAATTTTCCGGCTTTCAGTACACTCATTTATATTGCTCAGAATCAAATTTAAATGAGACCATATGATTCTACACATCAATTTACATAAGAATCATCATTAATCTTGATATGCATGAAAATACACTAAATGCGCAATTTTCGGGCTTTCAGTACACTCATTTATATTGCTCAGAATCAATTTTAAATGAAACCATATGATTCTACATATCAATTTACATAAGAATCAGCATTCATCTTGATATGCATGAAAATAAACTAAATGCGCAATTTTCGGGCTTTCAGTACACTCATTTATATTGCTCAGAATCAATTTTAAATGAAACCATATGATTCTACACATCAATTTACATATGAATCAGCATTAATCTGGATATGCATGAAAATACACTAAATGCTCAGTGTTTGGTCTTTCAGTACAGTCATTTATATTGTTCAGAATCAATTTGAATTGAAACCATATGATTCTACACATCAATTTACATAAGAATCAGCATTAATCTTGATATGCATGAAAATACACTAAATGCGCAATTTTCGGGCTTTCAGTAGACTCATTGATATTGCTCGGAATCAATTTTAAATGAGACCATATGATTCTACACATCAATTTACATAAGAATCAGCATTAATCTTGATATGCATGAAAATACACTAAATGCGCAATTTTCGGGCTTTCAGTACACTCATTTATATTACTCAGAATCAATCTTAAATGAGACCGTATGATTCTACACATCAATTTACATAAGAATCAGCATTAATCTTGATATGCATGAAAATACACGAAATGCGCAGTTTTTCATATTTCAGTACACTCATTTATATTGATCAGAATCAATTTATTGAGACCATATGATTCCACACATCAATTTACATAAGAATCAGCATTAATCTTGATATGCATGAAAATACAATAATGCGCAATTTTCGGGTTTTCAGTACACTCATTTATATTGTTCTGAATCAATTTTATATGAGACCGTATGATTCTACACATCAATTAACATAAGAATCAGCATTAATCTTGATATGCATGAAAATACATTAAATGCGCAGTTTTTGGTCTTTCAGTACACTCATTTATATTGATCAGAATCAATTTTAAATGAGACCATATGATTCTACACATCAATTTACATAAGAATCAGCATTAATCTTGATATGCATGAAAATACACTAAATGCGCAATTTTCGGTCTTACAGTACACTCATTTATATTGATCAGAATCAATTTTAAATGAGACCATATGATTCTACACATCAATTTACATAAGAATCAGCATTAGTCTTGATATGCATGAAAATACACTAAATGCGCAATTTTCGGGCTTTCAGTACACTCATTTATATTGCTCAGAATCAATTTTAAATGAAACCATATGATTCTACATATCAATTTACATAAGAATCAGCATTAATCTTGATATGCATGAAAATACACTAAATGCGCAATTTTCGGTCTTTCAGTACACTCATTTATATTGCTCAGAATCAATTTTAAATGAAACCATATGATTCTACACATCAATTTACATAAGAATCAGCATTAATCTTGATATGCATGAAAATACACTAAATGCGCAATTTTCGGGCTTTCAGTACACTCATTTATATTGCTCAGAATCAATTTTAAATGAGACCGTATGATTCTACACATCAATTTACATAAGAATCAGCATTAATCTTGATATGCATGAAAATACACTAAATGCGCAGTTTTTCATATTTCAGTACGCTCATTTATATTGATCAGAATCAATTTTAAATGAGACCATATGATTCTACACATCAATTTACATAAGAATCAGCATTAATCTTGATATGCATGAAAATACACTAAATGCGCAATTTTCGAGCTTTCAGTACACTCATTTATATTGCTCAGAATCAATTTTAAATGAGACCATATGAATCTACACATCAATTTACATAAGAATCAGCATTAATCTTGATATGCATGAAAATACACTAAATGCGCAATTTTCGGGCTTTCAGTACACTCATTTATATTGCTCAGAATCAATTTTAAATGAAACCATATGATTCTACATATCAATTTACATAAGAATCAGCATTAATCTTGATATGCATGAAAATACACTAAATGCGCAATTTTCGGGCTTTCAGTACACTCATTTATATTGCTCAGAATCAATTTTAAATGAAACCATATGATTCTACATATCAATTTACATAAGAATCAGCATTAATCTTGATATGCATGAAAATACACTAAATGCGCAATTTTCGGGCTTTCAGTACACTCATTTATATTGCTCAGAATCAATTTTAAATGAAACCATATGATTCTACACATCAATTTACATAAGAATCAGCATTAATCTTGATATGCATGAAAATACACTAAATGCGCAATTTTCGGGCTTTCAGTACACTCATTTATATTGCTCAGAATCAATTTTAAATGAGACCGTATGATTCTACACATCAATTTACATAAGAATCAGCATTAATCTTGATATGCATGAAAATACACTAAATGCGCAGTTTTTCATATTTCAGTACACTCATTTATATTGATCAGAATCAATTTTAAATGAGACCATATGATTCCACACATCAATTTACATAAGAATCAGCATTAATCTTGATATGCATGAAAATACAATAATGCGCAATTTTCGGGCTTTCAGTACACTCATTTATATTGTTCTGAATCAATTTTATATGAGACCGTATGATTTACACATCAATTTACATAAGAATCAGCATTAATCTTGATATGCATGAAAATACATTAAATGCGCAGTTTTTGGTCTTTAAGTACACTCATTTATATTGATCAGAATCAATTTTAAATGAGACCATATGATTCTACACATCAATTTACATAAGAATCAGCATTAATCTTGATATGCATGAAAATACACTAAATGCGCAATTTTCGGTCTTACAGTACACTCATTTATATTGATCAGAACCAATTTTAAATGAGACCATATGATTCTACACATCAATTTACATAAGAATCAGCATTAATCTTGATATGCATGAAAATACACTAAATGCGCAATTTTCCGGCTTTCGGTACACTCATTTATATTGCTCAGAATCAATTTTAAATGGGACCATATGATTCTACACATCAATATTACATAAGAATCAGCATTAATCTTGATATGCATGAAAATACACTAAATGCGCAATTTTCGGGCTTTCAGTACACTTATTTATATTGCTCAGAATCAATTTTAATTGAAACCATATGATTCTACACATCAATTTACATAAGAATCAGCTTTAATCTTGATATGCCTGAAAATACACTAAATGCGCAATTTTCGGGCTTTCAGTACACTCATTTATATTGCTCAGAATCAATTTTAAATGTAACCATATGATTCTACACATCAATTTACATAAGAATCAGCATTAATCTTGATATGCATGAAAATACACTAAATGCGCAGTTTTTGGACTTTCAGTACACTCATTTATATTGACAGAATCAATTTTAAATGAGACCATATGATTCTACACATCAATTTACATAAGAATCATCATTAATCTTGATATGCATGAAAATACACTAAATGTGCAATTTTCGGGCTTTCAGTACACTCATTTATATTGCTCAGAATCAATTTTAAATGAAACCATATGATTCTACACATCAATTTACATAAGAATCAGCATTAATCTTGATATGCATGAAAATACACTAAATGCGCAATTTTCGGGCTTTCAGTACACTCATTTATATTGCTCAGAATCAATTTGAAATGAAACCATTTGATTCTACACATCAATTTACATAATAATCAGCATTAATCTTGATATGCATGAAAATACACTAAATGTGCAATTTTCGGGCTTTCAGTACACTCATTTATATTGCTCAGAATCAATTTTAAATGAAACCATATGATTCTACACATCAATTTTTTACATAAGAAGCAGCATTAATCTTGATATGCATGAAAATACACTAAATGCGCAATTTTCGGGCTTTCAGTACACTCATTTATATTGCTCAGAATCAATTTTAAATGTAACCATATGATTCTACACATCAATTTACATAAGAATCAGCATTAATCTTGATATGCATGAAAATACACTAAATGCGCAATTTTCGGGCTTTCAGTACACTCATTTATATTGCTCAGAATCAATTTTAAATGAAACCATATGATTCTACATACCAATTTACATAAGAATCAGCATTAATCTTGATATGCATGAAAATACACTAAATGCGCAATTTTCGGGCTTTTCAGTACACTCATTTATATTGCTCAGAATCAATTTTAAATGAAACCATATGATTCTACACATCAATTTACATAAGAATCAGCATTAATCTTGATATGCATGAAAATACACTAAATGCGCAATTTTCGGGCTTTCAGTACACTCATTTATATTGCTCAGAATCAATTTTAAATGAGACCGTATGATTCTACACATCAATTTACATATGAATCTGCATTAATCTGGATATGCATGAAAATACACTAAATGCGCAGTGTTTGGTCTTTCAGTACAGTCATTTATATTGCTCAGAATCAATTTTAAATGAAACAATATGATTCTACACATCAACTTACATAAGAATCAGCATTAATCTTGATATGCATGAAAATACACTAAATGCGCAATTTTCGGGCTTTCAGTACACTCATTTATATTGCTCAGAATCAATTTGAAATGAGACCGTATGATTCTACTCATCAATTTTCATAAGAATCAGCATTAATCTTGATATGCATGAAAATACATTAAATACGCAGTTTTTGATATTTCAGTACACTCATTTATATTGCTCAGAAACAATTTCAATTGAAACCATATAATTCTACACATCAATTTACATAAGAATCAGCTTTAATCTTGATATGCATGAAAATACACTAAATGCGGAATTTTCGGGCTTTCAGTACACTCATTTATATTGCTCAGAATCAATTTTAAATGAGACCGTATGATTCTACACATCAATTTACATAAGAATTAGCATTAATCTTGATATGCATGAAAATACACTAAATGCGCAAATTTCGGGCTTTCAGTACACTCATTTATATTGCTCAGAATCAATTTTAAATGTAACCATATGATTCTACACATCAATTTACATAATAATCAGCATTAATATTGATATGCATGAAAATACACTAAATGTGCAATTTTCGGGCTTTCAGTACACTCATTTATATTGCTCAGAATCAATTTTAAATGAAACCATATGATTCTACACATCAATTTACATAAGAAGCAGCATTAATCTTGATATGCATGAAAATACACTAAATGCGCAATTTTCGGGCTTTCAGTACACTCATTTATATTGCTCAGAATCAATTTTAAATGTAACCATATGATTCTACACATCAATTTACATAAGAATCAGCATTAATCTTGATATGCATGAAAATACACTAAATGCGCAATTTTCGGGCTTTCAGTACACTCATTTATATTGCTCAGAATCAATATTAATTGATACCATATGATTCTACACATCAATTTACATAAGAATCAGCATTAATCTTGATATGCATGAAAATACACTAAATGCGCAGTGTTTGGTCTTTCAGTACAGTCATTTATATTGCTTAGAATCAATTTTAATTGAAACCATATGATTCTACACATCAATTTACATAAGAATCAGCATTAATCTTGATATGCATGAAAATACATTAATGCGCAATTTTCGGGATTTCAGTACACTCGTTTATATTGCTCAGAATCAATTTTAAATGAAACCATATGAGACCATATGATTCTACACATCAATTTACATAAGAATCAGCATTAATCTTGATATGCATGAAAATACACTAAATGCGCAATTTTCCGGCTTTCAGTACACTCATTTATATTGCTCAGAATCAAATTTAAATGAGACCATATGATTCTACACATCAATTTACATGAGAATCAGCATTAATCTTGATATGCATGAAAATACACTAAATGCGCAATTTTCGGGCTTTCAGTACACTCATTTATATTGCTCAGAATCAATTTTAAATGAAACCATATGATTCTACATACCAATTTACATAAGAATCAGCATTAATCTTGATATGCATGAAAATACACTAAATGCGCAATTTTCGGGCTTTCAGTACACTCATTTATATTGCTCAGAATCAATTTTAAATGAAACCATATGATTCTACACATCAATTTACATAAGAATCAGCATTAATCTTGATATGCATGAAAATACACTAAATGCGCAATTTTCGGGCTTTCGGTACACTCATTTATATTGCTCAGAATCAATTTTAAATGAGACCGTATGATTCTACACATCAATTTACATATGAATCTGCATTAATCTGGATATGCATGAAAATACACTAAATGCGCAGTGTTTGGTCTTTCAGTACAGTCATTTATATTGCTCAGAATCAATTTTAAATGAAACAATATGATTCTACACATCAATTTACATAAGAATCAGCATTAATCTTGATATGCATGAAAATACACTAAATGCGCAATTTTCGGGCTTTCAGTACACTCATTTATATTGCTCAGAATCAATTTTAAATGAGACCGTATGATTCTACTCATCAATTTTCATAAGAATCAGCATTAATCTTGATATGCATGAAAATACACTAAATACGCAGTTTTTGATATTTCAGTACACTCATTTATATTGCTCAGAAACAATTGTAATTGAAACCATATAATTCTACACATCAATTTACATAAGAATCAGCTTTTATCTTGATATGCATGAAAATACACTAAATGCGCAATTTTCGGGCTTTCAGTTCACTCATTTATATTGCTCAGAATCAATTTTAAATGAGACCGTATGTTTCTACACATCAATTTACATAAGAATTAGCATTAATCTTGATATGCTTGAAAATACACTAAATGCGCAAATTTCGGGCTTTCAGTACACTCATTTATATTGCTCAGAATCAATTTTAAATGTAACCATATGATTCTACACATCAATTTACATAAGAATCAGCATTAATCTTGATATGCATGAAAATACACTAAATGCGCAATTTTCGGGCTTTCAGTACACTCATTTATATTGCTCAGAATCAATTTTAAATGAGACCGTATGATTCTACTCATCAATTTTCATAAGAATCAGCATTAATCTTGATATGCATGAAAATACACTAAATACGCAGTTTTTGATATTTCAGTACACTCATTTATATTGATCAGAATCAATTTTAAATGAGACCATATGATTCTACACATCAATTTACATAAGAATCAGCATTAATCTTGATATGCATGAAAATACACTAAATGCGCAAGAATCATATGATCTCATTTAAAATTGATTCTGAGTAATATAAATGAGTGTACTGAAAGCCCGAAAATTGCGCATTTAGTGTATTTTCATGCATATCAATATTAATGCTGATTCTTATGTAAATTGATGTGTAGAATCATATGGTTTCATTTAAAATTGATTCTGAGCAATATAAATGAGTGTACTGAAAGCCCGAAAATTGCGCATTTAGTGTATTTTCTTGCATATCAAGATTAATGATGATTCTTATGTAAATTGATGTGTAGAATCATATGGTTACATTTAAAATTGATTCTGAGCAATATAAATGTGTGTACTGAAAGCCCGAAATCTGCGCATTTAGTGTATTTTCATGCATATCAAGATTAATGCTGATTCTTATGTAAATTGATGTGTAGAATCATATGGTCTCATATGGTTTCATTTAAAATTGATTCTGAGCAATATAAATGAGTGTACTGAAAGCCCGAAAATTGCGCATTTAGTGTATTTTCATGCATATCAAGATTAATGCTGATTCTTATGTAAATTGATGTGTAGAATCATATGGTCTCATTTAAAATTGATTCTGAGCAATATAAATGAGTGTACTGAAAGCCGGAAAATTGCGCATTTAGTGTATTTTCATGCATATCAAGATTAATGCTGATTCTTATGTAAATTGATTTGTAGAATCATATGGTCTCATTTAAAATTGTTTCTGATCAATATAAATGAGTGTACTGTAAGCCCCAAAATTGCGCATTTAGTGTATTTTCATACATATCAAGATTAATGCTGATTCTTATGTAAATTGATGTGTAGAATCATATGGTCTCAGTTAAAATTGATTCCGAGCAATATAAATGAGTGTACTGAAAGCCGGAAAATTGCGCATTTAGTGTATTTTCATGCATATCAAGATTAATGCTGATTCTTATGTAAATTGATGTGTAGAATCATATGGTTTCAATTAAAATTGATTCTGAGCAATATAAATGAGTGTACTGAAAGCCCGAAAATTGCGCATTTAGTGTATTTTCATGCATATCAAGATTATTGCTGATTCTTATGTAAATTGATGTGTAGAATCATATGGTCTCATTTAAAATTGATTCTGATCAATATAAATGAGTGTACTGAAATATCAAAAACTGCGCATTTAGTGTATTTTCATGCATATCAAGATTAATGCTGATTCTTATGTAAATTGATGTGTAGAATCATACGGTCTCATTTAAAATTGACTCTGAGCAATATAAATGAGTGTACTGAAAGCCCGAAAATTGCGCATTTAGTGTATTTTCATGCATATCAAGATTAATGCTGATTCTTATGTAAATTGATATGTAGAATCATATGGTTTCATTTAAAATTTATTCTGAGCAATATAAATGAGTGTACTGAAAGCCCGAAAATTGCGCATTTAGTGTATTTTCATGCATATCAAGATTAATGCTGATTCTTATGTAAATTGATGTGTAGAATCATATGGTCTCATTTAAAATTGATTCTGAGCAATAGAAATGAGTGTACTGAAAGCCCGAAAATTGCGCATTTAGTGTATTTTCATGCATATCAAGATTAATGCTGATTCTTATGTAAATTGATGTGTAGAATCATATGGTCTCATTTAAAATTGATTCTGATCAATATAAATGAGTGTACTGAAATAACAAAAACTGCGCATTTAGTGTATTTTCAGCATATCAAGATTAATGCTGATTCTTATGTAAATTGATGTGTAGAATCATACGGTCTCATTTAAAATTGATTCTGAGCAATATAAATGAGTGTACTGAAAGCCCGAAAATTGCGCATTATTGTATTTTCATGCATATCAAGATTAATGCTGATTCTTATGTAAATTGATGTGTAGAATCATATGGTTTCATTTAAAATTTATTCTGAGCAATATAAATGAGTGTACAGAAAGCCCGAAAATTGCGCATTTAGTGTATTTTCATGCATATCAAGATTAATGCTGATTCTTATGTAAATTGATATGTAGAATCATATGGTTTCATTTAAAATTGATTCTGAGCAATATAAATGAGTGTACTGAAAGCCCGAAAATTGCACATTAATGTATTTTCATGCATATCAAGATTAATGCTGATTATTATGTAAATTGATGTGTAGAATCATATGGTTTCATTTAAAATTGATTCTGAGCAATATAAATGAGTGTACTGAAAGCCCGAAAATTGAGCATTTAGTGTATTTTCATGCATATCAAGATTAATGCTGATTCTTATGTAAATTGATGTGTAGAATCATATGGTCTCATATGGTTTCATTTAAAATTGATTCTGAGCAATATAAATGAGTGTACTGAAAGCCCGAAATTTGCGCATTTAGTGTATTTTCATGCATATCAAGATTAATGCTGATTCTTATGTAAATTGATGTGTAGAATCATATGGTCTCATTTAAAATTGATTCTGAGCAATATAAATGAGTGTACTGAAAGCCGGAAAATTGCGCATTTAGTGTATTTTCATGCATATCAAGATTAATGCTGATTCTTATGTAAATTGATTTGTAGAATCATATGGTCTCATTTAAAATTGTTTCTGATCAATATAAATGAGTGTACTGTAAGCCCCAAAATTGCGCATTTAGTGTATTTTCATACATATCAAGATTAATGCTGCTTCTTATGTAAATTGATGTGTAGAATCATATGGTCTCAGTTAAAATTGATTCGGAGCAATATAAATGAGTGTACTGAAAGCCCGAAAATTGCGCATTTAGTGTATTTTCATGCATATCAAGATTAATGCTGATTCTTATGTAAATTGATGTGTAGAATCATATGGTTTCAATTAAAATTGATTCTTAGCAATATAAATGAGTGTACTGAAAGACCGAAAATTGCGCATTTAGTGTATTTTCATGCATATCAAGATTATTGCTGATTCTTATGTAAATTGATGTGTAGAATCATATGGTCTCATTTAAAATTGATTCTGATCAATATAAATGAGTGTACTGAAATATCAAAAACTGCGCATTTAGTGTATTTTCATGCATATCAAGATTAATGCTGATTCTTATGTAAATTGATGTGTAGAATCATACGGTCTCATTTAAAATTGACTCTGAGCAATATAAATGAGTGTACTGAAAGCCCGAAAATTGCGCATTTAGTGTATTTTCATGCATATCAAGATTAATGCTGATTCTTATGTAAATTGATATGTAGAATCATATGGTTTCATTTAAAATTTATTCTGAGCAATATAAATGAGTGTACTGAAAGCCCGAAAATTGCGCATTTAGTGTATTTTCATGCATATCAAGATTAATGCTGATTCTTATGTAAATTGATGTGTAGAATCATATGGTCTCATTTAAAATTGATTCTGAGCAATATAAATGAGTGTACTGAAAGCCCGAAAATTGCGCATTTAGTGTATTTTCATGCATATCAAGATTAATGCTGATTCTTATGTAAATTGATGTGTAGAATCATATGGTCTCATTTAAAATTGATTCTGATCAATATAAATGAGTGTACTGAAATAACAAAAACTGCGCATTTAGTGTATTTTCAGCATATCAAGATTAATGCTGATTCTTATGTAAATTGATGTGTAGAGTCATACGGTCTCATTTAAAATTGATTCTGAGCAATATAAATGAGTGTACTGAAAGCCCGAAAATTGCGCATTATTGTATTTTCATGCATATCAAGATTAATGCTGATTCTTATGTAAATTGATGTGTAGAATCATATGGTTTCATTTAAAATTTATTCTGAGCAATATAAATGAGAGTACAGAAAGCCCGAAAATTGCGCATTTAGTGTATTTTCATGCATATCAAGATTAAAGCTGATTCTTATGTAAATTGATGTGTAGAATCATATGGTTTCATTTAAAATTGATTCTGAGCAATATAAATGAGTGTACTAAAAGTCCGAAAATTGCGCATTTAGTGTATTTTCATGCATATCAAGATTAATTCTGATTCTTATGTAAATTGATGTGTAGAATCATATGGTCTCATTTAAAATTGATTCTGAGCAATATAAATGAGTGTGCTGAAAGCCTGGAAATTGCGCATTTAGTGTATTTTCATGCATATCAAGATTAATGCTGGTTCTTATGTAAATTGATGTGTAGAAACATACGGTCTCATTTAAAATTGATTCTGAGCAATATAAATGAGTGTACTTAAAGCCCAAAAATTGCGCATTAATGTATTTTCATGCATATCAAGATTAATACTGATTCTTATGTAAATTGATGTGTAGAATCATACGGTCTCATTTAAAATTGATTCGGAGCAATATCAATGAGTGTACTGAAAGCTGGAATGTTGTGCATTAAGTGTATTTTCATGCATATCAAGATTAATGCAGATTCTTATGTAAATTTATGTGTAGAATTATATGATCTCATTTAAAATTGATTCTGATCAATATAAATGAGTGTACTGTAAGCCCGAAAATTGAGCATTTAGTGTATTTTCATGCATATCAAGATTAATGCTGATTCTTATGTAAATTGATGTGTAGAATCATACGGTCTCATTTAAAATTCATTCTGAGCAATATAAATGAGTGTACTGAAAGCCCGAAAATTGCGCATTTAATGTATTTTCATGCATATCAAGATTAATGCTGATTCTTATGTAAATTGATGTGTAGAATCATACGGTTTCAATTAAAATTGATTCTGAGCAATATAAATGAGTGTACTGAAAGCCCGAAAATTGCGCATTTAGTGTATTTTCATGCATATCAAGATTATTGCTGATTCTTATGTAAATTGATGTGTAGAATCATATGGTCTCATTTAAAATTGATTCTGATCAATATAAATGAGTGTACTGAAATATCAAAAACTGCGCATTTAGTGTATTTTCATGCATATCAAGATTAATGCTGATTCTTATGTAAATTGATGTGTAGAATCATACGGTCTCATTTAAAATTGACTCTGAGCAATATAAATGAGTGTACTGAAAGCCCGAAAATTGCGCATTTAGTGTATTTTCATGCATATCAAGATTAATGCTGATTCTTATGTAAATTGATATGTAGAATCATATGGTTTCATTTAAAATTTATTCTGAGCAATATAAATGAGTGTACTGAAAGCCCGAAAATTGCGCATTTAGTGTATTTTCATGCATATCAAGATTAATGCTGATTCTTATGTAAATTGATGTGTAGAATCATATGGTCTCATTTAAAATTGATTCTGAGCAATAGAAATGAGTGTACTGAAAGCCCGAAAATTGCGCATTTAGTGTATTTTCATGCATATCAAGATTAATGCTGATTCTTATGTAAATTGATGTGTAGAATCATATGGTCTCATTTAAAATTGATTCTGATCAATATAAATGAGTGTACTGAAATAACAAAAACTGCGCATTTAGTGTATTTTCAGCATATCAAGATTAATGCTGATTCTTATGTAAATTGATGTGTAGAGTCATACGGTCTCATTTAAAATTGATTCTGAGCAATATAAATGAGTGTACTGAAAGCCCGAAAATTGCGCATTATTGTATTTTCATGCATATCAAGATTAATGCTGATTCTTATGTAAATTGATGTGTAGAATCATATGGTTTCATTTAAAATTTATTCTGAGGAATATAAATGAGAGTACAGAAAGCCCGAAAATTGCGCATTTAGTGTATTTTCATGCATATCAAGATTAAAGCTGATTCTTATGTAAATTGATGTGTAGAATCATATGGTTTCATTTAAAATTGATTCTGAGCAATATAAATGAGTGTACTAAAAGTCCGAAAATTGCGCATTTAGTGTATTTTCATGCATATCAAGATTAATTCTGATTCTTATGTAAATTGATGTGTAGAATCATATGGTCTCATTTAAAATTGATTCTGAGCAATATAAATGAGTGTGCTGAAAGCCTGGAAATTGCGCATTTAGTGTATTTTCATGCATATCAAGATTAATGCTGGTTCTTATGTAAATTGATGTGTAGAAACATACGGTCTCATTTAAAATTGATTCTGAGCAATATAAATGAGTGTACTTAAAGCCCAAAAATTGCGCATTAATGTATTTTCATGCATATCAAGATTAATACTGATTCTTATGTAAATTGATGTGTAGAATCATACGGTCTCATTTAAAATTGATTCGGAGCAATATCAATGAGTGTACTGAAAGCTGGAATGTTGTGCATTAAGTGTGTTTTCATGCATATCAAGACCCAATGCAGATTCTTATGAGACATAATGAAATTATGATCTCATTTAAAATTGATTCTGATCTAATATAAATGAGTGTACTGTAACCCGAAAGTGAAGCATTTGGAGTGTATTTTCATGCATATCAAGATTAATACTATTCTTATGTAAATTGATATTAAATCATACGGTCTCATTTAAAATTCATTCTGAAACAATATAAATGAGTGTACTTCTTGAAAAATACACATTTAGTGTACCATGCATATCAAGATTAACGGTGCAGATTGATAATGTAAATCATACGGTTCAATTAAAATTGATTCTGAAGCAATGTAAATTGGAGATATTACTGAAAATACGAAAATACGCATTTAATGTATTTCCATGCATATCAAGATTAATGCGATTCGTGTATTTAAAATTGATTCACAACCAGAGAAATGAGGTGTACTTTTAATAAGCCGGAAAATTTAAACAGATTAACCGATTTTCATACGCCTTCAAGATTAATGCGTTCTTAATAATGATAATGTAAATCATGCGGTCTCGACTTTAAGATTGATTCCTGAAGCAATATAAATATGAGTGTATACAAACAATTGCGCATTTGTCTTTTTCATGCATAATCAAATTAATGCTGATTGTTATATAGGCATTAGTGTGTAAAACATAGTTTCATTTAAAATTGATTCTAAGCAATATAAATGAGTATTAGCTGAAGCGAAACTACGCATTTAATGTATTTTCATGCATATCAAGATTAATGCTATTCTTATGCAGAATGATATTAGAATCATACGTTCTCATTTAAAATTGATTCTGAGCAATATAAATGACTGTACTGAATGACCAAACACTGCGCATTTAGTGTATTTTCATGCATATCAAGATTAATGCTGCTTCTTATGTAAATTGATGTGTAGAATCATACGGTCTCATTTAAAATTGATTCTGAGCAATACAAATGAGTGTACTGAAAGCCCGAAACTTGCGCATTTAGTGTATTTTCATGCATATCAAGATTAATGCTGATTCTTATGTAAATTGATGTGTAGAATCATATGGTCTCATTTAAAATTGATTCTGATCAATATAAATGAGTGTACTGTAAGCCCGAAAATTGCGCATTTAGTGTATTTTCATGCATATCAAGATTAATGCTGATTCTTATGTAAATTGATGTGTAGAATCATATGGTCTCATTTAAAATTGATTCTGAGCCATAGAAATGAGTGTACTGTAAGCCGGAAATTTGCGCATTTAGTGTATTTTCATGCATATCAAGATTAATGCTGATTCTTATGTAAATTGATGTGTAGAATCGTACGGTCTCATTTAAAATTGATTCTGAGCAATATAAATGAGTGTAATGTAAGCCGGAAATTGCGCATTTAGTGTTTTTTCATGCATATCAAGATTAATGCTGATTCTTATGTAAATTGATGTGTAGAATCATGGTTTCATTTAAAATTGATTCTGAGCAATATAAATGAGTGTGCTGAAAGCCCGAAACTTGCGCATTTAGTGTATTTTCATGCATATCAAGATTAATGCTGATTCTTATGTAAATTGATGTGTAGAATCATACGGTCTCATTTAAAATTGATTCTGAGCAATATAAATGAGTGTACTGAAAGCCCGAAAATTGCGCATTTAGTGTATTTTCATGCATATCAAGATTAATGCTGCTTCTTATGTAAATTGATGTGTAGAATCATACGGTCTCATTTAAAATTGATTCTGAGCAATATAAATGACTGTACTGAAAGACCAAACACTGCGCATTTAGTGTATTTTCATGCATATCAAGATTAATGCTGCTTCTTATGTAAATTGATGTGTAGAATCATACGGTCTCATTTAAAATTGATTCTGAGCAATACAAATGAGTGTACTGAAAGCCCGAAACTTGCGAATTTAGTGTATTTTCATGCATATCAAGATTAATGCTGATTCTTATGTAAATTGATGTGTAGAATCATATGGTCTCATTTAAAATTGATTCTGATCAATATAAATGAGTGTACTGTAAGCCCGAAAATTGCGCATTTAGTGTATTTTCATGCATATCAAGATTAATGCTGATTCTTATGTAAATTGATGTGTAGAATCATATGGTCTCATTTAAAATTGATTCTGAGCAATATAAATGAGTGTACTGAAAGACCAAACACTGCGCATTTAGTGTATTTTCATGCATATCAAGATTAATAGTGATTCTTATGTAAATTGATGTGTAGAATCATACGGTCTCATTTAAAATTGATTCTGAGCAATATAAATGAGTGTACTGAAAGCCCGAATATTGCGCATTTAGTGTATTTTCATGCATATCAAGATTAATGCTGATTCTTATGTAAATTGATGTGTAGAATCATATGGTTTCAATTGAAAGTGATTCTGAGCAATATAAATGAGTGTACTGAAAGCCCGAAAATTGCGCATTTAGTGTATTTTCATGCATATCAAGTTTAATGCTGATTCTCATGTAAATTGATGTGTAGAATCATACGGTCTCATTTAAAATTGATTCTGAGCAATAGAAATGACTGTACTGAATGACTGAAAATTGCGCATTTAGTGTATTTTCAGGCATATCAAGATTAATGCTGATTCTTATGTAAATTGATGTGTAGAATCATATGGTATCATTTAAAATTGATTCTGATCAATATAAATGAGTGTACTGAAAGACCAAAAACTGCGCATTTAGTGTATTTTCATGCATATCAAGATTAATGCTGATTCTTATGTAAATTGATGTGTAGAATCATACGGTCTCATTTAAAATTGATTCTGAGCAATATAAATGAGTGTACTGAAAGGTGGAATATTGCGCATTAAGTGTATTTTCATGCATATTAAGATTAATGCTGATTCTTATGTAAATTGATGTGTAGAATCCTATGATCTCATTTGAAATTGATTCTGATCAATATAAATGAGTGTACTGTAAGCCCGAAAATTGAGCATTTAGTGTATTTTCATGCATATCAAGATTAATGCTGATTCTTATGTAAATTGACGTGTAGTATCATACGGTCTCATTTAAAATTGATTCTGAGCAATATAAATGAGTGTACTGAAAGCCCGAAAATTGCGCATTTAGTGTATTTTCATGCATATCAAGATTAATGCTGATTCTTATGTAAATTGATGTGTAGAATCATATGGTTTCAATTAAAACTGATTCTGAGCAATATAAATGAGTGTACTGGAAGCCCGAAAATTGCGCATTTAGTGTATTTTCATGCATAGCAAGATTAATGCTGATTCTTATGTAAATTAATGTGTAGAAACATACGGTCTCATTTAAAATTGATTCTGAGCAATATAAATGAGTGTACTTAAAGCCCGAAAATTGCGCATTTAGTGTATTTTCATGCATATCAAGATTAATGCTGATTCTTATGTAAATTGATGTGTAGAATCATACGGTCTCATTTAAAATTGATTCTGAGCAATATAAATGAGTGTACTGAAAGCCCGAAAATTGCGCATTTAGTGTATTTTCTTGCATATCAAGATTAATGCTGATTCTTATGTAAATTGATGTGTAGAATCATATGGTCTCATTTAAAATTGATTCTGAGCCATATAAATGAGTGTACTGTAAGCCGGAAAATTGCGCATTTAGTGTATTTTCATGCATATCAAGATTAATGCTGATTCTTATGTAAATTGATGTGTAGAATCGTACGGTCTCATTTAAAATTGATTCTGAGCAATATAAATGAGTGTACTGTAAGCCGGAAATTGCGCATTTAGTGTATTTTCATGCATATCAAGATTAATGCTGATTCTTATGTAAATTGATGTGTAGAATCATGGTTTCATTTAAAATTGATTCTGAGCAATATAAATGACTGTACTGAAAGACCAAACACTGCGCATTTAGTGTATTTTCATGCATATCAAGATTAATGCTGCTTCTTATGTAAATTGATGTGTAGAATCATACGGTCTCATTTAAAATTGATTCTGAGCAATATAAATGAGTGTACTGAAAGCCCGAAACTTGCGCATTTAGTGTATTTTCATGCATATCAATAATAATGCTGATTCTTATGTAAATTGATGTGTAGAATCATACGGTCTCATTTAAAATTGATTCTGAGCAATATAAATGAGTGTACTGAAAGGTGGAATATTGCGCATTAAGTGTATTTTCATGCATATCAAGATTAATGCTGAATCTTATGTAAATTGATGTGTAGAATCCTATGATCTCATTTGAAATTGATTCTGATCAATATAAATGAGTGTACTGTAAGCCCGAAAATTGAGCATTTAGTGTATTTTCATGCATATCAAGATTAATGCTGATTCTTATGTAAATTGAGGTGTAGTATCATACGGTCACATTTAAAATTGATTCTGAGCAATATAAATGAGTGTACTGAAAGCCCGAAAATTGCGCATTTAGTGTATTTTCATGCATATCAAGATTAATGATGATTCTTATGTAAATTGATGTGTAGAATCATATGGTCTCATTTAAATTTGTTTCTGAGCAATATAAATGAGTGTACTGAAAGCCGGAAAATTGCGCATTTAGTGTATTTTCATGCGTATCAAGATTAATGCTGATTCTTATTTAAATTGATGTGTAGAATCATATGGTCTCATATGGT
This sequence comes from Ascarosepion bandense, assembly GCA_037127315.1. Taxonomy (NCBI): domain Eukaryota; kingdom Metazoa; phylum Mollusca; class Cephalopoda; order Sepiida; family Sepiidae; genus Ascarosepion; species Ascarosepion bandense. The sequence goes on from JBBBDQ010002373.1 coordinate 124,544, forward strand.
TTCATTTAAAATTGATTCTGAGCAATATAAACGAGTGTACTGAAAGCCCGAAAATTGCGCATTTAGTGTATTTTCATGCATATCAAGATTAATGCTGATTCTTATGTAAATTGATGTGTAGAATCATATGGTTTCAATTAAAATTGATTCTGAGCAATATAAATGACTGTACTGAAAGACCAAACACTGCGCATTTAGTGTATTTTCGTGCATATCAAGATTAATGCTGATTCTTATGTAAATTGATGTGTAGAATCATATGGTTTCAATTAAAATTGATTCTGAGCAATATAAATGAGTGTACTGAAAGCCCGAAATTGCGCATTTAGTGTATTTTCATGCATATCAAGATTAATGCTGATTCTTATGTAAATTGATGTGTAGAATCATATGGTTACATTTAAAATTGATTCTGAGCAATATAAATGATGGTACTGAAAGCCCGAAAATTGCGCATTTAGTGTATTTTCATGCATATCAAGATTAATGCTGCTTCTTATGTAAATTGATGTGTAGAATCATATGGTTTCATTTAAAATTGATTCTGAGCAATATAAATGAGTGTACTGAAAGCCCGAAAATTGCACATTTAGTGTATTTTCATGCATATCAAGATTAATGCTGATTATTATGTAAATTGATGTGTAGAATCATATGGTTTCATTTAAAACTGATTCTGAGCAATATAAATGATTGTACTGAAAGCCCGAAAATTGCGCATTTAGTGTATTTTCATGCATATCAAGATTAATGCTGATTCTTATGTAAATTGAGGTGTAGAATCATATGGTTTCATTTAAAATTAATTCTGAGTAATATAAATGAGTGTACTGAAAGCCCGAAAATTGCGCATTTAGTGTATTTTCATGCATATCAAGATTAATGCTGATTATTATGTAAATTGATGTGTAGAATCACATGGTCTCATTTCAAAAATGATTCTGAGCAATATAAATGAGTGTGCTGAAAGCCCGAATATTGCGCATTTAGTGTATTTTCATGCATATCAAGATTAATGCTGATTCTTATGTAAATTGATGTGTAGAATCATATGGTCTCATTTAAAATTGATTCTGATCAATATAAATGAGTTTACTGAAATTTCAAAAACTGCGCATTTAGTGTATTTTCATGCATATCAAGATTAATGCTGATTCTTATGTAAATTGATGTGTAGAATCATATGGTTACATTTAAAATTGATTCTGAGCAATATAAATGAGTGTACTGAAAGCCCGAAATTTGCGCATTTAGTGTATTTTCATGCATATCAAGATTAATGCTAATTCTTATGTAAATTGATGTGTAGAATCATACGGTCTCATTTAAAACTGATTCTGAGCAATATAAATCAGTGTACTGAAAGCCCGAAAATTGCGCATTTAGTGTATTTTCATGCATATCAAGATTAAAGCTGATTCTTATGTAAATTGATGTGTAGAATCATATGGTTTCAATTAAAATTGATTCTGAGCAATATAAATAAGTGTACTGAAAGCCAGAAAATTGCGCATTTAGTGTATTTTCATGCATATCAAGATTAATGCTGATTCTTATGTAAATTGATGTGTAGAATCATATGGTCCCATTTAAAATTGATTCTGAGCAATATAAATGAATGTACCGAAAGCCGGAAAATTGCGCATTTAGTGTATTTTCATGCATATCAAGATTAATGCTGATTCTTATGTAAATTGATGTGTAGAATCATATGGTCTCATTTAAAATTGGTTCTGATCAAGATAAATGAGTGTACTGTAAGCCCGAAAACTGCGCATTTAGTGTATTTTCATGCATATCAAGATTAATACTGATTCTTATGTAAATTGATGTGTAGAATCATACGGTCTCATATAAAATTCATTCAGAACAATATAAATGAGTGTACTGAAAGCCCGAAAATTGCGCATTTAGTGTATTTTCATGCATATCAAGATTAATGCTGATTCTTATGTAAATTGATGTGTAGAATCATATGGTCTCATTTAAAATTGATTCTGAGCAATATAAATGAGTGTACTGAAAGCCGGAAAATTGCGCATTTAGTGTATTTTCATGCATATCAAGATTAATGCTGATTCTTATGTAAATTGATGTGTAGAATCATATGGTCTCATATTGTTTCATTTAAAAGTAATTCTGAGCAATATAAATGAGTGTATTCTAAGCCCGAAAATTGCGCATTTAGTGTATTTTCATGCATATCAAGATTAATGCTGATTCTTATGTAAATTGATGTGTAGAATCATATGGTTTCAATTAAAATTGATTCTGAGCAATATAAATGACTGTACTGAAAGTCCAAACACTGCGCATTTAGTGTATTTTCGTGCATATCAAGATTTATGCTGATTCTTATGTAAATTGATGTGTAGAATCACATGGTCTCATTTCAAAATTGATTCTGAGCAATATAAATGAGTGTGCTGAAAGCCCGAATATTGCGCATTTAGTGTATTTTCATGCATATCAAGATTAATGCTGATTCTTATGTAAATTGATGTGTAGAATCATATGGTCTCATTTAAAATTGATTCTGATCAATATAAATGAGTGTACTGAAAGTCCAAAAACTGCGCATTTAGTGTATTTTCATGCATATCAAGATTAATGCTGATTCTTATGTAAATTGATGTGTAGAATCATATGGTTACATTTAAAATTGATTCTGAGCAATATAAATGAGTGTACTGAAAGCCAGAAATTTGCGCATTTAGTGTATTTTCATGCATATCAAGACTAATGCTAATTCTTATGTAAATTGATGTGTAGAATCATACGGTCTCATTTAAAATTGATTCTGATCAATATAAATGAGTGTACTGAAAGCCCGAAAATTGCGCATTTAGTGTATTTTCATGCATATCAAGATTAAAGCTGATTCTTATGTAAATTGATGTGTAGAATCATATAGTTTCAATTAAAATTGATTCTGAGCCATATAAATAAGTGTACTGAAAGCCCAAAAATTGCGCATTTAGTGTATTTTCATGCATATCAAGATTAATGCTGATTCTTATGTAAATTGATGTGTAGAATCGTATGGTCCCATTTAAAATTGATTCTGAGCAATATAAATGAGTGTACCAAAAGCCGGAAAATTGCGCATTTAGTGTATTTTCATGCATATCAAGATTAATGCTGATTCTTATGTAAATTGATGTGTAGAATCATATGGTCTCATTTAAAATTGGTTCTGATCAATATAAATGAGTGTACTGTAAGCCTGAAAATTGCGCATTTAGTGTATTTTCATGCATATCAAGATTAATGCTGATTCTTATGTAAATTGATGTGTAGAATCATATGGTCTCATTTAAAATTGATTCTGATCAATACAAATGAGTGTACTGAAAGACCAAAAACTGCGCATTTAGTGTATTTTCATGCATATCACGATTAATGCTGATTCTTATGTAAATTGATGTGTAGAATCATACGGTCTCATATAAAATTGATTCAGAACAATATAAATGAGTGTACTGAAATCCCGAAAATTGCGCATTTAGTGTATTTTCATGCATATCAAGATTAATGCTGATTCTTATGTAAATTGATGTGTGGAATCATATGGTCCCATTTAAAATTTATTCTGAGCAATATAAAGGAGTGTGCTGAAAGCCCGAAAATTGCGCATTTAGTGTATTTTCATGCAGATCAAGATTAATGCTGATTCTTATGTAAATTGATGTGTAGAATCATATGGTCTCATTTAAAATTGATTCTGAGCAATATTAATGAGTGTACCGAAAGCCGGAAAATTGCGCATTTAGTGTATTATCATGCATATCAAGATTAATGCTGATTCTTATGTAAATTGATGTGTAGAATCATATGGTCTCATTTAAAATTGATTCTGATCAATATAAATGAGTGTACTGAAAGTCCAAAAACTGCGCATTTAGTGTATTTTCATGCATATCAAGATTAATGCTGATTCTTATGTAAATTGATGTGTAGAATCATATGGTCTCATATGGTTTCATTTAAAATTGATTCTGAGCAATATAAATGAGTGTACTGAAAGCCCGAAAATTGCGCATTTAGTGTATTTTCATGCATATCAAGATTAATGTTGATTCTTATGTAAATTGATGTGTAGAATCATATGGTCTCATTTAAAATTGATTCTGAGCAATATAAATGAGTGTGCTGAAAGCCCGAAAATTGCGAATTACTGTATTTTCATGCATATCAAGATTAATGCTGATTCTTATGTAAATTGATGTGTAGAATCATATGTTCTCATTTAACATTGATTCTGATCAATATAAATGAGTGTACTGAAAGTCCAAAAACTGCGCATTTAGTGTATTTTCATGCATATCAATATTAATGCTGATTCTTATGTAAATTGATGTGTAGAATCATATGGTTTCATTTAAAATTGATTCTGAGCAATATAAATGAGTGTACTGAAAGCCCGAAAATTGCGCATTTAGTGTATTTTCTTGCATATCAAGATTAATGATGATTCTTATGTAAATTGATGTGTAGAATCATATGGTTACATTTAAAATTGATTCTGAGCAATATAAATGTGTGTACTGAAAGCCCGAAATCTGCGCATTTAGTGTATTTTCATGCATATCAAGATTAATGCTGATTCTTATGTAAATTGATGTGTAGAATCATATGGTCTCATTTAAAATTGATTCTGAGCAATATAAATGAGTGTACTGAAAGCCGGAAAATTGCGCATTTAGTGTATTTTCATGCATATCAAGATTAATGCTGATTCTTATGTAAATTGATTTGTAGAATCATATGGTCTCATTTAAAATTGATTCTGAGCAATATAAATGAGTGTACTGAAAGCCCGAAAATTGTACATTTAGTGTATTTTCATGCATATCAAGATTATTGCTGATTCTTATGCAAATTGATGTGTAGAATCATATGGTCTCATTTAAAATTGATTCTGATCAATATAAATGAGTGTACTGAAATATCAAAAACTGCGCATTTAGTGTATTTTCATGCATATCAAGATTAATGCTGATTCTTATGTAAATTGATGTGTAGAATCATACGGTCTCATTTAAAATTGACACTGAGGAATATAAATGAGTGTACTGAAAGCCCGAAAATTGCGCATTTAGTGTATTTTCATGCATATCAAGATTAATGCTGATTCTTATGTAAATTGATATGTAGAATCATATGGTTTCATTTACAATTTATTCTGAGCAATATAAATGAGTGTACTGAAAGCCCGAAAATTGCGCATTTAGTGTATTTTCATGCATATCAAGATTAATGCTGATTCTTATGTAAATTGATGTGTAGAATCATATGGTCTCATTTAAAATTGATTCTGAGCAATATAAATGAGTGTACTGAAAGCCCGAAAATTACGCATTTAGTGTATTTTCATGCATATCAAGATTAATGCTGATTCTTATGTAAATTGATGTGTGGAATCATATGGTCTCATTTAAAATTGATTCTGATCAATATAAATGAGTGTACTGAAATATCAAAAACTGCGCATTTAGTGCATTTTCATGCATATCAAGATTAATGCTGATTCGTATGTAAATCGATGTGTAGAATCATACGGTCTCATTTAAAATTGATTCTGAGCAATATAAATGAGTGTACTGAAAGCCCGAAAATTTCGCATTTAGTGTATTTTCATGCATATCAAGATTAATGCTGATTCTTATGTAAATTGATGTGTAGAATCATATGGTTTCATTTAAAATTGATTCTGAGCAATATAAATGAGTGTACAGAAAGCCCGAAAATTGCGCATTTAGTGTATTTTCATGCATATCAAGATTAATGCTGATTCTTATGTAAATTGATGTGTAGAATCATATGGTCTCATTTAAAATTGATTCTGAGCCATATAAATGAGTGTACTGTAAGCCGGAAAATTGCGCATTAAGTGTATTTTCATGCATATCAAGATTAATGCTGATTCTTATGTAAATTGATGTGTAGAATCATACGGTCTCATTTAAAATTGATTCTGAGCAATATAAATGAGTGTACTGAAAGCCCGAAAATTGTGCATTTAGTGTATTTTCATGCATATCAAGATTAATGCTGATTCTTATGAAAATTGATGTGTAGAATCATATGGTTTCAATTAAAATTGATTCTGAGCAATATAAATGAGTGTACTGTAAGCCCGAAAATTTCGCATTAATGTATTTTCATGCATATCAAGATTAATGCTGATTCTCATGTAAATTGATGTGTAGAATCATACGGTCTCATATAAAATTGATTCAGAACAATATAAATGAGTGTACTGAAATCCCGAAAATTGCGCATTTAGTGTATTTTCATGCATATCAAGATTAATGCTGATTCTTATGTAAATTGATGTGTGGAATCATATGGTCCCATTTAAAATTTATTCTGAGCAATATAAAGGAGTGTGCTCAAAGCCCGAAAATTGCGCATTTAGTGTATTTTCATGCAGATCAAGATTAATGCTGATTCTTATGTAAATTGATGTGTAGAATCATATGGTCTCATTTAAAATTGATTCTGAGCAATATAAATGAGTGTACCGAAAGCCGGAAAATTGCGCATTTAGTGTATTATCATGCATATCAAGATTAATGCTGATTCTTATGTAAATTGATGTGTAGAATCATATGGTCTCATTTAAAATTGATTCTGATCAATATAAATGAGTGTACTGAAAGTCCAAAAACTGCGCATTTAGTGTATTTTCATGCATATCAAGATTAATGCTGATTCTTATGTAAATTGATGTGTAGAATCATATGGTCTCATATGGTTTCATTTAAAATTGATTCTGAGCAATATAAATGAGTGTACTGAAAGCCCGAAAATTGCGCATTTAGTGTATTTTCATGCATATCAAGATTAATGTTGATTCTTATGTAAATTGATGTGTAGAATCATATGGTCTCATTTAAAATTGATTCTGAGCAATAAAAATGAGTGTGCTGAAAGCCCGAAAATTGCGAATTACTGTATTTTCATGCATATCAAGATTAATGCTGATTCTTATGTAAATTGATGTGTAGAATCATATGTTCTCATTTAACATTGATTCTGATCAATATAAATGAGTGTACTGAAAGTCCAAAAACTGCGCATTTAGTGTATTTTCATGCATATCAAGATTAATGCTGATTCTTATGTAAATTGATGTGTAGAATCATATGGTTACATTTAAAATTGATTCTGAGCAATACAAATGAGTGTACTGAAAGCCCGAAAATTGCGCATTTAGTGTATTTTCATGCATATCAATATTAATGCTGATTCTTATGTAAATTGATGTGTAGAATCATATGGTTTCATTTAAAATTGATTCTGAGCAATATAAATGAGTGTACTGAAAGCCCGAAAATTGCGCATTTAGTGTATTTTCTTGCATATCAAGATTAATGATGATTCTTATGTAAATTGATGTGTAGAATCATATGGTTACATTTAAAATTGATTCTGAGCAATATAAATGTGTGTACTGAAAGCCCGAAATCTGCGCATTTAGTGTATTTTCATGCATATCAAGATTAATGCTGATTCTTATGTAAATTGATGTGTAGAATCATATGGTCTCATTTAAAATTGATTCTGAGCAATATAAATGAGTGTACTGAAAGCCGGAAAATTGCGCATTTAGTGTATTTTCATGCATATCAAGATTAATGCTGATTCTTATGTAAATTGATTTGTAGAATCATATGGTCTCATTTAAAATTGATTCTGAGCAATATAAATGAGTGTACTGAAAGCCCGAAAATTGTACATTTAGTGTATTTTCATGCATATCAAGATTATTGCTGATTCTTATGCAAATTGATGTGTAGAATCATATGGTCTCATTTAAAATTGATTCTGATCAATATAAATGAGTGTACTGAAATATCAAAAACTGCGCATTTAGTGTATTTTCATGCATATCAAGATTAATGCTGATTCTTATGTAAATTGATGTGTAGAATCATACGGTCTCATTTAAAATTGACACTGAGGAATATAAATGAGTGTACTGAAAGCCCGAAAATTGCGCATTTAGTGTATTTTCATGCATATCAAGATTAATGCTGATTCTTATGTAAATTGATATGTAGAATCATATGGTTTCATTTACAATTTATTCTGAGCAATATAAATGAGTGTACTGAAAGCCCGAAAATTGCGCATTTAGTGTATTTTCATGCATATCAAGATTAATGCTGATTCTTATGTAAATTGATGTGTAGAATCATATGGTCTCATTTAAAATTGATTCTGAGCAATATAAATGAGTGTACTGAAAGCCCGAAAATTACGCATTAAGTGTATTTTCATGCATATCAAGATTAATGCTGATTCTTATGTAAATTGATGTGTGGAATCATATGGTCTCATTTAAAATTGATTCTGATCAATATAAATGAGTGTACTGAAATATCAAAAACTGCGCATTTAGTGCATTTTCATGCATATCAAGATTAATGCTGATTCGTATGTAAATCGATGTGTAGAATCATACGGTCTCATTTAAAATTGATTCTGAGCAATATAAATGAGTGTACTGAAAGCCCGAAAATTTCGCATTTAGTGTATTTTCATGCATATCAAGATTAATGCTGATTCTTATGTAAATTGATGTGTAGAATCATATGGTTTCATTTAAAATTGATTCTGAGCAATATAAATGAGTGTACAGAAAGCCCGAAAATTGCGCATTTAGTGTATTTTCATGCATATCAAGATTAATGCTGATTCTTATGTAAATTGATGTGTAGAATCATATGGTCTCATTTAAAATTGATTCTGAGCCATATAAATGAGTGTACTGTAAGCCGGAAAATTGCGCATTAAGTGTATTTTCATGCATATCAAGATTAATGCTGATTCTTATGTAAATTGATGTGTAGAATCATACGGTCTCATTTAAAATTGATTCTGAGCAATATAAATGAGTGTACTGAAAGCCCGAAAATTGTGCATTTAGTGTATTTTCATGCATATCAAGATTAATGCTGATTCTTATGAAAATTGATGTGTAGAATCATATGGTTTCAATTAAAATTGATTCTGAGAAATATAAATGAGTGTACTGTAAGCCCGAAAATTTCGCATTAATGTATTTTCATGCATATCAAGATTAATGCTGATTCTCATGTAAATTGATGTGTAGAATCATATGGTCTCATTTAAAATTGATTCTGAGCAATATAAATGAGTGTACTGTAAGCCGGAAATTGCGCATTTAGTGTATTTTCATGCATATCAAGATTAATGCTGATTCTTATGTAAATTGATGTGTAGAATCATGGTTTCATTTAAAATTGATTCTGAGCAATATAAATTACTGTACTGAAAGACCAAACACTGCGCATTTAGTGTATTTTCATGCATATCAAGATTAATGCTGCTTCTTATGTAAATTGATGTGTAGAATCATACGGTCTCATTTAAAATTGATTCTGAGCAATATAAATGAGTGTACTGAAAGCCCGAAAATTGCGCATTTAGTGTAATTTCATGCATATCAAGATTAATGCTGATTCTTATGTAAATTGATGTGTACAATCATATGGTCTCATTTTAAATTGATTCTGATCAATATAAATGAGTGTATTGTAAGCCCGAAAATTGCGCATTTAGTGTATTTTCATGCATATCAAGATTAATGCTGATTCTTATGTAAATTGATGTGTAGAATCATATGGTCTCATTTAAAATTGATTCTGAGCAATAGAAATGACTGTACTGAATGACTGAAAATTGCGCATTTAGTGTATTTTCATGCATATCAAGATTAATGCTGATTCTTATGTAAATTGATGTGTAGAATCATATGGTATCATTTAAAATTGATTCTGATCAATATAAATGAGTGTACTGAAAGACCAAAAACTGCGCATTTAGTGTATTTTCATGCATATCAAGATTAATGCTGATTCTTATGTAAATTGATGTGAAGAAACATACGCTCTCATTTAAAATTGATACTGAGCAATATAAATGAGTGTACTTAAAGCCCGAAAATTGCGCATTTAGTGTATTTTCATGCATATCAAGATTAATGCTGATTCTTATGTAAATTGATGTGTAGAAACATACGGTCTCATTTAAAATTGATTCTGAGCAATATAAATGAGTGTACTGAAAGCTGGAATATTGCGCATTAAGTGTATTTTCATGCATATCAAGATTAATGCTGATTCTTATGTAAATTGATGTGTAGAATCATATGATCTCATTTGAAATTGATTCTGATCAATATAAATGAGTGTACTGTAAGCCCGAAAATTGAGCATTTAGTGTATTTTCATGCATATGAAGATTAATGCTGATTCTTATGTAAATTGATGTGTAGAATCATACGGTCTCATTTAAAATTGATTCTGAGCAATATAAATGAGTGTACTGAAAGCCCGAAAATTGCGCATTTAGTGTATTTTCATGCATATCAAGATTAATGCTGATTCTTATGTAAATTGATGTGTAGAATCATATGGTTTCAATTAAAATTGATTCTGAGCAATATAAATGAGTGTACTGAAAGCCCGAAAATTGCGCATTTAGTGTATTTTCATGCATATCAAGATTAATGCTGATTCTTATGTAAATTGATGTGTAGAATCATATGGTCTCATTTAAATTGATTCTGATCAATATAAATGAGTGTACTGAAAGACCAAACCTGCGCATTTAGTGTATTTTCATGCATATCAAGATTAATGCTGATTCTTATGTAAATTGATGTGTAGAATCATTTGGTCTCATTTAAAATTGATTCTGATCAATAAAAATGAATGTACTGAAAGCCGGAAAATTGCGCATTTAGAGTATTTTCATGCATATCAAGATTAATGCTGATTCTTATGTAAATTGATGTGTAGAATCATATGGTCTCATTTAAAATTGACTCCGATCGACATAAATGAATGTACTGAAAGCCCGAAAATTGCGCATTTAGTGTATTTTCATGCATATGAAGATTAATGCTGATTCTTATGTAAATTGATGTGTAGAATCATATGGTCTCATTTAAAATTGATTCTGAGCAATATAAATGAGTGTACTGAAAGCCGGAAAATTGCGCACTTAGTGTATTTTCATGCATATCAAGATTAATGCTGATTCTTATGTACATTGATGTGTAGAATCATGGTTTCTTTTAAAATTGATTCTGAGCAATATAAATGACTGTACTGAAAGACCAAACACTACGCATTTAGTGTATTTTCATGCATATCAAGATTAATGTTGATTCTTATGTAAATTGATGTGTGGAATCATACGGTCTCATTTAAAATTGATTCTGAGCAATATAAATGAGTGTGCTGAAAGCCCGAATATTGCGCATTTAGTGTATTTTCATGCATATCAAGATTAATGCTGATTCTTATGTAAATTGATGTGTAGAATCATATGGTTTCAATTGAAATTGATTCTGAGCAATATAAATGAGTGTACTGAAAGCCCGAAAATTGCGCATTTAGTGTATTTTCATGCATATCAAGATTAATGCTGATTCTTATGTAAATTGATGTGTAGAATCATATGGTCTCATTTAAAATTGATTCTGAGGAATAGAAATGACTGTACTGAATGACTGAAAATTGCGCATTTAGTGTATTTTCATGCATATCAAGATTAATGCTGATTCTTTTGTAAATTGATGTGTAGAATCATATGGTATCATTTAATATTGATTCTGATCAATATAAATGAATGTACTGAAAGACCAAAAACTGCGCATTTAGTGTATTTTCATGCATATCAAGATTAATGCTGATTCTTATGTAAATTGATGTGTAGAAACATACGGTCTCATTTAAAATTGATACTGAGCAATATAAATGAGTGTACTGAAAGCTGGAATATTTCGCATTAAGTGTATTTTCATGCATATCAAGATTAATGCTGATTCTTATGTAAATTGATGTGTAGAATCATATGATCTCATATGAAATTGATTCTGATCAATATAAATGAGTGTACTGAAAGCCCCAAAATTGCGCATTTAGTGTATTTTCATGCATAACAAGAATAATGCTGATTCTTATGTAAATTGATGTGTAGAATCATATGGTTTCAATTAAAATTGATTCTGAGCAATATAAATGAGTGTACTGAAAGCCCGAAAATTGCGCATTTAGTGTATTTTAATACATATCAAGATTAATGCTGATTCTTATGTAAATTGATGTGTAGAATCATATGGTCTCATTTAAAATTGATTCTGAGCAATATAAATGAGAGTACTGAAAGCCCGAAAATTGCGCATTTAGTGTATTTTCATGCATATCAGGATTAATGCTGATTCTTATGTAAATTGATGTGTAGAATCATATGGTCTCATTTAAAATTGATTCTGAGCAATATAAATGAGTGTACTGTAAGCCCGAAAATTGAGCATTTAGTGTATTTTCATGCATATCAAGATTAATGCTGATTCTTATGTAAATTGACGTGTATAATCATACGGTCTCATTTAAAATTGATTCTGAGCAATATAAATGAGTGTACTGAAAGCCCCAAAATTGCGCATTTAGTGTATTTTCATGTATATCAAGATTAATGCTGATTCTTATGTAAATTGATGTGTAGAATCATATGGTTTCAATTAAAATTGATTCTGAGCAATATAAATGAGTGTACTGAAAGCCCGAAAATTGCGCATTTAGTGTATTTTCATACATATCAAGATTAATGCTGATTCTTATGTAAATTGATGTGTAGAATCATATGGTCTCATTTAAAATTGATTCTGAGCAATATAAATGAGAGTACTGAAAGCCCGAAAATTGCGCATTTAGTGTATTTTCATGCATATCAGGATTAATGCTGATTCTTATGTAAATTGTTGTGTAGAATCATATGGTCTCATTTAAAATTAATTCTGAGCAATAGAAATGACTGTACTGAAAGACCGAAAATTGCGCATTTAGTGTATTTTCATGCATATCAAGATTAATTCTGATTCTTATGTAAATTGATGTGTAGAATCATATGGCCTCATTTAAAATTGATTCTAATCAATATAAATGAGTGTACTGAAAGACCAAAAACTGCGCATTTAGTGTATATTCATGCATATCAAGATTAATGCTGATTCTTATGTAAATTAATGTGTGGAAACATACGGTCTCATTTAAAATTGATTCTGAGCAATATAAATGAGTGTACTTAAAGCCCGAAAATTGCGCATTTAGTGTATTTTCATGCATATCAAGATCAATGCTGATTCTTATGTAAATTGATGTGTAGAATCATATGGTCTCATTTAAAATTGATTCTGAGCAATAGAAATGACTGTACTGAATGACTGAAAATTGCGCATTTAGTGTATTTTCATGCATATCAAGATTAATGCTGATTCTTATGTAAATTGATGTGTAGAATCATATGGTATCATTTAATATTGATTCTGATCAATATAAATGAATGTACTGAAAGACCAAAAACTGCGCATTTAGTGTATTTTCATGCATATCAAGATTAATGCTGATTCTTATGTAAATTGATGTGTAGAAACATACGGTCTCATTTAAAATTGATACTGAGCAATATAAATGAGTGTACTGAAAGCTGGAATATTGCGCATTAAGTGTATTTTCATGCATATCAAGATTAATGCTGATTCTTATGTAAATTGATGTGTAGAATCATATGATCTCATATGAAATAGATTCTGATCAATAAAAATGAGTGTACTGTAAGCACGAAAATTGAGCATTTAGTGTATTTTCATGCATATCAAGATTAATGCTGATTCTTATGTAAATTGATGTGTAGAATCATATGGTCTCATTTAAAATTGATTCTGAGCAATAGAAATGACTGTACTGAAAGACCGAAAATTGCGCATTTAGTGTATTTTCATGCATATCAAGATTAAAGCTGATTCTTATGTAAATTGATGTGTAGAATCATATGGCCTCATTTAAAATTGATTCTAATCAATATAAATGAGTGTACTGAAAGACCAAAAACTGCGCATTTAGACTATATTCATGCATATCAAGATTAATGCTGATTCTTATGTAAATTAATGTGTAGAAACATACGGTCTCATTTAAAATTGATTCTGAGCAATATAAATGAGTGTACTTAAAGCCCGAAAATTGCGCATTTAGTGTATTTTCTTGCATATCAAGATTAATACTGATTCTTATGTAAATTGGTGTGTAGAATCATATGGTTTAAATTAAAATTGATTCTGAACAATATAAATGAGTGTACTGAAAGCCCGAAAATTGCGCATTTAGTGTATTTTCATGCATATCAAGATTAATGCTGATTCTTATGTAAATTGATGTGTAGAATCATACGGTCTCATTTAAAATTGATTCTGAGCAATATAAATGAGTGTACTGAAAGCTGGAATATTGCGCATTAAGTGTATTTTCATGCATATCAAGATTAATGCTGATTCTTATGTAAATTGATGTGTAGAATCATATGATCTCATATGAAATAGATTCTGATCAATATAAATGAGTGTACTGTAAGCCGAAAATTGAGCATTTAGTGTATTTTCATGCATATCAAGATTAATGCTGATTCTTATGTCAATTGACGTGTATAATCATACGGTCTCATCTAAAATTGATTCTGAGCAATATAAATGAGTGTACTGAAAGCCCCAAAATTGCGCATTAATGTATTTTCATGCATATCAAGATTAATGCTGATTCTTATGTAAATTGATGTGTAGAATCATATGGTTTCAATTAAAATTGATTCTGAGCAATATAAATGAGTGTACTGAAAGCCCGAAAATTGCGCATTTAGTGTATTTTAATACATATCAAGATTAATGCTGATTCTTATGTAAATTGATGTGTAGAATCATATGGTCTCATTTAAAATTGATTCTGAGCAATATAAATGAGAGTACTGAAAGACCGAAAATTGCGCATTTAGTGTATTTTCATGCATATCAGGATTAATGCTGATTCTTATGTAAATTGATGTGTAGAATCATATGGTCTCATTTAAAATTGATCCTGAGCAATAGAAATGACTGTACTGAAAGCCGAAAATTGCGCATTTAGTGTATTTTCATGCATATCAAGATTAATTCTGATTCTTATGTAAATTGATGTGTAGAATTATATGGCCTCATTTAAAATTGATTCTAATCAATATAAATGAGTGTACTGAAAGACCAAAAACTGCGCATTTAGACTATATTCATGCATATCAAGATTAATGCTGATTCTTATGTAAATTAATGTGTAGAAACATACGGTCTCATTTAAAATTGATTCTGAGCAATATAAATGAGTGTACTTAAAGCCCGAAAATTGCGCATTTAGTGTATTTTCATGCATATCAAGATCAATGCTGATTCTTATGTAAATTGATGTGTAGAATCATATGGTCTCATTTAAAATTGATTCTGAGCAATAGAAATGACTTTACTGAATGACTGAAAATTGCGCATTTAGTGTATTTTCATGCATATCAAGATTAATGCTGATTCTTATGTAAATTGATGTGTAGAATCATATGGTATCATTTAATATTGATTCTGATCAATATAAATGAATGTACTGAAAGACCAAAAACTGCGCATTTAGTGTATTTTCATGCATATCAAGATTAATGCTGATTCTTATGTAAATTGATGTGTAGAAACATACGGTCTCATTTAAAATTGATACTGAGCAATATAAATGAGTGTACTGAAAGCTGGAATATTGCGCATTAAGTGTATTTTCATGCATATCAAGATTAATGCTGATTCTTATGTAAATTGATGTGTAGAATCATATGATCTCATATGAAATAGATTCTGATCAATAAAAATGAGTGTACTGTAAGCACGAAAATTGAGCATTTAGTGTATTTTCATGCATATCAAGATTAATACTGATTCTTATGTAAATTGATGTGTAGAATCATACGGTCTCATTTAAAATTGATTCTGAGCAATATAAATGAATGTACTGAAAGCCCGAAAATTGCGCATTTAGTGTATTTTCATGCATATCAGGATTAATGCTGATTCTTATGTAA
The DNA here is from genome assembly GCA_037127315.1 of Ascarosepion bandense. Classification (NCBI taxonomy): domain Eukaryota; kingdom Metazoa; phylum Mollusca; class Cephalopoda; order Sepiida; family Sepiidae; genus Ascarosepion; species Ascarosepion bandense. Next base: position 140,510 of record JBBBDQ010002373.1, read on the forward strand.
ATTGATGTGTAGAATCATATGGTCTCATTTAAAATTGATTCTGAGCAATAGAAATGACTGTACTGAAAGACCGAAAATTGCGCATTTAGTGTATTTTCATGCATATCAAGATTAAAGCTGATTCTTATGTAAATTGATGTGTAGAATCATATGGCCTCATTTAAAATTGATTCTAATCAATATAAATGAGTGTACTGAAAGACCAAAAACTGCGCATTTAGACTATATTCATGCATATCAAGATTAATGCTGATTCTTATGTAAATTAATGTGTAGAAACATACGGTCTCATTTAAAATTGATTCTGAGCAATATAAATGAGTGTACTTAAAGCCCGAAAATTGCGCATTTAGTGTATTTTCTTGCATATCAAGATTAATACTGATTCTTATGTAAATTGGTGTGTAGAATCATATGGTTTAAATTAAAATTGATTCTGAACAATATAAATGAGTGTACTGAAAGCCCGAAAATTGCGCATTTAGTGTATTTTCATGCATATCAAGATTAATGCTGATTCTTATGTAAATTGATGTGTAGAATCATACGGTCTCATTTAAAATTGATTCTGAGCAATATAAATGAGTGTACTGAAAGCTGGAATATTGCGCATTAAGTGTATTTTCATGCATATCAAGATTAATGCTGATTCTTATGTAAATTGATGTGTAGAATCATATGATCTCATATGAAATAGATTCTGATCAATATAAATGAGTGTACTGTAAGCCGAAAATTGAGCATTTAGTGTATTTTCATGCATATCAAGATTAATGCTGATTCTTATGTCAATTGACGTGTATAATCATACGGTCTCATCTAAAATTGATTCTGAGCAATATAAATGAGTGTACTGAAAGCCCCAAAATTGCGCATTAATGTATTTTCATGCATATCAAGATTAATGCTGATTCTTATGTAAATTGATGTGTAGAATCATATGGTTTCAATTAAAATTGATTCTGAGCAATATAAATGAGTGTACTGAAAGCCCGAAAATTGCGCATTTAGTGTATTTTAATACATATCAAGATTAATGCTGATTCTTATGTAAATTGATGTGTAGAATCATATGGTCTCATTTAAAATTGATTCTGAGCAATATAAATGAGAGTACTGAAAGACCGAAAATTGCGCATTTAGTGTATTTTCATGCATATCAGGATTAATGCTGATTCTTATGTAAATTGATGTGTAGAATCATATGGTCTCATTTAAAATTGATCCTGAGCAATAGAAATGACTGTACTGAAAGCCGAAAATTGCGCATTTAGTGTATTTTCATGCATATCAAGATTAATTCTGATTCTTATGTAAATTGATGTGTAGAATTATATGGCCTCATTTAAAATTGATTCTAATCAATATAAATGAGTGTACTGAAAGACCAAAAACTGCGCATTTAGACTATATTCATGCATATCAAGATTAATGCTGATTCTTATGTAAATTAATGTGTAGAAACATACGGTCTCATTTAAAATTGATTCTGAGCAATATAAATGAGTGTACTTAAAGCCCGAAAATTTCGCATTTAGTGTATTTTCTTGCATATCAAGATTAATACTGATTCTTATGTAAATTGGTGTGTAGAATCATATGGTTTAAATTGAAATTGATTCTGAACAATATAAATGACTGTACTGAAAGACCAAACACTGCGCATTTAGTGTATTTTCATGCATATCCAGATTAATGCTGATTCATATGTAAATTGATGTGTAGAATCATATGATCTCATTTATAATTGATTCTAATCCTATATAAATGAGTGTACTGTAAGCCCGAAAACTGAGCATTTATTGTATTTACATGCATATCAAGATTAATGCTGATTCTTATGTAAATTGATGTGTAGAATCATACGGTCTCATTTAAAATTGATTCTGAGCAATATAAATGAGTGTACTGAAAGCCCGAAAATTGCGCATTTAGTGTATTTTCATGCATATCAAGATTAATGCTGATTCTTATGTAAATTGATGTGTAGGATCATATGGTTTCAATTAAAATTGATTCTGAGCAATATAAATGAGTGTACTGAAAGCCCGAAAATTGCGCATTTAGTGTATTTTCATGCATATCAAGATTATTGCTGATTCTTATGTAAATTAATGTGTAGAATCTTATGGTCTCATTTAAAATTGATTCTGATCAATATAAATGAGTGTACTGAAATATCAAAAACTGCGCATTTAGTGTATTTTCATGCATATCAAGATTAATGCTGATTCTTATGTAAATTGATGTGTAGAATCATACGGTCTCATTTAAAATTGACTCTGAGCAATATAAATGTGTGTACTGAAAGCCCGAAAATTGCGCATTTAGTGTATTTTCATGCATATCAAGATTAATGCTGATTCTTATGTAAATTGATGTGTAGAATCATATGGTTTCATTTAAAATTGATTCTGAGCAAAATAAATGAATGTACCGAAAGCCCGAAAATTGCGCATTTAATGTATTTTCATGCATATCAAGATTAATGCTGATTCTTATGTAAATTGATGTGTAGAATCATATGGTCTCATTTAAAATTGATTCTGAGCAATATAAATGAGTGTACTGAAAGCCCGAAAATTGCGCATTTAGTGTATTTTCATGCATATCAAGATTAATGCTGATTCTTATGTAAATTGATGTGTAGAATAATATGGTTTCATTTAAAATTGATTCTGAGCAATATAAATGAGTGTACTAAAAGACCGAAAATTGCGCATTTAGTGTATTTTCATGCATATCAATATTAATGCTGATTCTTATGTAAATTGATGTGTAGAATCAAATGGTATCGTTTAAAATTGATTCTGATCAATATAAATGAGTGTTCTGAAAGACCAAAAACTGCGCATTTAGTGTATTTTCATGCATATCAAGATTAATGCTGATTCTTATTTAAATTGATGTGTAGAATCATATGGTCTCATTTAAAATTGATTCTGAGCAATATAAATGAGTGTACTTAAAGCCCCAAAATTGCGCATTAATGTATTTTCATGCATATCAAGATTAATACTGATTCTTATGTAAATTGATGTGTAGAATCATACGTCTCATTTAAAATTGATTCTGAGCAATATAAATGAGTGTACTGAAAGCTGGAATGTTGTGCATTAAGTGTATTTTCATGCATATCAAGATTAATGCTGATTCTTATGTAAATTTATGTGTAGAATTATATGATCTCATTTAAAATTGATTCTGATCAATATAAATGAGTGTACTGTAAGCCCGAAAATTGCGCATTAGTGTATTTTCTTGCATATCAAGATTAATACTGATTCTTATGTAAATTGGTGTGTACAATCATATGGTTTAAATTAAAATTGATTCTGAACAATATAAATGACTGTACTGAAAGACCAAACACTGCGCATTTAGTGTATTTTCATGCATATCCAGATTAATGCTGATTCATATGTAAATTGATGTGTAGAATCATATGATCTCATTTATAATTGATTCTAATCCGATATAAATGAGTGTACTGTAAGCCCGAAAACTGAGCATTTAGTGTATTTACATGCATATCAAGATTAATGCTGATTCTTATGTAAATTGATGTGTAGAATCATACGGTCTCATTTAAAATTGATTCTGAGCAATATAAATGAGTGTACTGAATGCCCGAAAATTGCGCATTTAGTGTATTTTCATGCATATCAAGATTAATGCTGATTCTTATGTAAATTGATGTGTAGAATCATATGGTCTCATTTAAAATTGATTCTGAGCAATATAAATGTGTGTACTGTAAGCCCGAAAATTGCGCATTTAGTGTATTTTCATGCATATCAAGATTAATGCTGATTCTTATGTAAATTGATGTGTATAATCATACGGTCTCATTTAAAATTGATTCTGAGCAATATAAATGAGTGTACTGAAAAGCCCGAAAATTGCGCATTTAGTGTATTTTCATGCATATCAAGATTAATGCTGATTCTTATGTAAATTGATGTGTAGAATCATATGGTTTCATTTGAAATTGATTCTGAGCAATATAAATGACTGTACTGAAAGCCCGAAAATTGAGCATTTAGTGTATTTTCATGCATATCAAGATTAATGCTGATTCTTATGTAAATTGATGTGTAGAATCATACGGTCTCATTTAAAATTGATTCTGAGCAATATAAATGAGTGTACTGAAAGCCCGAAAATTGCGCATTTAGTGTATTTTCATGCATATCAAGATTAATGCTGATTCTTATGTAAATTGAAGTGTAGAATCATATGGTTTCATTTAAAATTGATTCTGAGCAATATAAATGAGTGTACAGAAAGGCCGAAAATTGCGCATTTAGAGCATTTTCATGCATATCAAGATTAATGCTGATTCTTATGTAAATTGATGTGTAGAATCATATGGTCTCATTTAAAATTGATTCTGAGCAATATAAATGAGGGTACTGAAAGCCCAAAAATTGCGCATTAATGTATTTTCATGCATATCAAGATTAATACTGATTCTTATGTAAATTGATGTGTAGAATCATACGGTCTCATTTAAAATTGATTCTGAGCAATATCAATGAGTGTACTGAAAGCTGGAATGTTGTGCATTAAGTGTATTTTCATGCATATCAAGATTAATGCTGATTCTTATGTAAATTTATGTGTAGAATTATATGATCTCATTTAAAATTGATTCTGATCAATATAAATGAGTGTACTGTAAGCCCGAAAATTGAGCATTTAGTGTATTTTCATGCATATCAAGATTAATGCTGATTCTTATGTAAATTGATGTGTAGAATCATACGGTCTCATTTAAAATTCATTCTGAGCAATATAAATGAGTGTACTGAAAGCCCGAAAATTGCGCATTTAGTGTATTTTCATGCATATCAAGATTAATGCTGATTCTTATGTAAATTGATGTGTAGAATCATATGGTCTCATTTAAAATTCATCCTGAGCAATATAAATGAATGTACTGAAAGCCCGAAAATTGCGCATTTAGTGTATTTTCATGCATATCAAGATTAATGCTAATTCTTATGTAAATTGATGTGTAGAATCATATGGTCTCATTTAAAATTGAATCTGATCAATATAAATGAGTGTACTGTAAGCCCGAAAATTGCGCATTTAGTGTATTTTCATGCATATCAAGATTAATGCTGATTCTTATGTAAATTGATGTGTAGAATCATATGGTCTCATTTAAAATTGATTCTGAGCCATATAAATGAGTGTACTGTAAGCCGGAAAATTGCGCATTTAGTGTATTTTCATGCATATCAAGATTAATGCTGATTCTTATGTAAATTGATGTGTAGAATCATACGGTCTCATTTAAAATTGATTCTGAGCAATATAAATGAGTGTACTGAAAGCCCGAAAATTGTGCATTTAGTGTATTTTCATGCATATCAAGATTAATGCTGATTCTTATGAAAATTGATGTGTAGAATCATATGGTTTCAATTAAAATTGATTCTGAGCAATATAAATGAGTGTACTGTAAGCCCGAAAATTTCGCATTAATGTATTTTCATGCATATCAAGATTAATGCTGATTCTTATGTTAATTGATGTGTAGAATCATATGGTCTCATTTAAAATTGATTCTGAGCAATATAAATGAGTGTTCTGTAAGCCGGAAATTGCGCATTTAGTGTATTTTCATGCATATCAAGATTAATGCTGATTCTTATGTAAATTGATGTGTAGAATCATGGTTTCATTTAAAATTGATTCTGTGCAATATAAATGACTGTACTGAAAGTCCAAACACTCCGCATTTAGTGTATTTTCATGCATATCAAGATTAATGCTGCTTCTTATGTAAATTGATGTGTAGAATCATACGGTCTCATTTAAAATTGATTCTGAGCAATATAAATGAGTGTACTGAATGCCCGAAAATTGCGCATTTAGTGTATTTTCTTGCATATCAAGATTAATGCTGATTCTTATGTAAATTGATGTGTAGAATCATATGGTCTCATTTAAAATTGATTCTGATCAATATAAATGAGTGTACTGTAAGCCCGAAAACTGCGCATTTAGTGTATTTTCATGCATATCAAGATTAATGCTGATTCTTATGTAAATTGATGTGTAGAATCATACGGTCTCATTTAAAATTAATTCTGAGCAATATAAATGAGTGTACTGAAAGCCCGAATATTGCGCATTTAGTGTATTTTCATGCATATCAAGATTAATGCTGATTCTTATGTAAATTGATGTGTAGTATCATATGGTTTCAATTGAAATTGATTCTGAGTAATATAAATGAGTGTACTGAAAGCCCGAAAATTGAGCATTTAGTGTATTTTCATGCATGTCAAGATTAATGCTGATTCTTATGTAAATTGATGTGTAGAATCATATGGTCTCATTTAAAATTGATTCTGAGCAATAGAAATGACTGTACTGAATGACTGAAAATTGCGCATTTAGTGTATTTTCATGCGTATCAAGATTAATGCTGATTCTTATGTAAATTGATGTGTAGAATCATATGGTTTCAATTAAAATTGATTCTGAGCAATATAAATGAGTGTACTGAAAGCCCGAAAATTGCGCATTTAGTGTATTTTCATGCATATCAAGATTAATGCTGATTCTTATGTAAATTGATGTGTAGAATCATACGGTCTCATTTAAAATTGATTCTGATCAATATAAATGAGAGTACTGAAAGCCCGAAAATTGCGCATTTAGTGTATTTTCATGCATATCAGGATTAATGCTGATTCTTATGTAAATTGATGTGTAGAATCATATGGTCTCATTTAAAATTGATTCTGAGCAATAGAAATGACTGTACTGAAAGACCGAAAATTCCGCATTTAGTGTATTTTCATGCATATCAAGATTAATTTTGATTCTTATGTAAATTGATGTGTAGAATCATATGGTCTCATTTAAAATTGATTCTAATCAATATAAATGAGTGTACTGAAAGACCAAAAACTGCGCATTTAGTGTATATTCATGCATATCAAGATTAATGCTGATTCTTATGTAAATTAATGTGTAGAAACATACGGTCTCATTTAAAATTGATTCTGAGCAATATAAATGAGTGTACTTATATCCCGAAAATTGGGCATTTAGTGTATTTTCATGCATATCAAGATTAATGCTGATTCTTATGTAAATTGATGTGTAGAATCATATGATCTCATTTAAAATTGATTCTAATCCTATATAAATGAGTGTACTGAAAGCCCGAAATTTTCGCATTTAGTGTATTTTCATGCATATCAAGATTAATGTTAATTCTTATGTAAATTGATGTGTAGAATCATACGGTCTCATTTAAAATTGATTCTGAGCAATATAAATGAGTGTACTGAAAGCCCGAAAATTGCGCATTTAGTGTATTTTCATGCATATCAATATTAATGCTGATTCTTATGTAAATTGATGTGTAGAATCATATGGTTTCAATTAAAATTGATTCTGAGCAATATAAATGAGTGTACTGAAAGCCCGAAAATTGCGCATTTAGTGTATTTTCATGCATATCAAGATTAATGCTGATTCTTATGTAAATTGGTATGTAGAATCATATGGTTTCATTTAAAATTGATTCTGAGCATTATAAATGAGTGTACTGAAAGCCCGAAAATTGCGCATTTAGTGTATTTTCATGCATATCAAGATTAATGATGATTCTTATGTAAATTGATGTGTAGAATCATATGGTCTCATTTAAATTTGGTTCTGAGCAATATAAATGAGTGTACTGAAAGCCGGAAAATTGCGCATTTAGTGTATTTTCATGCATATCAAGATTAATGCTGATTCTTATGTAAATTCATGAGTAGAATCATATGGTCTCATATGGTTTCATTTAAAATTAATTCTGAGCAATATAAACGAGTGTACTGAAAGCCCGAAAATTGCGCATTTAGTGTATTTTCATGCATATCAAGATTAATGCTGATTCTTATGTAAATTGATGTGTAGAATCATATGGTTTCAATTAAAATTGATTCTGAGCAATATAAATGACTGTACTGAAAGACCAAACACTGCGCATTTAGTGTATTTTCATGCATATCCAGATTAATGATGATTCATATGTAAATTGATGTGTAGAATCATACGGTCTCATTTAAAATTGATTCTGAGCAATATAAATGAGTGTACTGAAAGCCCGAAAATTGCGCATTTAGTGTATTTTCATGCATATCAAGATTAATGCTGATTCTTATGTAAATTGATATGTAGAATCTTATGGTTTCATTTAAAATTGATTCTGAGCAATATAAATGAGTGTACTGAAAGCCCGAAAATTGCGCATTTAGTGTATTTTCATGCATATCAAGATTAATGCTGATTCTTATGTAAATTGATGTGTAGAATCATATGGTCTCATTTAAAATTGATTCTGAGCAATATAAATGAGTGTACTGAAAGCCCGAAAATTGCGCATTTAGTGTATTTTCATGCATATCAAGATTAATGCTGATTCTTATGTAAATTGATGTGTAGAATCATATGGTCTTATTTAAAATTGATTCTGATCAATATAAATGAGTGTACTGAAATATCAAAAATTGCGCGTTTAGTGTATTTTCATGCATATCAAGATTAATGCTGATTCTTATGTAAATTGATGTGTAGAATCATACGGTCTCATTAAAATTGATTCTGAGCGGATATAAATTAGTGTACTGAAAGCCCGAAAATTGCGCATTTAGTGTATTTTCATGCATATCAAGATTAATGCTGATTCTTATGTAAATTGATGTGTAGAATCATATGGTCTCATTTAAATTTGATTCTGAGCAATATAAATGAGTGTACTGAAAGCCGGAAAATTGCGCATTTAGTGTATTTTCATGCATATCAAGATTAATGCAGATTCTTATGTAAATTGATGTGTAGAATCATATGGTCTCATATTGTTTCATTTAAAATTAATTCTGAGCAATATAAATGAGTGTATTCTAAGCCCGAAAATTGCGCATTTAGTGTATTTTCATGCATATCAAGATTAATGCTGATTCTTATGTAAATTGATGTGTAGAATCATATGGTCTCATTTAAAATTGATTCTGAGTAATATAAATGAGTGTACTGAAAGCCCGAAAATTGCGCATTTAGTGTATTTTCATGCATATCAAGATTAATGCTGATTCTTATGTAAATTGATGTGTAGAATCATATGGTCTCATTTAAAATTGATTCTGAGCAATATAAATGAGTGTAATGAAAGCCCGAAAATTGCGCATTTAGTGTATTTTCATGCATATCAAGATTAATGCTGATTCTTATGTAAATTGATGTGTAGAATCATATGGTCTCATTTCAAATTGATTCTGATCAATATAAATGAGTGTACTGAAATATCAAAAACTGCGTATTTAGTGTATTTTCATGCATATCAAGATTAATGCTGATTCTTATGTACATTGATGTGTAGAATCATACGGTCTCATTTAAAATTGATTCTGAGCAATATAAATGAGTGTACTGAAAGCCCGAAAATTGCGCATTTAGTGTATTTTCATGCATATCAAGATTAATGCTGATTCTTATGTAAATTGATGTGTAGAATCATATGGTTTCATTTAAAATTGATTCTGAGCAATATAAATGAGTGTACTGAAAGCCCGAAAATTGCGCATTTAGTGTATTTTCATGCATATCAATATTAATGCTGATTCTTATGTAGATTGGTATGTAGAATCATATGGTTTCATTTAAAATTGATTCTGAGCAATATAAATGAGTGTACTGAAAGCCCGAAAATTGCGCATTTAGTGTATTTTCATGCATATCAAGATTAATGATGATTCTTATGTAAATTGATGTGTAGAATCATATGGTCTCATTTAAATTTGATTCTGAGCAATATAAATGAGTGTATTGAAAGCCGGAAAATTGCGCATTTAGTGTATTTTCATGCATATCAAGATTAATGCTGATTCTTATGTAAATTGATGTGTAGAATCACATGGTCTCATTTCCAAATTGATTCTGAGCAATATAAATGAGTGTGCTGAAAGCCCGAATATTGCGCATTTAGTGTATTTTCATGCATATCAAGATTAATGCTGATTCTTATGTAAATTGATGTGTAGAATCAGATGGTCTCATTTAAAATTGATTCTGATCAATATAAATGAGTGTACTGAAAGTCCAAAAACTGCGCATTTAGTGTATTTTCATGCATATCGAGATTAATGCTGATTCTTATGTAATTTGATGTGTAGAATCATATGGTTACATTTAAAATTGATTCTGAGCAATATAAATGAGTGTACTGAAATCCCGAAATTTGCGCATTTAGTGTATTTTCATGCATATCAAGATTAATGCTAATTCTTATGTAAATTGATGTGTAGAATCATACGGTCTCATTTAAAATTGATTCTGAGCAATATAAATGAGTGTACTGAAAGCCCGAAAATTGCGCATTTAGTGTATTTTCATGCATATCAAGATTAAAGCTGATTCTTATGTAAATTGATGTGTAGAATCATATGGTTTCAATTAAAATTGATTCTGAGCAATATAAATAAGTGTACTGAAAGCCCGAAAATTGCGCATTTAGTGTATTTTCATGCATATCAAGATTAATGCTGATTCTTATGTAAATTGATGTGTAGAATCATATGGTCTCATTTAAAATTGATTCTGAGCAATATAAATGAGTGTACCGAAAGCCGGAAAATTGCGCATTTAGTGTATTTTCATGCATATCAAGATTAATGCTGATTCTTATGTAAATTGATGTGTAGAATCATATGGTCTCATTTAAAATTGGTTTTGATCAATATAAATGAGTGTACTGTAAGCCCGAAAATTGCGCATTTAGTGTAATTTCATGCATATCAAGATTAATTCTGATTCTTATGTAAATTGATGTGTAGAATCATATGGTTTCATTTAAAATTGATTCTGATCAATATAAATGAGTGTACTGAAAGACCAAAAACTGCGCATTTAGTGTATTTTCATGCATATCAAGATTAATGCTGAATCTTATGTAAATTGATGTGTAGAATCATACGGTCTCATATAAAATTGATGCAGAACAATATAAATGAGTGTACTGAAAGCCCGAAAATTGCGCATTTAGTGTATTTTCATGCATATCAAGATTAATGCTGATTCTTATGTAAATTGATGTGTGGAATCATATGGTCTCATTTAAAATTGATTCTGAGCAATATAAAGGAGTGTGCTGAAAGCCCGAAAATTGCGCATTTAGTGTATTTTCATGCATATCAAGATTAATGCTGATTCTTATGTAAATTGATATGTAGAATCATATGGTTTCATTTACAATTGATTCTGAGCAATATAAATGAGTGTACTGAAAGCCCGAAAATTGCGCATTTAGTGTATTTTTATGCATATCAAGATTAATGCTGATTCTTATGTAAATTGATGTGTAGAATCATATGGTCTCAATAAAAATTGATTCTGAGCAATATAAATGAGTGTACTGAAAGCCCGAAAATTGCGCATTTAGTGTATTTTCATGCATATCAAGATTAATGCTGATTCTTATGTAAATTGATGTGTAGAATCATATGGTCTCATTTAAATTGATTCTGATCAATATAAATGAGTGTACTGAAATATCAAAAACTCCGCATTTAGTGTATTTTCATGCATATCAAGATTAATGCTGATTCTTATGTAAATTGATGTGTAGAATCATACGGTCTCATTTAAAATTGATTCTGAGCAATATAAATGAGTGTACTGAAAGCCCGAAAATTGCGCATTTAGTGTATTTTCATGCATATCAAGATTAATGCTGATTCTTATGTAAATTGATGTGTAGAATCATATGGTTACATTTCAAATTGATTCTGAGCAATATAAATGAGTGTACTGAAAGCCCGAAAATTGCGCATTTAATGTATTTTCATGCATATCAAGATTAATGCTGATTCTTATGTAAATTGATATGTAGAATCATATGGTTTCATTTAAAATTGATTCTGAGCAATATAAATGAGTGTAATGAAAGCCCGAAAATTGCGCATTTAGTGTATTTTCATGCATATCAAGATTAATGCTGATTCTTATTTAAATTGATGTGTAGAATCATATGGTCTCATTTAAATTTGATTCTGATCAATATAAATGAGTGTACTGAAACCCGGAAAATTGCGCATTTAGTGTATTTTCATGCATATCAAGATTACTGCAGAGTCTTATGTAAATTGATGTGTAGAATCATATGGTCTCATATTGTTTCATTTAAAATTAATTCTGAGCAATATAAATGAGTGTATTCTAAGCCCGAAAATTGCGCATTTAGTGTATTTTCATGCATATCAAGATTAATGCTGATACTTATGTAAATTGATGTGTAGAATCATATGGTCTCATTTAAAATTGATTCTGAGTAATATAAATGAGTGTACTGAAAGCCCGAAAATTGCGCATTTAGTGTATTTTCATGCATATCAAGATTAATGCTGATTCATATGTAAATTGATGTGTAGAATCATACGGTCTCATTTAAAATTGATTCTGAGCAATATAAATGAGTGTACTGAAAGCCCGAAAATTGCGCATTTAGTGTATTTTCATGCATATCAAGATTAATGCTGATTCTTATGTAAATTGATATGTAGAATCACATGGTTTCATTTAAAATTGATTCTGAGCAATATAAATGAGTGTACTGAAAGCCCCAAAATTGCGCATTTAGTGTATTTTCATGCATATCAAGATTAATGCTGATTCTTATGTAAATTGATGTGTAGAATCATATGGTCTCATTTAAAATTGATTCTGAGCAATATAAATGAGTGTACTGAAATATCAAAAGCTGCGTATTTAGTGTATTTTCATGCATATCAAGATTAATGCTGATTCTTATGTAAATTGACGTGTAGAATCATACGGTCTCATTTAAAATTGATTCTGAGCAATATAAATGAGTGTACTGAAAGCCCGAAAATTGCGCATTTAGTGTATTTTCATGCATATCAAGATTAATGCTGATTCTTATGTAAATTGATGTGTAGAATCATATGGTTTCATTTAAAATTGATTCTGAGCAATATAAATGAGTGTACTGAAAGCCCGGAAATTGCGCATTAATGTATTTTCATGCATATCAAGATTAATGCTGATTCTTACGTAAATTGTTATGTAGAATCATATGGTTTCAATTGAAATTGATTCTGAGCAATATAAATGAGTGTACTGAAAGCCCGAAAATTGCGCATTTAGTGTATTTTCATGCATATCAAGATTAATGATGATTCTTATGTAAATTGTTGTGTAGAATCATATGGTCTCAATTAAATTTGATTCTGAGTAATATAAATGAGTGTACTGAAAGCCCGAAAATTGCGCATTTAGTGTATTTTCATGCATATCAAGATTAATGCTGATTCTTATGTAAATTGATGTGTAGAATCATATGGTCTCAGATGGTTTCATTTAAAATTGATTCTGAGCAATATTAATGAGTGTACTGAAAGCCCGAAAATTGCGCATTTAGTGTATTTTCATGCATATCAAGATTAATGCTGATTCTTATGTAAATTGATGTGTAGAATCATATGGTTTCAATTAAAATTGATTCTGAGCAATATAAATGACTGTACTGAAAGACCAAACACTGCGCATTTAGTGTATTTTCGTGCATATCAAGATTAATGCTGATTCTTATGTAAATTGATGTGTAGAATCATATGGTTTCAATTAAAATTGATTCTGAGCAATATAAATGAGTGTACTGAAAGCCCGAAAATTGCGCATTTAGTGTATTTTCATGCATATCAAGATTAATGCTGATTCTTATGTAAATTGATGTGTAGAATCATATGGTTACATTTAAAATTGATTCTGAGCAATATAAATGAGTGTACTGAAAGCCGGAAAATTGTGCATTTAGTGTATTTTCATGCATATCAAGAATAATGCTGATTATTATGTAAATTGATGTGTAGAATCATATGGTTTCATTTAAAATTGATTCTGAGCAATATAAATGAGTGTACTGAAAGCCCGAAAATTGCGCATTTAGTGTATTTTCATGCATATCAAGATTAATGCTGATTCTTATGTAAATTGATGTGTAGAATCATATGGTTTCATTTAAAATTCATACTGAGCAATATAAATGAGTGTACTGAAAGCCCGAAAATTGCGCATTTAGTGTATTTTCATGCATATCAAGATTAATGCTGATTATTATGTAAATTGATGTGTAGAATCACATGGTCTCATTTCAAAATTGATTCAGAGCAATATAAATGAGTGTGCTGAAAGCCCGAATATTGCGCATTTAGTGTATTTTCATGCATATCAAGATTAATGCTGATTCTTATGTAAATTGATGTGTAGAATCAGATGGTCTCATTTAAAATTGATTCTGATCAATATAAATGAGTGTACTGAAAGTCCAAAAACTGCGCATTTAGTGTATTTTCATGCATATCAAGATTAATGCTGATTCTTATGTAAATTGATGTGTAGAATCATATGGTTACATTTAAAATTGATTCTGAGCAATATAAATGAGTGTACTGAAAGCCCGAAATTTGCGCATTTAGTGTATTTTCATGCATATCAAGATTAATGCTAATTCTTATGTAAATTGAGGTGTAGAATCATACGGTCTCATTTAAAATTGATTCTGAGCAATATAAATGAGTGTACTGAAAGCCCGAAAATTGCGCATTTAGTGTATTTTCATGCATATCAAGATTAAAGCTGATTCTTATGTAAATTGATGCGTAGAATCATATGGTCCCATTTAAAATTGATTCTGAGCAATATAAAAGAGTGTACCGAAAGCCGGAAAATTGCGCATTTAGTGTATTTTCATGCATATCAAGATTAATGCTGATTCTTATGTAAATTGATGTGTAGAATCATATGGTCTCATTTAAAATTGGTTCTGATTAATATAAATGAGTGTACTGTAAGCCCCAAAATTGCGCATTTAGTGTATTTTCATGCATATCAAGATTAATGCTGATTCTTATGTAAATTGATGTGTAGAATCATATGGTCTCATTTAAAATTGATTCTGATCAATATAAATGAGTATACTGAAAGACCAAAAACTGCGCATTTTGTGTATTTTCATGCATATCAAGATTAATGCTGATTCTTATGTAAATTGATGTGTAGAATCATACGGTCTCATATAAAATTGATTCAGAACAATATAAATGAGTGTACTGAAAGCCCGAAAATTGCGCATTTAGTGTATTTTCATGCATATCAAGATTAATGCTGATTCTTATGTAAATTGATGTGTAGAATCATATGGTCTCATTTAAAATTGATTCTGGTCAATATAAATGAGTGTACTGAAAGTCCAAAAACTGCGCATTTAGTGTATTTTCATGCATATCAAGATTAATGCTGATTCTTATGTAAATTGATGTGTAGAATCATATGGTCTCATTTAAAATTGATTCTGAGCAATATAAATGAGTGTGCTGAAAGCCCGAAAATTGCGAATTACTGTATTTTCATGCATATCAAGATTAATGCTGATTCTTAAGTAAATTGATGTGTAGAATCATATGTTCTCATTTAACATTGACTCTGATCAATATAAATGAGTGTACTGAAAGTCCAAAAACTGCGCATTTAGTGTATTTTCATGCATATCAAGATTAATGCTGATTCTTATGTAAATTGATGTGTAGCATCATATGGTTACATTTAAAATTGATTCTGGGCAATACAAATGAGTGTACTGAAAGCCCGAAAATTGCGCATTTAGTGTATTTTCATGCATATCAAGATTAATGCTGATTCTTATGTAAATTGATGTGTAGAATCATATGGTTTCATTTAAAATTGATTCTGAGCAATATAAATGAGTGTACTGAAAGCCCGAAAATTGCGCATTTAGTGTATTTTCATGCATATCAAGATTAATGCTGATTCTTATGTAAATTGATGTGTAGAATCATATGGTTACATTTAAAATTGATTCGGAGCAATATAAATGAGTGTACTGAAAGCCCGAAATTTGCGCATTTAGTGTATTTTCATGCATATCAAGATTAATGCTGATTCTTATGTAAATTGATGTGTAGAATCATATGGTCTCATTTAAAATTGATTCTGAGCAATATAAATGAGTGTACTGAAAGCCGGAAAATTGCGCATTTAGTGTATTTTCATGCATATCAAGATTAATGCTGCTTCTTATGTGAATTGATTTGTAGAATAATTATGGTCTCATTTAAAATTGTTTCTGATCAATATAAATGAGTGTACTGTAAGCCCGAAAATTGCGCATTTAGTGTATTTTCATGCATATCAAGATTAATGCTGATTCTTATGTAAATTGATGTGTAGAATCATATGGTCTCATTTAAAATTGATTCCGAGCAATATAAATGAGTGTACTGAAAGACCGAAAATTGCGCATTTAGTGTATTTTCATGCATATCAAGATTAATGCTGATTCTTATGTAAATTGATGTGTAGAATCATACGGTCTCATTTAAAATTGATTCTGAGCAATATAAATGAGTGTACTGAAAGCCCGAAAATTGCGAATTTAGTGTATTTTCATGCATATCAAGATTAATGCTGATTCTTATGTAAATTGATATGTAGAATCATATGGTCTCATTTAAAATTGATTCTGAGCAATATAAATGTGTGTACTGAAAGCCGGAAAATTGCGCATTTAGTGTATTTTCATGCATATCAAGATTAATGCTGATTCTTATGTAAATTGATGTGTAGAATCATATGGTCTCATTTAAAATTGATTCTGATCAATATAAATGAGTACACTGAAAGACCAAAAACTGCGCATTTAGTGTATTTTCATGCATATCAAGATTAATGCTGATTCTTATGTAAATTGATGTGTAGAATCATACGGTCTCATATAAAATTGATTCAGAACAATATAAATGAGTGTACTGAAAGCCCGAAAATTGCGCATTTAGTGTATTTTCATGCATATCAAGATTAATGCTGATTCTTATGTAAATTGATGTGTAGAATCATATGGTCTCATTTAAAATTGATTCTGGTCAATATAAATGAGTGTACTGAAAGTCCAAAAACTGCGCATTTAGTGTATTTTCATGCATATCAAGATTAATGCTGATTCTTATGTAAATTGATGTGTAGAATCATATGGTCTCATATGGTTTCATTTAAAATTGATTCTGAGCAATATAAATGAGTGTACTGAAAGCCCGAAAATTGCGCATTTAGTGTATTTTCATGCATATCAAGATTAATGCTGATTCTTATGTAAATTGATGTGTAGAATCATATGGTCTAATTTAAAATTGATTCTGAGCAATATAAATGAGTGTGCTGAAAGCCCGAAAATTGCGA
Source organism: Ascarosepion bandense (assembly GCA_037127315.1). Classification (NCBI taxonomy): domain Eukaryota; kingdom Metazoa; phylum Mollusca; class Cephalopoda; order Sepiida; family Sepiidae; genus Ascarosepion; species Ascarosepion bandense. Next base: position 157,796 of record JBBBDQ010002373.1, read on the forward strand.
ATTACTGTATTTTCATGCATATCAAGATTAATGCTGATTCTTAAGTAAATTGATGTGTAGAATCATATGTTCTCATTTAACATTGACTCTGATCAATATAAATGAGTGTACTGAAAGTCCAAAAACTGCGCATTTAGTGTATTTTCATGCATATCAAGATTAATGCTGATTCTTATGTAAATTGATGTGTAGCATCATATGGTTACATTTAAAATTGATTCTGGGCAATACAAATGAGTGTACTGAAAGCCCGAAAATTGCGCATTTAGTGTATTTTCATGCATATCAAGATTAATGCTGATTCTTATGTAAATTGATGTGTAGAATCATATGGTTTCATTTAAAATTGATTCTGAGCAATATAAATGAGTGTACTGAAAGCCCGAAAATTGCGCATTTAGTGTATTTTCATGCATATCAAGATTAATGCTGCTTCTTATGTAAATTGATGTGTAGAATCATATGGTTACATTTAAAATTGATTCGGAGCAATATAAATGAGTGTACTGAAAGCCCGAAATTTGCGCATTTAGTGTATTTTCATGCATATCAAGATTAATGCTGATTCTTATGTAAATTGATGTGTAGAATCATACGGTCTCATTTAAAATTGATTCTGAGCAATATAAATGAGTGTACTGAAAGCCCGAAAATTGCGAATTTAGTGTATTTTCATGCATATCAAGATTAATGCTGCTTCTTATGTAAATTGATATGTAGAATCATATGGTCTCATTTAAAATTGATTCTGAGCAATATAAATGTGTGTACTGAAAGCCGGAAAATTGCGCATTTAGTGTATTTTCATGCATATCAAGATTAATGCTGATTCTTATGTAAATTGATGTGTAGAATCATATGGTCTCATTTAAAATTGATTCTGATCAATATAAATGAGTATACTGAAAGACCAAAAACTGCGCATTTAGTGTATTTTCATGCATATCAAGATTAATGCTGATTCTTATGTAAATTGATGTGTAGAATCATACGGTCTCATATAAAATTGATTCAGAACAATATAAATGAGTGTACTGAAAGCCCGAAAATTGCGCATTTAGTGTATTTTCATGCATATCAAGATTAATGCTGATTCTTATGTAAATTGATGTGTAGAATCATATGGTCTCATTTAAAATTGATTCTGGTCAATATAAATGAGTGTACTGAAAGTCCAAAACTGCGCATTTAGTGTATTTTCATGCATATCAAGATTAATGCTGATTCTTATGTAAATTGATGTGTAGAATCATATGGTCTCATTTAAAATTGATTCTGAGCAATATAAATGAGTGTGCTGAAAGCCCGAAAATTGCGAATTACTGTATTTTCATGCATATCAAGATTAATGCTGATTCTTAAGTAAATTGATGTGTAGAATCATATGTTCTCATTTAACATTGACTCTGATCAATATAAATGAGTGTACTGAAAGTCCAAAAACTGCGCATTTAGTGTATTTTCATGCATATCAAGATTAATGCTGATTCTTATGTAAATTGAGGTGTAGCATCATATGGTTACATTTAAAATTGATTCTGGGCAATACAAATGAGTGTACTGAAAGCCCGAAAATTGCGCATTTAGTGTATTTTCATGCATATCAAGATTAATGCTGATTCTTATGTAAATTGATGTGTAGAATCATATGGTTTCATTTAAAATTGATTCTGAGCAATATAAATGAGTGTACTGAAAGCCCGAAAATTGCGCATTTAGTGTATTTTCATGCATATCAAGATTAATGCTGATTCTTATGTAAATTGATGTGTAGAATCATCTGGTCTCATTTAAAATTGTTTCTGATCAATATAAATGAGTGTACTGTAAGCCCGAAAATTGCGCATTTAGTGTATTTTCATGCATATCAAGATTAATGCTGATTCTTATGTAAATTGATGTGTAGAATCATATGGTCTCATTTAAAATTGATTCCGAGCAATATAAATGAGTGTACTGAAAGACCGAAAATTGCGCATTTAGTGTATTTTCATGCATATCAAGTTTAATGCTGATTCTTATGTAAATTGATGTGTAGAATCATACGGTCTCATTTAAAATTGATTCTGAGCAATATAAATGAGTGTACTGAAAGCCCGAAAATTGCGAATATAGTGTATTTTCATGCATATCAAGATTAATGCTGCTTCTTATGTAAATTGATATGTAGAATCATATGGTCTCATTTAAAATTGATTCTGAGCAATATAAATGTGTGTACTGAAAGCCGGAAAATTGCGCATTTAGTGTATTTTCATGCATATCAAGATTAATGCTGATTCTTATGTAAATTGATGTGTAGAATCATATGGTCTCATTTAAAATTGATTCTGATCAATATAAATGAGTACACTGAAAGACCAAAAACTGCGCATTTAGTGTATTTTCATGCATATCAAGATTAATGCTGATTCTTATGTAAATTGATGTGTAGAATCATACGGTCTCATATAAAATTGATTCAGAACAATATAAATGAGTGTACTGAAAGCCCGAAAATTGCGCATTTAGTGTATTTTCATGCATATCAAGATTAATGCTGATTCTTATGTAAATTGATGTGTAGAATCATATGGTCTCATTTAAAATTGATTCTGGTCAATATAAATGAGTGTACTGAGAGTCCAAAAACTGCGCATTTAGTGTATTTTCATGCATATCAAGATTAATGCTGATTCTTATGTAAATTGATGTGTAGAATCATATGGTCTCATATGGTTTCATTTAAAATTGATTCTGAGCAATATAAATGAGTGTACTGAAAGCCCGAAAATTGCGCATTTAGTGTATTTTCATGCATATCAAGATTAATGCTGATTCTTATGTAAATTGATGTGTAGAATCATATGGTCTCATTTAAAATTGATTCTGAGCAATATAAATGAGTGTGCTGAAAGCCCGAAAATTGCGAATTACTGTATTTTCATGCATATCAAGATTAATGCTGATTCTTAAGTAAATTGATGTGTAGAATCATATGTTCTCATTTAACATTGACTCTAATCAATATAAATGAGTGTACTGAAAGTCCAAAAACTGCGCATTTAGTGTATTTTCATGCATATCAAGATTAATGCTGATTCTTATGTAAATTGATGTGTAGCATCATATGGTTACATTTAAAATTGATTCTGGGCAATACAAATGAGTGTACTGAAAGCCCGAAAATTGCGCATTTAGTGTATTTTCATGCATATCAAGATTAATGCTGATTCTTATGTAAATTGATGTGTAGAATCATACGGTCTCATTTAAAATTGATTCTGAGCAATACAAATGAGTGTACTGAAAGCCCGAAAATTGCGAATTTAGTGTATTTTCATGCATATCAAGATTAATGCTGCTTTTTATGTAAATTGATATGTAGAATCATATGGTCTCATTTAAAATTGATTCTGAGCAATATAAATGTGTGTACTGAAAGCCGGAAAATTGCGCATTTAGTGTATTTTCATGCATATCAAGATTAATGCTGATTCTTATGTAAATTGATCTGCAGAATCATATGGTTTCATTTAAAATTTATTCTGAGCAATATAAATGAGTGTACTGAAAGCCCGAAACTTGCGCATTTAGTGTATTTTCATGCATATCAAGATTAATGCTGATTCTTATGTAAATTGATGTGTAGAATCATATGGTCTCATTTAAAATTGATTCTGATCAATATAAATGAGTGTACTGAAATATCAAAAACTGCGCATTTAGTGTATTTTCATGCATATCAAGATTAATGCTGATTCTTATGTAAATTGATGTGTAGAATCATATGGTCTCATTTAAAATTGATTCTGAGCAATATAAATGTGTGTGCTGAAAGCCCGAAAATTGCGAATTACTGTATTTTCATGCATATCAAGGTTAATACTGATTCTTATGTAAATTGATGTGTAGAATCATATGTTCTCATTTAACATTGATTCTGATCAATATAAATGAGTGTACTGAAAGTCCAAAAACTGCGCATTTAGTGTATTTTCATGCATATCAAGATTAATGCTGATTCTTATGTAAATTGATGTGTAGAATCATACGGTTACATTTAAAATTGATTCTGAGCAATACAAATGAGTGTACTGAAAGCCCGAAAATTGCGCATTTAGTGTATTTTCATGCATATCAAGATTAATGCTGATTCTTATGTAAATTGATGTGTAGAATCATATGGTTACATTTAAAATTGATTCTGAGCAATACAAATGAGTGTACTGAAAGCCCGAAATTTGCGCATTTAGTGTATTTTCATGCATATCAAGATTAATGCTGATTCTTATGTAAATTGATGTGTAGAATCATATGGTCTCATTTAAAATTGATTCTGAGCAATATAAATGAGTGTACTGAAAGCCGGAAAATTGCGCATTTAGTGTATTTTCATGCATATCAAGATTAATGCTGATTCTTATGTAAATTGATGTGTAGAATCATATGGTCTCATTTAAAATTGTTTCTGATCAATATAAATGAGTGTACTGAAAGCCGGAAAATTGCGCATTTAGTGTATTTTCATGCATATCAAGATTAATGCTGATTCTTATGTAAATTGATTTGTAGAATCATATGGTCTCATTTAAAATTGTTTCTGATCAATATAAATGAGTGTACTGTAAGCCCGAAAATTGCGTATTTATTGTATTTTCATGCATATCAAGATTAATGCTGATTCTTATGTAAATTGATGTGTAGAATCATATGGTCTCATTTAAAATTGATTCTGAGCAATATAAATGAGTGTACTGAAAGCCCGAAAATTGCGCATTTAGTGTATTTTCATGCATATCAAGATTAATGCTGATTCTTATGTAAATTGATGTGTAGAATCATATGGTCTCATTTAAAATTGATTCTGATCAATATAAATGAGTGTACTGAAAGCCCGAATATTGCGCATTTAGTGTATTTTCATGCATATCAAGATTATTGCTGATTCTTATGTAAATTGATGTGTAGAATCATATGGTCTCATTTAAAATTGATTCTGATCAATATAAATGAGTGTACTGAAATATCAAAAACTGCGCATTTAGTGTATTTTCATGCATATCAAGATTAATGCTGATTCTTATGTAAATTGATGTGTAGAATCATACGGTCTCATTTAAAATTGATTCTGAGCAATATAAATCAGTGTACTGAAAGCCCGAAAATTGCGCATTTAGTGTATTTTCATGCATATCAAGATTAATGCTGATTCTTATGTAAATTGATGTGTAGAATGTTATGGTCTCATTTGAAATTGATTCTGAGCAATATAAATGAGTGTACTGAAAGCCCGAAAATTGCGCATTTAGTGTATTTTCATGCATATCAAGATTAATGCTGATTCTTATGTAAATTGATGTGTAGAAACATATGGTCTCATTTAAAATTGATTCTGATCAATATAAATGAATGTACTGAAATATCAAAAACTGCGCATTTAGTGTATTTTCATGCATATCAAGATTAATGCTGATTCTTATGTAAATTGATGTGTAGAATCATACGGTCTCATTTAAAATTGATTCTGAGCAATATAAATGAGTGTACTTAAAGCCCGAAAATTGCGCATTTAGTGTATTTTCATGCATATCAAGATTAATGCTGATTCTTATGTAAATTGATGTGTAGAATCATATGGTCTCATTTAAAATTGATTCTGAGCAATATAAATGAGTGTACAGAAAGCCCGAAAATTGCGCATTTAGTGTATTTTCATGCATATCAAGATTAATGCTGATTCTTATGTAAATTGATGTGTAGAATCATATGGTTACATTAAAAATTGATTCTGAGCAATACAAATGAGTGTACTGAAAGCCCGAATATTGCGCATTTAGTGTATTTTCATGCATATCAAGATTAATGCTGATTCTTATGTAAATTGATGTGTAGAATCATATGGTTACATTTAAAATTGATTCTGAGCAATATAAATGAGTGTACTGAAAGCCCGAAATTTGCGCATTTAGTGTATTTTCATGCATATCAAGATTAATACTGATTCTTATGTAAATTGATGTGTAGAATCATATGGTCTCATTTAAAATTGATTCTGAGCAATATAAATGAGTGTACTGAAAACCGGAAAAATTGCGCATTTAGTGTATTTTCATGCATATCAAGATTAATGCTGATTCTTATGTAAATTGATTTGTAGAATCATATGGTCTCATTTAAAATTGTTTCTGATCCAATATAAATGAGTGTACTGTAAGCCAAAAATTGCGCATTTAGTGTATTTTCATGCATATCAAGATTAATGCTGATTCTTATGTAAATTGATGTAGAATCATATGGTCTCATTTAAAATTGATTCTGAGCAATATAAATGAGTGTACTGAAAGCCCGAAAATTGCGCATTTAGTGTATTTTCATGCATATCAAGATTAATGCTGATTCTTATGTAAATTGATGTGTAGAATCATATGGTCTCATTTAAAATTGATTCTGATCAATATAAATGAGTGTACTGAAAAGCCGAAAATTGCGCATTTAGTGTATTTTCATGCATATCAAGATTAATGCTGATTCTTATGTAAATTGATGTGTAGAATCATATGGTCTCATTTAAAATTGATTCTGATCAATATAAATGAATGTACTGAAATATCAAAAACTGCGCATTTAGTGTATTTTCATGCATATCAAGATTAATGCTGATTCTTATGTAAATTGATGTGTAGAATTGTCCGGTCTCATTTAAAATTGATTCTGAGCAATATAAATGAGTGTACAGAAAAGCCCGAAAATTGCGCATTTAGTGTATTTTCATGCATATCAAGATTAATGCTGATTCTTATGTAAATTGATGTGTAGAATCATATGGTTACATTTAAAATTGATTCTGAGCAATACAAATGAGTGTACTGAAAACCCGAATATTGCGCATTTAGTGTATTTTATATACATATCAAGATTAATGCTGATTCTTATGTAAATTGATGTGTAGAATCATATGGTTACATTTAAAATTGATTCTGAGCAATATAAATGAGTGTACTGAAAGCCCGAAATTTGCGCATTTAGTGTATTTTCATGCATATCAAGATTAATACTGATTCTTATGTAAATTGATGTGTAGAATCATATGGTCTCATTTAAAATTGATTCTGAGCAATATAAATGAGTGTACTGAAAGCCGGAAAATTGCGCATTTAGTGTATTTTCATGCATATCAAGATTAATGCTGATTCTTATGTAAATTGATTTGTAGAATCATATGGTCTCATTTAAAATTGTTTCTGATCAATATAAATGAGTGTACTGTAAGCCCGAAAATTGCGCATTTAGTGTATTTTCATGCATATCAAGATTAATGCTGATTCTTATGTAAATTGATGTGTAGAATCATATGGTCTCATTTAAAATTGATTCTGAGCAATATAAATGAGTGTACTGAAAAGCGAAAATTGCGCATTTAGTGTATTTTCATGCATATCCAGATTAATGCTGATTCTTATGTAAATTGATGTGTAGAATCATATGGTCTCATTTAAAATTGATTCTGATCAATATAAATGAGTGTACTGAAAGCCCGAAAATTGCGCATTTAGTGTATTTTCATGCATATCAAGATTAATGCTGATTCTTATGTAAATTGATGTGTAGAATCATATGGTCTCATTTAAAATTGATTCTGATCAATATAAATGAATGTACTGAAATATCGAAGCTTCTTGCCGATACTAGTGTATTTTCATGCATATCAAGATTAATGCTGATTCTTATGTAAATTGATGTGTAGAATCATACGGTCTCATTTAAAATTGATTCTGAGCAATATAAATGAGTGTACAGAAACTGAAAATTGCGCATTTAGTGTATTTTCATGCATATCAAGATTAATGCTGATTCTTATGTAAATTGATGTGTAGAATCATATGGTTACATTTAAAATTGATTCTGAGCAATACAAATGAGTGTACTGAAAGCCCGAATATTGCGCATTTAGTGTATTTTCATGCATATCAAGATTAATGCTATTCTTATGTAAATTGATGTGTAGAATCATATGGTTACATTTAAAATTGATTCTGAGCAATATAAATGAGTGTACTGAAAGCCAAAAATTTGCGCATTTAGTGTATTTTCATGCATATCAAGATTAATACTGATTCTTATGTAAATTGATGTGTGAATCGCTATGGTCTCATTTAAAATTGATTCTGAGCAATATAAATGAGTGTACTGAAAGCCGGAAAATTGCGCATTTAGTGTATTTTCATGCATATCAAGATTAATGCTATTCTTATGTAAATTGATTTGTAGAATCATATGGTCTCATTTAAAATTGTTTCTGATCAATATAAATGAGTGTACTGTAAGCCCGAAAATTGCGCATTTAGTGTATTTTCATGCATATCAAGATTAATGCTGATTCTTATGTAAATTGATGTGTAGAATCATATGGTCTCATTTAAAATTGATTCTGAGCAATATAAATGAGTGTACTGAAAGCCCGAAAATTGCGCATTTAGTGTATTTTCATGCATATCAAGATTAATGCTGATTCTTATGTAAATTGATGTGTAGAATCATATGGTCTCATTTAAAATTGATTCTGATCAATATAAATGAGTGTACTGAAAAAAGCCGAAAATTGCGCATTTAGTGTATTTTCATGCATATCAAGATTAATGCTGATTCTTATGTAAATTGATGTGTAGAATCATATGGTCTCATTTAAAATTGATTCTGATCAATATAAATGAATGTACTGAAATATCAAAAACTGCTACATTTAGTGTATTTTCATGCATATCAAGATTAATGCTGATTCTTATGTAAATTGATGTGTAGAATCATACGGTCTCATTTAAAATTGATTCTGAGCAATATAAATGAGTGTACTGAAAACCCGAAAATTGCGCATTTAGTGTATTTTCACGCATATCAAGATTAATGCTGAATCTTATCTAAATTGATGTGTAGAATCATACGGTTTCATTTAAAATTGATTCTGAGCAATATAAATGAGTGTACTTAAAGCCCAAAAATTGCGCATTAATGTATTTTCATGCATATCAAGATTAATACTGATTCTTATGTAAATTGATGTGTAGAATCATACGGTCTCATTTAAAATTGATTCTGAGCAATATCAATGAGTGTACTGAAAGCTGGAATGTTGTGCATTAAGTGTATTTTCATGCATATCAAGATTAATGCTGATTCTTATGTAAATTTATGTGTAGTATTATATGATCTCATTTAAAATTGATTCTGATCAATATAAATGAGTGTACTGTAAGCCCGAAAATTGAGCATTTAGTGTATTTTCATGCATATCAAGATTAATGCTGATTCTTATGTAAATTGATGTGTAGAATCATACGGTCTCATTTAAAATTCATTCTGAGCAATATAAATGAGTGTACTGAAAGCCCGAAAATTGCGCATTTAATGTATTTTCATGCATATCAAGATTAATGCTGATTCTTATGTAAATTGATGTGTAGAATCATATGGTTTCAATTAAAATTGATTCTGAGCAATATAAATGAGTGTACTGAAAGCCCGAAAATTGCGCATTTAGTGTATTTTCATGCATATCAAGATTAATGCTGATTCTTATGTAAATTGATGTGTAGAATCATATGGTCTCATTTAAAATTCATCCTGAGCAATATAAATGAATGTACTGAAAGCCCGAAAATTGCGCATTTAGTGTATTTTCATGCATATCAAGATTAATGCTAATTCATATGTAAATTGATGTGTAGAATCATATGGTCTCATTTAAAATTGAATCTGATCAATATAAATGAGTGTACTGTAAGCCCGAAAATTGCGCATTTAGTGTATTTTCATGCATATCAAGATTAATGCTGATTCTTATGTAAATTGATGTGTAGAATCATATGGTCTCATTTAAAATTGATTCTGAGCCATATAAATGAGTGTACTGTAAGCCGGAAAATTGCGCATTTAGTGTATTTTCATGCATATCAAGATTAATGCTGATTCTTATGTAAATTGATGTGTAGAATCATAAGGTCTCATTTAAAATTGATTCTGAGCAATATAAATGAGTGTACTGAAAGCCCGAAAATTGCGCATTTAGTGTATTTTCATGCATATCAAGATTAATGCTGATTCTTATGTAAATTGATGTGTAGAATCATATGGTCTCATTTAAAATTGATTCTGATCAATATAAATGAGTGTACTGTAAGCCGGAAAATTGCGCATTTAGTGTATTTTCATGCATATCAAGATTAATGCTGATTCTTATGTAAATTGATGTAGAATCATATGGTCTCATTTAAATTGATTCTGAGCAATATAAATGAGTGTACTGACAGACCAAACACTGCGCATTTAGTGTATTTTCATGCATATCAAGATTAATGCTGATTCTTATGTAAATTGATGTGTAGAATCATACGGTCTCATTTAAAATTGATTCTGAGCAATATAAATGAGTGTACTGAAAGCCCGAATATTGCGCATTTAGTGTATTTTCATGCATATCAAGATTAATGCTGATTCTTATGTAAATTGATGTGTAGAATCATATGGTCTCATTTAAAATTGATTCTGAGCAATAGAAATGACTGTACTGAATGACTGAAAATTGCGCATTTAGTGTATTTTCATGCATATAAAGATTAATGCTGATTCTTATGTAAATTGATGTGTAGAATCATATGGTATCATTTAAAATTGATTCTGATCAATATAAATGAGTGTACTGAAAGACCAAAAACTGCGCATTTAGTGTATTTTCATGCATATCAAGATTAATGCTGATTCTTATGTAAATTGATGTGAAGAAACATACGGTCCCATTTAAAATTGATACTGAGCAATATAAATGAGTGTACTTAAAGCCCGAAAATTGCGCATTTAGTGTATTTTCATGCATATCAAGATTAATGCTGATTCTTATGTAAATTAATGTGTAGAAACATACGGTCTCATTTAAAATTGATTCTGAGCAATAAAAATGAGTGTACTGAAAGCTGGAATATTGCGCATTAAGTGTATTTTCATGCATATCAAGATTAATGCTGATTCTTATGTAAATTGATGTGTAGAATCATATGATCTCATTTGAAATTGATTCTGATCAATATAAATGAGTGTACTGTAAGCCCGAAAATTGAGCATTTAGTGTATTTTCATGCATATCAAGATTAATGCTGATTCTTATGTAAATTGACGTGTAGAATCATACGGTCTCATTTAAAATTGATTCTGAGCCATATAAATGAGTGTACTGAAAGCCCGAAAATTGCGCATTTAGTGTATTTTCATGCATATCAAGATTAATGCTGATTCTTATGTAAATTGATGTGTAGAATCATATGGTCTCATTTAAATTGATTCTGAGCAATATAAATGAGTGTACTGAAAGACCAAACACTGCGCATTTAGTGTATTTTCATGCATATCAAGATTAATGCTGATTCTTATGTAAATTGATGTGTAGAATCATACGGTCTCATTTAAAATTGATTCTGAGCAATATAAATGAGTGTACTGAAAGCCCGAATATTGCGCATTTAGTGTATTTTCATGCATATCAAGATTAATGCTGATTCTTATGTAAATTGATGTGTAGAATCATATGGTTTCAATTGAAATTCATTCTGAGCAATATAAATGAGTGTACTGAAAGCCCGAAAATTGCGCATTTAGTGTATTTTCATGCATATCAAGATTAATGCTGATTCTTATGTAAATTAATGTGTAGAATCATATGGTCTCATTTAAAATTGATTCTGAGCAATAGAAATGACTATACTGAATGACTGAAAATTGCGCATTTAGTGTATTTTCATGCATATCAAGATTAATGCTGATTCTTATGTAAATTGATGTGTAGAATCATATAGTATCATTTAAAATTGATTCTGATCAATATAAATGAGTGTACTGAAAGACCAAAAACTGCGCATTTACTGTATTTTCATGCATATCAAGATTAATGCTGATTCTTATGTAAATTGATGTGTAGAATCATACGGTCTCATTTAAAATTGATTCTGAGCAATATAAATGAGTGTACTGAAAGCCCGAAAATTGTGCATTTAGTGTATTTTCAGGTATATCAAGATTAATACGATCTTTATGTAAATTGATGTGTAGAATCATATGGTCTCATTTAAAAATTGATTCTGAGCAATATAAATGAGTGTGCTGAAAGCCCGAAAATTGCGAGCATTTAGTGTATTTTCATGCATATCAAGATTAATGCTGATTCTTACAAACGATGTATAAACTACATGATAATGTTAAATTCGATTCTGATCAATATAAATGAGTGTTCTGAAAGACTGAAAACTGCGCATTTAGTGTATTTTCATGCATAATTTGATTAATGCTGATTCTTATCTAAATTGATGTGTAGAATCATACGGTCTCATTTAAAATTGATCGAGCAATATAAATGAGTGTACTGAAAGCCCGAAAATTGCGCATTTAGTGTATTTTCATGCATTTCAAGATTAATTCTGATTCTTATGTAAATTAATGTAGAATCATATGGTCTCATTTAAAATTGATTCTGAGCAATAGAAATGACTGTATTGAATGACTGAAAATTGCGCATTTAGTGTATTTTCATGCATATCAAGATTAATGCTGATTCTTATGTAAATTGATGTGTAGAATCATATGGTATCATTTAAAATTGATTCTGATCAATATAAATGAGTGTACTGAAAGACCAAAAACTGCGGATTTAGTGTATTTTCATGCATATCAAGATTAATGCTGATTCTTATGTAAATTGATGTGTAGAATCATACGGTCTCATTTAAAATTGATTCTGATCAATATAAATGAGTGTACTGAAAGACCAAAAACTGCGCATTTAGTGTATTTTCATGCATATCAAGATTAATGCTGATTCTTATGTAAATTGATGTGAAGAAACATACGGTCCCATTTAAAATTGATACTGAGCAATATAAATGAGTGTACTTAAAGCCCGAAAATTGCGCATTTAGTGTATTTTCATGCATATCAAGATTAATGCTGATTCTTATGTAAATTAATGTGTAGAAACATACGGTCTCATTTAAAATTGATTCTGAGCAATAAAAATGAGTGTACTGAAAGCTGGAATATTGCGCATTAAGTGTATTTTCATGCATATCAAGATTAATGCTGATTCTTATGTAAATTGATGTGTAGAATCATATGATCTCATTTGAAATTGATTCTGATCAATATAAATGAGTGTACTGTAAGCCCGAAAATTGAGCATTTAGTGTATTTTCATGCATATCAAGATTAATGCTGATTCTTATGTAAATTGACGTGTAGAATCATACGGTCTCATTTAAAATTGATTCTGAGCAATATAAATGAGTGTACTGAAAGCCCGAAAATTGCGCATTTAGTGTATTTTCATGCATATCAAGATTAATGCTGATTCTTATGTAAATTGATGTGTAGAATCATATGGTTTCAATTAAAATTGATTCTGAGCAATATAAATGAGTGTACTGAAAGCCCGAAAATTGCGCATTTAGTGTATTTTCATGCATATCAAGATTAATGCTGATTCTTATGTAAATTGATGTGTAGAATCATATGGTCTCATTTAAAATTGATTCTGATCAATATAAATGAGTGTACTGTAAGCCCGAAAATTGCGCATTTAGTGTATTTTCATGCATATCAAGATTAATGCTGATTCTTATGTAAATTGATGTGTAGAATCATATGGTCTCATTTAAATTAATTCTGAGCAATATAAATGAGTGTACTGAAAGACCAAACACTGCGCATTTAGTGTATTTTCATGCATATCAAGATTAATGCTGATTCTTATGTAAATTGATGTGTAGAATCATACGGTCTCATTTAAAATTGATTCTGAGCAATATAAATGAGTGTACTGAAAGCCCGAATATTGCGCATTTAGTGTATTTTCATGCATATCAAGATTAATGCTGATTCTTATGTAAATTGGTATGTAGAATCATATGGTTTCATTTAAAATTGATTCTGAGCAATATAAATGAGTGTACTGAAAGCCCGAAAATTGCGCATTTAGTGTATTTTCATGCATATCAAGATTAATGCTGATTCTTATGTAAATTAATGTGTAGAATCATATGGTCTCATTTAAAATTGATTCTGAGCAATAGAAATGACTGTACTGAATGACTGAAAATTGCGCATTTAGTGTATTTTCATGCATATCAAGATTAATGCTGATTCTTATGTAAATTGATGTGTAGAATCATATGGTATCATTTAAAATTGATTCTGATCAATATAAATGAGTGTACTGAAAGACCAAAAACTGCGCATTTAGTGTATTTTCATGCATATCAAGATTAATGCTGATTCTTATGTAAATTGATGTGTAGAATCATACGGTCTCATTTAAAATTGATTCTGAGCAATATAAATGAGTGTACTGAAAGCCCGAAAATTGCGCATTTAGTGTATTTTCAGGCATATCAAGATTAATGCTGATTCTTATGTAAATTGATGTGTAGAATCATATGGTCTCATTTAAAATTGATTCTGAGCAATATAAATGAGTGTGCTGAAAGCCCGAAAATTGCGCATTTAGTGTATTTTCATGCATATCAAGATTAATGCTGATTCTTATGTAAATTGATGTGTAGAATCATATGGTATCGTTAAAATTGATTCTGATCAATATAAATGAGTGTTCTGAAAGACCAAAAACTGCGCATTTAGTGTATTTTCATGCATATCAAGATTAATGCTGATTCTTATCTAAATTGATGTGTAGAATCATACGGTCTCATTTAAAATTGATTCTGAGCAATATAAATGAGTGTACTGAAAGCCCGAAAATTGCGCATTTAGTGTATTTTCATGCATATCAAGATTAATTCTGATTCTTATGTAAATTAATGTGTAGAATCATATGGTCTCATTTAAAATTGATTCTGAGCAATAGAAATGACTGTACTGAATGACTGAAAATTGCGCATTTAGTGTATTTTCATGCATATCAAGATTAATGCTGATTCTTATGTAAATTGATGTGTAGAATCATATGGTATCATTTAAAATTGATTCTGATCAATATAAATGAGTGTAATGAAAGATCAAAAACTGCGGATTTAGTGTATTTTCATGCATATCAAGATTAATGCTGATTCTTATGTAAATTGATGTGTAGAATCATACGGTCTCATTTAAAATTGATTCTGAGCCATATAAATGAGTGTACTGAAAGCCCGAAAATTGCGCATTTAGTGTATTTTCATGCATATCAAGATTAATGCTGATTCCTATGCAAATTGATGTGTAGAATCATATGCTCTCATTTAAAATTGATTCTGAGCAATATAAATGAGTGTGCTGAAAGCCCGAAAATTGCGCATTTAGTGTATTTTCATGCATATCAAGATTAATGCTGATTCTTATGTAAATTGATGTGTAGAATCATATGGTATCGTTAAAATTGATTCTGATCAATATAAATGAGTGTTCTGAAAGACCAAAAACTGCGCATTTAGTGTATTTTCATGCATATCAAGATTAATGCTGATTGTTATCTAAATTGATGTGTAGAATCATACGGTCTCATTTAAAATTGATTCTGAGCAATATAAATGAGTGTACTTAAAGCCCAAAAATTGCGCATTAATGTATTTTCATGCATATCAAGATTAATACTGATTCTTATGTAAATTGATGTGTAGAATCATACGGTCTCATTTAAAATTGATTCTGAGCAATATCAATGAGTGTAGTGAAAGCTGGAATGTTGTGCATTAAGTGTATTTTCATGCATATCAAGATTAATGCTGATTCTTATGTAAATTTATGTGTAGTATTATATGATCTCATTTAAAATTGATTCTGATCAATATAAATGAGTGTACTGTAAGCCCGAAAATTGAGCATTTAGTGTATTTTCATGCATATCAAGATTAATGCTGATTCTGATGTAAATTGATGTGTAGAATCATACGGTCTCATTTAAAATTCATTCTGAGCAATATAAATGAGTGTACTGAAAGCCCGAAAATTGCGCATTTAATGTATTTTCATGCATATCAAGATTAATGCTGATTCATATGTAAATTGATGTGTAGAATCATATGGTTTCAATTAAAATTGATTCTGAGCAATATAAATGAGTGTACTGAAAGCCCGAAAATTGCGCATTTAGTGTATTTTCATGCATATCAAGATTAATGCTGATTCTTATGTAAATTGATGTGTAGAATCATATGGTCTCATTTAAAATTCATCCTGAGCAATATAAATGAATGTACTGAAAGCCCGAAAATTGCGCATTTAGTGTATTTTCATGCATATCAAGAATAATGCTAATTCTTATGTAAATTGATGTGTAGAATCATATGGTATCATTTAAAATTGAATCTGATCAATATAAATGAGTGTACTGTAAGCCCGAAAATTGCGCATTTAGTGTATTTTCATGCATATCAAGATTAATGCTGATTCTTATGTAAATTGATGTGTAGAATCATATGGTCTCATTTAAAATTGATTCTGAGCCATATAAATGAGTGTACTGTAAGCCGGAAAATTGCGCATTTAGTGTATTTTCATGCATATCAAGATTAATGCTGATTCTTATGTAAATTGATGTGTAGAATCATACGGTCTCATTTAAAATTGATTCTGAGCAATATAAATGAGTGTACTGAAAGCCCGAAAATTGCGCATTTAGTGTATTTTCATGCATATCAAGATTAATGCTGATTCTTATGTAAATTGATGTGTAGAATCATATGGTCTCATTTAAAATTGATTCTGATCAATATAAATGAGTGTACTGTAAGCCGGAAAATTGCGCATTTAGTGTATTTTTCATGCATATCAAGATTAATGCTGATTCTTATGTAAATTGATGTGTAGAATCATATGGTCTCATTTAAAATTGATTCTGAGCAATATAAATGAGTGTACTGAAAGCCCGAAAATTGCGCATTTAGTGTATTTTCATGCATATCAAGATTAATGCTGATTCTTATGTAAATTGATGTGTAGAATCATATGCTCTCATTTAAAATTGATTCTGAGCAATATAAATGAGTGTGCTGAAAGCCCGAAAATTGCGCATTTAGTGTATTTTCATGCATATCAAGATTAATGCTGATTCTTATGTAAATTGATGTGTAGAATCATATGGTATCGTTAAAATTGATTCTGATCAATATAAATGAGTGTTCTGAAAGACCAAAAACTGCGCATTTAGTGTATTTTCATGCATATCAAGATTAATGCTGATTCTTATCTAAATTGATGTGTAGAATCATACGGTCTCATTTAAAATTGATTCTGAGCAATATAAATGAGTGTACTTAAAGCCCAAAAATTGCGCATTAATGTATTTTCATGCATATCAAGATTAATACTGATTCTTATGTAAATTGATGTGTAGAATCATACGGTCTCATTTAAAATTGATTCTGAGCAATATCAATGACTGTAGTGAAAGCTGGAATGTTGTCCATTAAGTGTATTTTCATGCATATCAAGATTAATGCTGATTCTTATGTAAATTGATGTGTAGAATCATATGGTCTCATTTAAAATTGATTCTGATCAATATAAATGAGTGTACTGAAATATCAAAAACTGCGCATTTAGTGTATTTTCATGCATATCAAGATTAATGCTGATTCTGATGTAAATTGATGTGTAGAATCATACGGTCTCATTTAAAACTGATTCTGAGCAATATAAATGAGTGTACTGAAAGCCCGAAAATTGCGCATTTAATGTATTTTCATGCATATCAAGATTAATGCTGATTCATATGTAAATTGATGTGTAGAATCATATGGTTTCAATTAAAATTGATTCTGAGCAATATAAATGAGTGTACTGAAAGCCCGAAAATTGCGCATTTAGTGTATTTTCATGCATATCAAGATTAATGCTGATTCTTATGTAAATTAATGTGTAGAATCATATGGTCTCATTTAAAATTCATCCTGAGCAATATAAATGAATGTACTGAAAGCCCGAAAATTGCGCATTTAGTGTATTTTCATGCATATCAAGAATAATGCTAATTCTTATGTAAATTGATGTGTAGAATCATATGGTCTCATTTAAAATTGAATCTGATCAATATAAATGAGTGTACTGTAAGCCCGAAAATTGCGCATTTAGTGTATTTTCATGCATATCAAGATTAATGCTGATTCTTATGTAAATTGATGTGTAGAATCATATGGTCTCATTTAAAATTGATTCTGAGCCATATAAATGAGTGTACTGTAAGCCGGAATATTGCGCATTTAGTGTATTTTCATGCATATCAAGATTAATGCTGATTCTTATGTAAATTGATGTGTAGAATCATACGGTCTCATTTAAAATTGATTCTGAGCAATATAAATGAGTGTACTGAAAGCCCGAAAATTGCGCATTTAGTGTATTTTCATGCATATCAAGATTAATGCTGATTCTTATATAAATTGATGTGCAGAATCATATGGTCTCATTTAAAATTGATTCTGATCAATATAAATGAGTGTACTGAAAGACCAAAAACTGCGCATTTAGTGTATTTTCATGCATATCAAGATTAATGCTGATTCTTATGTAAATTGATGTGTAGAATCATACGGTCTCATATAAAATTGATTCAGAACAATATAAATGAGTGTACTGAAAGCCCGAAAATTGCGCATTTAGTGTATTTTCATGCATATCAAGATTAATGCTGATTCTTATGTAAATTGATGTGTGGAATCATATGGTCTCATTTAAAATTGATTCTGAGCAATATAAAGGAGTGTGCTGAAAGCCCGAAAATTGCGCATTTAGTGTATTTTCATGCATATCAAGATTAATGCTGATTCTTATGTAAATTGATGTGTAGAATCATATGGTCTCATTTAAAATTTCTTCTGAGCAATATAAATGAGTGTACTGAAAGCCCGAAAAATGCGCATTTAGTGTATTTTCATGCATATCAAGATTAATGATGATTCTTATGTAAATTGATGTGTAGAATCATATGGTATCATTTAAAATTGATTCTGATCAATATAAATGAGTGTACTGAAAGTCCAAAAATTGCGCATTTAGTGTATTTTCATGCATATCAAGATTAATGCTGATTCTCATGTAAATTGATGTGTAGAATCATATGGTCTCATTTAAAATTGATTCCGAGCAATATAAATGAGTGTACTGAAAGCCCGAAATTTGCGCATTTAGTGTATTTTCATGCATATCAATATTAATGCTGATTCTTATGTAAATTGATGTGTAGAATCATATGGTTTCAATTAAATTTGATTCTGAGCAATATAAATGACTGTACTGAAAGACCAAACACTGCGCATTTAGTGTATTTTCATGCATATCCAGATTAATGCTGATTCATATGTAAATTGATGTGTAGAATCATACGGTCTCATTTAAAAACTGATTCTGAGCAATATAAATGAGTGTACTGAAAGCCCGGAAAATTGCGCATTTAATGTATTTTCATGCATATCAAGATTAATGCTGATTCATATAAATTGATGTGTAGAATCATATGGTTTCAATTAAAATTGATTCTGAGCAATATAAATGAGTGTACTGAAAGCCCGAAAATTGCGCATTTAGTGTATTTTCATGCATATCAAGATTAATGCTGATTCTTATGTAAATTAATGTGTAGAATCATATGGTCTCATTTAAAATTCATCCTGAGCAATATAAATGAATGTACTGAAAGCCCGAAAATTGCGCATTTAGTGTATTTTCATGCATATCAAGAATAATGCTAATTCTTATGTAAATTGATGTGTAGAATCATATGGTCTCATTTAAAATTGAATCTGATCAATATAAATGAGTGTACTGTAAGCCCGAAAATTGCGCATTTAGTGTATTTTCATGCATATCAAGATTAATGCTGATTCTTATGTAAATTGATGTGTAGAATCATATGGTCTCATTTAAAATTGATTCTGAGCCATATAAATGAGTGTACTGTAAGCCGGAAAATTGCGCATTTAGTGTATTTTCATGCATATCAAGATTAATGCTGATTCTTATGTAAATTGATGTGTAGAATCTACGGTCTCATTTAAAATTGATTCTGAGCAATATAAATGAGTGTACTGAAAGCCCGAAAATTGCGCATTTAGTGTATTTTCATGCATATCAAGATTAATGCTGATTCTTATATAAATTGATGTGCAGAATCATATGGTCTCATTTAAAATTGATTCTGATCAATATAAATGAGTGTACTGAAAGACCAAAAACTGTGCATTTAGTGTATTTTCATGCATATCAAGATTAATGCTGATTCTTATGTAAATTCGATGTGTAGAATCATACGGTCTCATATAAAATTGATTCAGAACAATATAAATGAGTGTACTGAAAGCCCGAAAATTGCGCATTTAGTGTATTTTCATGCATATCAAGATTAATGCTGATTCTTATGTAAATTGATGTGTGGAATCATATGGTCTCATTTAAAATTGATTCTGAGCAATATAAAGGAGTGTGCTGAAAGCCCGAAAATTGCGCATTTAGTGTATTTTCATGCATATCAAGATTAATGCTGATTCTTATGTAAATTGATGTGTAGAATCATATGGTCTCATTTAAAATTCTTCTTGAGCAATATAAATGAGTGTACTGGAAAAGCCCGAAAAATGCGCATTTAGTGTATTTTCATGCATATCAAGATTAATGATGATTCTTATGTAAATTGATGTGTAGAATCATATGGTATCATTTAAAATTGATTCTGATCAATATAAATGAGTGTACTGAAAGTCCAAAAATTGCGCATTTAGTGTATTTTCATGCATATCAAGATTAATGCTGATTCTCATGTAAATTGATGTGTAGAATCATATGGTCTCATTTAAAATTGATTCCGAGCAATATAAATGAGTGTACTGAAAGCCCGAATTTTGCGCATTTAGTGTATTTTCATGCATATCAATATTAATGCTGATTCTTATGTAAATCGATGTAGAATCATATGGTTTCAATTAAATTTGATTCTGAGCAATATAAATGACTGTACTGAAAGACCAAACACTGCGCATTTAGTGTATTTTCATGCATATCCAGATTAATGCTGATTCATATGTAAATTGATGTGTAGAATCATACGGTCTCATTTAAAATTGACTCTGAGCAATATAAATGAGTGTACTGAAAGCCCGAATATTGCGCATTTAGTGTATTTTCATGCATATCAAGATTAATGCTGATTCTTATGTAAATTGATATGTAGAATCATATGGTTTCATTTAAAATTTATTCTGAGCAATATAAATGAGTGTACTGAAAGCCCGAAAATTGCGCATTTAGTGTATTTTCATGCATATCAAGATTAATGCTGATTCTTATGTAAATTGATGTGTAGAATCATATGGTCTCATTTCAAATTGATTCTGAGCAATATAAATGAGTGTACTGAAAGCCCGAAAATTGCGCATTTAGTGTATTTCATGCATATCAAGATTATTGCTGATTCTTATGTAAATTGATGTGTAGAATCATATGGTCTCATTTAAAATTGATTCTAATCAATATAAATGAGTGTACTGAAATATCAAAAACTGCGCATTTAGTGTATTTTCATGCATATCAAGATTAATGCTGATTCTTATGTAAATTGATGTGTAGAATCATACGGTCTCATTTAAAATTGACTCTGAGCAATATAAATGAGTGTACTGAAAGCCCGAAAATTGCGCATTTAGTGTATTTTCATGCATATCAAGATTAATGCTGATTCTTATGTAAATTGATGTGTAGAATCATATGGTCTCATTTAAAATTCATCCTGAGCAATATAAATGAATGTACTGAAAGCCCGAAAATTGCGCATTTAGTGTATTTTCATGCATATCAAGATTAATGCTAATTCTTATGTAAATTGATGTGTAGAATCATATGGTCTCATGTAAAATTGAATCTGATCAATATAAATGAGTGTACTGTAAGCCCGAAAATTGCGCATTTAGTGTATTTTCATGCATATCAAGATTAATGCTGATTCTTATGTAAATTGATGTGTAGAATCATATGGTCTCATTTAAAATTGATTCTGAGCCATATAAATGAGTGTACTGTAAGCCGGAAAATTGCGCATTTAGTGTATTTTCATGCATATCAAGATTAATGCTGATTCTTATGTAAATTGATGTGTAGAATCATACGGTCTCATTTAAAATTGATTCTGAGCAATATAAATGAGTGTACTGAAAGCCCGAAAATTGCGCATTTAGTGTATTTTCATGCATATCAAGATTAATGCTGATTCTTATGAAAATTGATGTGTAGAATCATATGGTTTCAATTAAAATTGATTCTGAGCAATATAAATGAGTGTACTGTAAGCCCGAAAATTTCGCATTAATGTATTTTCATGCATATCAAGATTAATGCTGATTCTTATGTAAATTGATGTGTAGAATCATATGGTCTCATTTAAAATTGATTCTGAGCAATATAAATGAGTGTACTGTAAGCCGGAAATTGAGCATTTAGTGTATTTTCATGCATATCAAGATTAATGCAGATTCTTATGTAAATTGATGTGTAGAATCATGGTTTCATTTAAAATTGATTCTGAGCCATATAAATGACTGTACTGAAAGACCAAACACTGCGCATTTAGTGTATTTTCATGCATATCAAGATTAATGCTGATTCTTATGTAAATTGATGTGTAGAATCATACGGTCTCATTTAAAATTGATTCTGAGCAATATAAATGAGTGTACTTAAAGCCCGAATATTGCGCATTTAGTGTATTTTCATGCATATCAAGATTAATGCTGATTCTTATGTAAATTGATGTGTAGAATCATATGGCTTCAATTGAAATTGATTCTGAGCAATATAAATGAGTGTACTGAAAGCCCGAAAATTGAGCATTTATTGTATTTTCATGCATATCAAGATTAATGCTGATTCTTATGTAAATTGATGTGTAGAATCATATGGTCTCATTTAAAATTGATTCTGAGCAATAGAAATGACTGTACTGAATGACTGAAAATTGCGCATTTAGTGTATTTTCATGCATATCAAGATTAATGCTGATTCTTATGTAAATTGATGTGTAGAATCATATGGTTTCAATTAAAATTGATTCTGAGCAATATAAATGAGTGTACTGAAAGCCCGAAAATTGCGCATTTAGTGTATTTTCATGCATATCAAGATTAATGCTGATTCTTATGTAAATTGATGTGTAGAATCATACGGTTTCATTTAAAATTGATTCTGAGCAATATAAATGAGAGTACTGAAGCCCGAAAATTGCGCATTTAGTGTATTTTCATGCATATCAGGATTAATGCTGATTCTTATGTAAATTGATGTGTAGAATCATATGGTCTCATTTAAAATTGTTTCTGAGCAATAGAAATGACTGTACTGAAAGACCGAAAATTGCTCATTTAGTGTATTTTCATGCATATCAAGATTAATTCTGATTCTTATGTAAATTGATGTGTAGAATCATATGGTCTCATTTAAAATTGATTCTAATCAATATAAATGAGTGTACTGAAAGACCAAAAACTGCGCATTTATTGTATTTTCATGCATATCAAGATTAATGCTGATTCTTATGTAAATTGATGTGTAGAAACATACGGTCTCATTTAAAATTGATTCTGAGCAATATAAATGAGTGTACTTAAAGCCCAAAAATTGCGCATTAATGTATTTTCATGCATATCAAGATTAATACTGATTCTTATGTAAATTGATGTGTAGAATCATACGGTCTCTTTTAAAATTGATTCTGAGCAATATCAATGAGTGTACTGAAAGCTGGAATGTTGTGCATTAAGTGTATTTTCATGCATATCAAGATTAATGCTGATTCTTATGTAAATTTATGTGTAGAATTATATGATCTCATTTAAAATTGATTCTGATCAATATAAATGAGTGTACTGTAAGCCCGAAAATTGAGCATTTAGTGTATTTTCATGCATATCAAGATTAATGCTGATTCTTATGTAAATTGATGTGTAGAATCATACGGTCTCATTTAAAATTCATTCTGAGCAATATAAATGAGTGTACTGAAAGCCCGAATATTGCGCATTTAGAGTATTTTCATGCATATCAAGATTAATGCTGATTCTTGTGCAAATTGATGTGTAGAATCATATGGTCTCATTTAAAATTCATCCTGAGTAATATAAATGAATGTACTGAAAGCCCGAAAATTGCGCATTTAGTGTATTTTCATGCATATCAAGATTAATGCTAATTCTTATGTAAATTGCAGTGTAGAATCATATGGTCTCATTTAAAATTGATTCTGATCCATATAAATGAGTGTACTGTAAGCCGGAAAATTGCGCATTTAGTGTATTTTCATGCATATCAAGATTAATGCTGATTCTTATGTAAATTGATGTGTAGAATCATACGGTCTCATTTAAAATTGATTCTGAGCAATATAAATGAGTGTACTGAAAGCCCGAAAATTGTGCATTTAGTCTATTTTCATGCATAGCAAGATTAATGCTGATTCTTATGAAAATTGATGTGTAGAATCATATGGTTTCAATTAAAATTGATTCTGAGCAATATAAATGAGTGTACTGTAAGCCCGAAAATTTCGCATTAATGTATTTTCATGCATATCAAGATTAATGCTGATTCTTATGTAAATTGATGTGTAGAATCATGGTTTCATTTAAAATTGATTCTGAGCAATATAAATGACTGTAGTGAAAGACCAAACACTGCGCATTTAGTGTATTTTCATGCATATCAAGATTAATGCTGCTTCTTATGTAAATTGATGTGTAGAATCATACGGTTTCATTTAAAATTGACTCTGAGCAATATAAATATGTGTACTGAATGCCCGAAAATTGCGCATTTAGTGTATTTTCATGCATATCAAGATTAATGCTGATTCTTATGTAAATTGATGTGTAGAATCATATGGTCTCATTTAAAATTGATTCTGAGCAATAGAAATGACTGTACTGAATGACTGAAAATTGCGCATTTAGTGTATTTTCATGCATATCAAGATTAATGCTGATTCTTATGTAAATTGATGTGTAGAATCATGGTTTCATTTAAAATTGATTCTGAGCCATATAAATGACTGTACTGAAAGACCAAACACTGCGCATTTAGTGTATTTTCATGCATATCAAGATTAATGCTGATTCTTATGTAAATTGATGTGTAGAATCATACGGTCTCATTTAAAATTGATTCTGAGCAATATAAATGAGTGTACTTAAAGCCCGAATATTGCGCATTTAGTGTATTTTCATGCATATCAAGATTAATGCTGATTCTTATGTAAATTGATGTGTAGAATCATATGGCTTCAATTGAAATTGATTCTGAGCAATATAAATGAGTGTACTGAAAGCCCGAAAATTGAGCATTTATTGTATTTTCATGCATATCAAGATTAATGCTGATTCTTATGTAAATTGATGTGTAGAATCATATGGTCTCATTTAAAATTGATTCTGAGCAATAGAAATGACTGTACTGAATGACTGAAAATTGCGCATTTAGTGTATTTTCATGCATATCAAGATTAATGCTGATTCTTATGTAAATTGATGTGTAGAATCATATGGTTTCAATTAAAATTGATTCTGAGCAATATAAATGAGTGTACTGAAAGCCCGAAAATTGCGCATTTAGTGTATTTTCATGCATATCAAGATTAATGCTGATTCTTATGTAAATTGATGTGTAGAATCATACGGTTTCATTTAAAATTGATTCTGAGCAATATAAATGAGAGTACTGAAGCCCGAAAATTGCGCATTTAGTGTATTTTCATGCATATCAGGATTAATGCTGATTCTTATGTAAATTGATGTGTAGAATCATATGGTCTCATTTAAAATTGTTTCTGAGCAATAGAAATGACTGTACTGAAAGACCGAAAATTGCTCATTTAGTGTATTTTCATGCATATCAAGATTAATTCTGATTCTTATGTAAATTGATGTGTAGAATCATATGGTCTCATTTAAAATTGATTCTAATCAATATAAATGAGTGTACTGAAAGACCAAAAACTGCGCATTTATTGTATTTTCATGCATATCAAGATTAATGCTGATTCTTATGTAAATTGATGTGTAGAAACATACGGTCTCATTTAAAATTGATTCTGAGCAATATAAATGAGTGTACTTAAAGCCCAAAAATTGCGCATTAATGTATTTTCATGCATATCAAGATTAATATTGATTCTTATGTAAATTGATGTGTAGAATCATACGGTCTCTTTTAAAATTGATTCTGAGCAATATCAATGAGTGTACTGAAAGCTGGAATGTTGTGCATTAAGTGTATTTTCATGCATATCAAGATTAATGCTGATTCTTATGTAAATTTATGTGTAGAATTATATGATCTCATTTAAAATTGATTCTGATCAATATAAATGAGTGTACTGTAAGCTCGAAAATTGAGCATTTAGTGTATTTTCATGCATATCAAGATTAATGCTGATTCTTATGTAAATTGATGTGTAGAATCATACGGTCTCATTTAAAATTCATTCTGAGCAATATAAATGAGTGTACTGAAAGCCCGAATATTGCGCATTTAGAGTATTTTCATGCATATCAAGATTAATGCTGATTCTTGTGCAAATTGATGTGTAGAATCATATGGTCTCATTTAAAATTCATCCTGAGTAATATAAATGAATGTACTGAAAGCCCGAAAATTGCGCATTTAGTGTATTTTCATGCATATCAAGATTAATGCTAATTCTTATGTAAATTGCAGTGTAGAATCATATGGTCTCATTTAAAATTGATTCTGATCCATATAAATGAGTGTACTGTAAGCCGGAAAATTGCGCATTTAGTGTATTTTCATGCATATCAAGATTAATGCTGATTCTTATGTAAATTGATGTGTAGAATCATACGGTCTCATTTAAAATTGATTCTGAGCAATATAAATGAGTGTACTGAAAGCCCGAAAATTGTGCATTTAGTCTATTTTCATGCATAGCAAGATTAATGCTGATTCTTATGTAAATTGATGTGTAGAATCATGGTTTCATTTAAAATTGATTCTGAGCAATATAAATGACTGTACTGAAAGACCAAACACTGCGCATTTAGTGTATTTTCATGCATATCAAGATTAATGCTGCTTCTTATGTAAATTGATGTGTAGAATCATACGGTTTCATTTAAAATTGACTCTGAGCAATATAAATATGTGTACTGAATGCCCGAAAATTGCGCATTTAGTGTATTTTCATGCATATCAAGATTAATGCTGATTCTTATGTAAATTGATGTGTAGAATCATATGGTCTCATTTAAAATTGATTCTGAGCAATAGAAATGACTGTACTGAAAAACCGAAAATTGCGCATTTAGTGTATTTTCATGCATATCAAGATTAATTCTGATTCTTATGTAAATTGATGTGTAGAATCATATGGTCTCATTTAAAATTGATTCTAATCAATATAAATGAGTGTACTGAAAGGCCAAAAACTGCGCATTTAGTGTATATTCATGCATATCAAGATTAATGCTGATTCTTATGTAAATTAATGTGTAGAAACATATGGTCTCTTTTAAAATTGATTCTGATCAATATAAATGAATGTACTTAAAGCCCGAAAATTGCGCATTTAGTGTATTTTCTTGCATATCAAGATTAATGCTGATTCTTATGTAAATTGGTGTGTAGAATCATATGGTTTAAATTAAAATTGATTCTGAACAATATAAATGAGTGTACTGAAAGCCCGAAAATTGCGCATTTAGTGTATTTTCATGCATATCAAGATTAATGCTGATTCTTATGTAAATTGATGTGTAGAATCATATGATCTCATTTAAAATTGATTCTAATCCTATATAAATGAGTGTACTGTAAGCCCGAAAATTGCGCATTTAGTGTATATTCATGCATATCAAGATTAATGCTGATTCTTTTGTAAATTGATGTGTAGAATCATATGATCTCATTTGAAATTGATTCTGATCAATATAAATGAGTGTACTGTAAGCCCGAAAATTGAGCATTTAGTGTATTTTCATGCATATCAAGATTAATGCTGATTCTTATGTAAATTGATGTGTAGAATCATACGGTCTCATTTAAAATTGATTCTGAGCAATATAAATGAGTGTACTGAAAGCTGGAATATTGCGCATTAAGTGTATTTTCATGCATATCAAGAGTAATGCTGATTCTTATGTAAATTGATGTGTAGAATCATATGGTTTCATTTAAAATTGATTCTGAGCAATATAAATGAATGTACCGAAAGCCCGAAAATTGCGCATTTAATGTATTTTCATGCATATCAAGATTAATGCTGATTCTTTTGTAAATTGATGTGTAGAATCATATGGTTTCAATTAAAATTGATTCTGAGCAATATAAATGACTGTACTGAAAGACCAAACACTGCGCATTTAGTGTATTTTCAAGCATATCCAGATTAATGATGATTCATATGTAAATTGATGTGTAGAATCATACGGTCTCATTTAAAATTGATTCTGAGCAATATAAATGAGTGTACTGAAAGACCAAACACTGCGCATTTAGTGTATTTTCATGCATATCAAGATTAATGCTGATTCTTATGTAAATTGATGTGTAGAATCATATGGTCTCATTTAAAATTGATTCTGAGCAATATAAATGAGTGTACTGAAAGCCCGAAAATTGCGCATTTAGTGTATTTTCATGCATATCAAGATTAATGCTGATTCTGATGTAAATTGATGTGTAGAATCATATGGTTTCAATTAAAATTGATTCTGAGCAATATAAATAAGTGTACTGAAAGCCCGAAAATTGCGCATTTAGTGTATTTTCATGCATATCAAGATTAATGCTGATTCTTATGTAAATTGATGTGTAGAATCATATGGTCTCATTTAAAATTGATTCTGAGTAATATAAATGAGTGTACTGAAAGCCCGAAATTTGCGCATTTAGTGTATTTTCATGCATATCAAGATTAATGCTGATTCTTATGTAAATTTATGTGTAGAATCATATGGTCTCATTTAAAATTGATTCCAAGCTAAATAAATGAGTGTACTGAAAGCCCGAAAAAAAATTGCGCATTTAGTGTATTTTCATGCATATCAAGATTAATGCTGATTCTTATGTAAATTGATGTGTAGAATCATATGGTTTCAACTAAAATTGATTCTGAGCAATATAAATGACTGTACTGAAAGACCAAACACTGCGCATTTAGTGTATTTTCATGCATACCAGATTAATGATGATTCATATGTAAATTGATGTGTAGAATCATACGGTCTCATATAAAATTGATTCTGAGCAATATAAATGAGTGTACTGAAAGACCAAACACTGCGCATTTAGTGTATTTTCATGCATATCAAGATTAATGCTGATTCTTATGTAAATTGATATGTAGAATCATATGGTTTCATTTAAAATTGATTCTGAGCAATATAAATGAGTGTACTGAAAGCCCGAAAATTGCGCATTTAGTGTATTTTCATGCATATCAAGATTAATGCTGATTCTTATGTAAATTGATGTGTAGAATCATATGGTCTCATTTAAAATTGATTCTGAGCAATATAAATGAGTGTACTTGAAAGCCCGAAAATTGCGCATTTAGTGTATTTTCATGCATATCAAGATTAATGCGGATTCTTATGTAAATTGATGTGTAGAATCATATGGTCTCATTTAAATTTGATTCTGAGCAATATAAATGAGTGTACTGAAAGCCGGAAAATTGCGCATTTAGTGTATTTTCATGCATATCAAGATTAATGCAGATTCTTATGTAAATTGATGTGTAGAATCATATGGTCTCATATTGTTTCATTTAAAATTAATTCTGAGCAATATAAATGAGTGTATTCTAAGCCCGAAAATTGCGCATTTAGTGTATTTTCATGCATATCAAGATTAATGCTGATTCTTATGTAAATTGATGTGTAGAATCATATGGTCTCATTTAAAATTGATTCTGAGTAATATAATAGAGTGTACTGAAAGCCCGAAAATTGCGCATTTAGTGTATTTTCATGCATATCAAGATTAATGCTGATTCTTATGTAAATTGATGTGTAGAATCATATGGTCTCATTTAAAATTGATTCCGAGCAATATAAATGAGTGTACTGAAAGCCCGAAAATTGCGCATTTAGTGTATTTTCATGCATATCAAGATTAATGCTGATTCTTATGTAAATTGATGTGTAGAATCATATGGTTTCAATTAAAATTGATTCTGAGCAATATAAATGACTGTACTGAAAGCCCGAAAATTGCGCATTTAGTGTATTTTCATGCATATCAAGATTAATGATGATTCTTATGTAAATTGATGTGTAGAATCATATGGTCTCATTTAAATTTGATTCAGAGCAATATAAATGAGTGTACTGAAAGCCGGAAAATTGCGCATTTAGTGTATTTTCAGGCATATCAAGATTAATGCTGATTCTTATGTAAATTGATGTGTAGAATCATATGGTCTCATATGGTTTCATTTAAAATTGATTCTGAGCAATATAAATGACTGTACTGAAAGACCAAACACCGCGCATTTAGGGTATTTTCATGCATATCAAGATTAATGCAGATTCTTATGTAAATTGATGTGTAGAATCATATGGTTTCAATTAAAATTGATTCTGAGCAATATAAATGACTGTACTGAAAGACCAAACACTGCGCATTTAGTGTATTTTCGTGCATATCAAGATTAATGCTGATTCTTATGTAAATTGATGTGTAGAATCATATGGTTTCAATTAAAATTGAATTGTGAGCAATATAAATGAGTGTACTGAAAGCCCGAAAATTGGGCATTTAGTGTATTTTCATGCATATCAAGATTAATGCTGATTCTTATGTAAATTGATATGTAGAATCATATGGTTACATTTAAAATTGATTCTGAGCAATATAAATGAGTGTAGTGAAAGCCCGAAAATTGCGCATTTAGTGTATTTTCATGCATACCAGATTAATGATGATTCATATGTAAATTGATGTGTAGAATCATAAGGTCTCATATAAAATTGATTCTGAGCAATATAAATGAGTGTACTGAAAGACCAAACACTGCGCATTTAGTGTATTTTCATGCATATCAAGATTAATGCTGATTCTTATGTAAATTGATATGTAGAATCATATGGTTTCAATTTAAAATTGATTCTGAGCAATATAAATAAGTGTACTGAAAGCCCGAAAATTGCGCATTTAGTGTATTTTCATGCATATCAAGATTAATGCTGATTCTTATGTAAATTGATGTGTAGAATCATATGGTCTCATTTAAAATTGATTCTGAGTAATATAAATGAGTGTACTGAAAGCCCGAAATTTGCGCATTTAGTGTATTTTCATGCATATCAAGATTAATGCTGATTCTTATGTAAATTTATGTGTAGAATCATATGGTCTCATTTAAAATTGATTCCAAGCTAAATAAATGAGTGTACTGAAAGCCCGAAAATTGCGCATTTAGTGTATTTTCATGCATATCAAGATTAATGCTGATTCTTATGTAAATTGATGTGTAGAATCATATGGTTTCAATTAAAATTGATTCTGAGCAATATAAATGACTGTACTGAAAGACCAAACACTGCGCATTTAGTGTATTTTCATGCATACCAGATTAATGATGATTCATATGTAAATTGATGTGTAGAATCATACGGTCTCATATAAAATTGATTCTGAGCAATATAAATGAGTGTACTGAAAGACCAAACACTGCGCATTTAGTGTATTTTCATGCATATCAAGATTAATGCTGATTCTTATGTAAATTGATATGTAGAATCATATGGTTTCATTTAAAATTGATTCTGAGCAATATAAATGAGTGTACTGAAAGCCCGAAAATTGCGCATTTAGTGTATTTTCATGCATATCAAGATTAATGCTGATTCTTATGTAAATTGATGTGTAGAATCATATGGTCTCATTTAAAATTGATTCTGAGCAATATAAATGAGTGTACTGAAAGCCCGAAAATTGCGCATTTAGTGTATTTTCATGCATATCAAGATTAATGCGGATTCTTATGTAAATTGATGTGTAGAATCATATGGTCTCATTTAAATTTGATTCTGAGCAATATAAATGAGTGTACTGAAAGCCGGAAAATTGCGCATTTAGTGTATTTTCATGCATATCAAGATTAATGCAGATTCTTATGTAAATTGATGTGTAGAATCATATATCTCATATTGTTTCATTTAAAATAAATTTGAGCAATATAAATGAGTGTATTCTAAGCCCGAAAATTGCGCATTTAGTGTATTTTCATGCATATCAAGATTAATGCTGATTCTTATGTAAATTGATGTAGAATCATATGGTCTCATTTAAAATTGATTCCGAGCAATATAAATGAGTGTACTGAAAGCCCGAAAATTGCGCATTTAGTGTATTTTCATGCATATCAAGATTAATGCTGATTCTTATGTAAATTGATGTGTAGAATCATATGGTTTCAATTAAAATCGATTCTGAGCAATAGCAATGACTGTACTGAAAGCCCGAAAATTGCGCATTTAGTGTATTTTCATGCATATCAAGATTAATGATGATTCTTATGCAAATTGATGTAGAATCATATGTCCTATTTGAATTGATTCAGACAATATAAATGAGTGTACTGAAAGTTTTTAAAATTGCGCATTTGGGTGTATTTTCAGGCATATCAAGATTAATGCTGATTCTTATGTAAATTGATGTGTAGAATCATATGGTCTCATATGGTTTCATTTAAAATTAATTTCGAGCAATATAGCTGACTGTACTGAAAGACCAAACACCGCGCATTTAGGGTATTTTCATGCATATCAAGATTAATGCAGATTCTTATGTAAATTGATGTGTAGAATCATATGGTTTCAATTAAAATTGATTCTGAGCAATATAAATGACTGTACTGAAAGACCAAACACTGCGCATTTAGTGTATTTTCGTGCATATCAAGATTAATGCTGATTCTTATGTAAATTGATGTGTAGAATCATATGGTTTCAATTAAAATTGATTGTGAGCAATATAAATGAGTGTACTGAAAGCCCGAAAATTGGGCATTTAGTGTATTTTCATGCATATCAAGATTAATGCTGATTCTTATGTAAATTGATATGTAGAATCATATGGTTACATTTAAAATTGATTCTGAGCAATATAAATGAGTGTAGTGAAAGCCCGAAAATTGCGCATTTAGTGTATTTTCATGCATATCAAGATTAATGCTGATTCTTATGTAAATTGATGTGTAGAATCATATGGTTTCATTTAAAATTGATTCTGAGCAATATAAATGAGTGTACTGAAAGCCCGAAAATTGCACATTTAGTGTATTTTCATGCATAACAAGATTAATGCTGATTATTATGTAAATTGATGTGTAGAATCATATGGTTTCATTTAAAATTTATTCTGAGCAATATAAATGAGTGTACTGAAAGCCCGAAAATTGCGCATTTAGTGTATTTTCATGCATATCAAGATTAATGCTGATTCTTATGTAAATTGATGTGTAGAATCATATGGTTTCATTTAAAATTCATTCTGAGCAATATAAATGAGTGTACTGAAAGCCCGAAAATTGCGCATTTAGTGTATTTTCATGCATATCAAGATTAATGCTGATTATTATGTAAATTGATGTGTAGAATCACATGGTCTCATTTCAAAATTGATTATGAGCAATATAAATGGGTGTGCTGAAAGCCCGAATATTGCGCATTTAGTGTATTTTCATGCATATCAAGATTAATGCTGATTCTTATGTAAATTGATGTGTAGAATCATATGGTCTCATTTAAAATTGATTCTGATCAATATAAATGAGTGTACTGAAAGTCCAAAAACTGCGCATTTAGTGTATTTTCATGCATATCAAGATTAATGCTGATTCTTATGTAAATTGATGTGTAGAATCATATGTTTACATTTAAAATGGATTCTGAGCAATATAAATGAGTGTACTGAAAGCCCGAAAATTTGCGCATTTAGTGTATATTCATGCATATCAAGATTAATGCTAATTCTTATGTAAATTGATGTGTAGAATCATACGGTCTCATTTAAAATTTATTCTGAGCAATATAAATGAGTGTACTGAAAGCCCGAAAATTGCGCATTTAGTGTATTTTCATGCATATCAAGATTAATGATGATTCTTATGTAAATTGATGTGTAGAATCATATGGTTTCAATTAAAATTGTTTCTGAGCAATATAAATGAGTGTACTGAAAGCCCGAAACTTGCGCATTTAGTGTATTTTCATGCATATCAAGATTAATGCTGGTTCTTATGTAAATTGATGTGTAGAATCATATGGTCCCATTTAAAATTGATTCTGAGCAATATAAATGAGTGTACCGAAAGACGGAAAATTGCGCATTTAGTGTATTTTCATGCATATCAAGATTAATGCTGATTCTTATGTAAATTGATGTGTAGAATCATATGGTCTCATTTTAAATTGGTTCTGATCAATATAAATGAGTGTACTGTAAGCCCGAAAATTGCGCATTTAGTGTATTTTCATGCATATCAAGATTAATGCTGATTCTTATGTAAATTGATGTGTAGAATCATACGGTCTCATATAAAATTGATTTAGAACAATATAAATGAGTGTACTGAAAGCCCGAAAATTGCGCATTTAGTCTATTTTCATGCATATCAAGATTAATGCTGATTCTTATGTAAATTGATGTGTGGAATCATATGGTCTCATTTGAAATTGATTCTGAGCAATATAAAGGAGTGTGCTGAAAGCCCGAAAATTGCGCATTTAGTGTATTTTCATGCATATCAAGATTAATGCTGATTCTTATGTAAATTGATGTGTAGAATCATATGGTTTCAATTAAAATTGATTCTGATCAATATAAATGAGTGTACTGAAAGCCCGAAAATTGCGCATTTAGTGTATTTTCATGCATATCAAGATTAATGCTGATTCTTATGTAAATTGATGTGTAGAATCATATGGTCTCATTTAAAATTGATACTGAGCAATACAAATGAGTATACTGAAAGCCCGAAAATTGTTGGGCATTTAGTGTATTTTCATGCATATCAAGATTAATGCTGTTTCTTATGTTAATTGATGTGTAGAATCATATGATTTCATTTAAAATTTATTCTGAGCAATATAAATGAGTGTACTGAAAGCCCGAAAATTGCGCATTTAGTGTATTTTCATGCATATCAAGATTAATGCTGATTCTTATGTAAATTGATGTGTAGAATCACATGGTTTCAATTTAAAATTGATTCTGAGCAATATAAATGAGTGTACTGAAAGCCCGAAAATTGCGCATTTAGTGTATTTTCATGCATATCAAGATGAATGCTGATTCTTATGTAAATTGATGTGTAGAATCATATGGTCTCATTTAAAATTGATTCTGAGCAATATAAATGAGTGTACTGAAAGCCGGAAAATTGCGCATTTAGTGTATTTTCATACATATCAAGATGAATGCTGATTCTTATGTAAATTGATGTGTAGAATCATATGGTTTCATTTAAAATTGATTCTGATCAATATAAATGAGTGTGCTGAATGCCCGAAAATTGCGCATTTAGTGTATTTTCATGCATATCAGTATTAATGCTGATTCTTATGTAAATTGATGTGTAGAATCATATGGTCTCATTTAAAATTGATTCTGAGCAATACAAATGAGTATACTGAAAGCCCGAAAATTGCGCATTTAGTGTATTTTCATGCATATCAAGATTAATGCTGGTTCTTATGTTAATTGATGTGTAGAATCATATGATTTCATTTAAAATTTATTCTGAGCAATATAAATGAGTGTACTGAAAGCCCGAAAATTGCGCATTTAGTGTATTTTCATGCATATCAAGATTAATGCTGATTCTTATGTAAATTGATGTGTAGAATCATATGGTCTCATTTAAAATTTATTCTGAGCAATATAAATGAGTGTACTGTAAGCCGGAAATTGCGCATTTAGTGTATTTTCATGCATATCAAGATTAATGCTGATTCTTATGTAAATTGATGTGTAGAATCATATGGTCTCATTTAAAATTGATTCTGAGCAATACAAATGAGTATACTGAAAGCCCGAAAATTGTGCATTTAGTGTATTTTCATGCATATCAAGATTAATGCTGTTTCTTATGTTAATTGATGTGTAGAATCATATGATTTCATTTAAAATTTATTCTGAGCAATATAAATGAGTGTACTGAAAGCCCGAAAATTGCGCATTTAGTGTATTTTCATGCATATCAAGATTAATGCTGATTCTTATGTAAATTGATGTGTAGAATCATATGGTCTCATTTCAAATTGTTTCTGAGCAATATAAATGAGTGTGCTGAAAGCCCGAAAATTGCTCATTTAGTGTATTTTCATGCATATCAAGATTAATGCTGATTCTTATGTAAATTGATGTGTAGAATCGTATGGTCTCATTTAAAATTGATTCTGATCAATATAAATGAGTGTACTGAAAGTCCAAAAACGGCGCATTTAGTGTATTTTCATGCATATGAAGATTAATGCTGATTCTTATGTAAATTGATGTTTAGAATCATATGGTTACATTTAAAATTGATTCTGAGCAATATAAATGAGTGTACTGAAAGCCCGAAAATTGCGCATTTAGTGTATTTTCATGAATATCAAGATTAATGCTGATTCTTATGTAAATTGATGTGTAGAATCATATGGTCTCATGTAAAATTGATTCTGATCAATATAAATGAGTGTACTGAAAGACCAAAAACTGCGCATTTAGTGTATTTTCATGCATATCAAGATTAATGCTGATTCTTATGTAAATTGATGTGTAGAATCATAGGGTCTCATTTAAAATTGATTCTGGTCAATATAAATGACTGTACTGAAAGACCAAAAACTGCGCATTTAGTGTATTTTCATGCATATCAAAATTAATGCTGATTCTAATGTAAATTGATGTGTAGTATCATAGGGTCTCATTTAAAATTGATTCCGAGCAATATAAATGAGTGTACTGAAAGCCCGTAAATTGCGCATTTAGTGTATTTTCATGCATATGAAGATTAATGCTGTTTCTTATGTAAATTGATGTGTAGAATCATATGGTTTCATTTAAAATTGATTCTGAGCAATATAAATGAGTGTACTGAAAGCCCGAAAATTGCGCATTTAGTGTATTTTCATGCATATCAAGATTAATGCTGATTCTTATGTAAATTGATGTGTAGAATCATATGGTCTCATTTCAAATTTATTCTGAGTAATATAAATGAGTGTGCTGAAAGCCCGAAAATTGCGCATTTAGTGTATGTTCATGCATATCAAGATTAATGCAAATTCTTATGTAAATTGATGTGTAGAATCATATGGTCTCATTTAAAATTGATTCTGATCAATATAAATGAGTGTACTGAAAGTCCAAAAACTGCGCATTTAGTGTATTTCATGCATTTCAAGATTAATGCTGATTCTTAGGTAAATTGATGTGTAGAATCACATGGTTACATTTAACATTGATTCCGAGCAATATAAATGATTGTACTGAACGCCCGAAATTTGCGCATTATTGTATTTTCATGCATATCAAGATTAATGCTGATTCTTATGTAAATTGATGTGTAGAATCATATGGTCTCATTTAAAATTGATTCTGAGCAATATAAATGAGTGTACTGAAAGCCCGAAAATTGCGCATTTAGTGTATTTTCATGCATATCAAAATTAATGCTGATTCTTATGTAAATTGATGTGTAGAATCATATGGTCTCATTTAAAATTGATTCGGATAAATAAATAAAAAAGTGTACTGAAAGACAAAATAACTGCGCATTTAGTGTATTTTCATGCATATCAAGATTAATGCTGATTCTTATGTAAATTGATATGTAGAATCATATGGTCTCATTTACAATTGATTCTGATCAATATAAATGAGTGTACTGAAAGACCAAAAACTGCGCATTTAGTGTATTTTCATGCATATCAAGATTAATGCTGATTCTTATGTAAATTGATGTGTAGATTCATAGGGTCTCATTTAAAATTGATTCTGAGCAATATAAATGAGTGTACTGAAAGCCCGAAAATTGCGCATTTAGTGTATTTTCATGCATATCAAGATTAATGCTGATTCTTATGTAAATTGATGTGTAGAATCACATGGTTTCAATTAAAATTGATTCTGAGCAATATAAATGAGTGTACTGAAAGCCCGAAAATTGCGCATTTAGTGTATTTTCATGCATATCAAGATGAATGCTGATTCTTATGTAAATTGATGTGTAGAATCATATGGTCTCATTTAAAATTGATTCTGAGCAATATAAATGAGTGTACTGAAAGCCGGAAAATTGCGCATTTAGTGTATTTTCATACATATCAAGATGAATGCTGATTCTTATGTAAATTGATGTGTAGAATCATATGGTTTCATTTAAAATTGATTCTGATCAATATAAATGAGTGTACTGAATGCCCGAAAATTGCGCATTTAGTGTATTTTCATGCATATCAGTATTAATGCTGATTCTTATGTAAATTGATGTGTAGAATCATATGGTCTCATTTAAAATTGATTCTGAGCAATACAAATGAGTATACTGAAAGCCCGAAAATTGCGCATTTGTGTATTTTCATGCATATCAAGATTAATGCTGTTTCTTATGTTAATTGATGTGTAGAATCATATGATTTCATTTAAAATTTATTCTGAGCAATATAAATGAGTGTACTGAAAGCCCGAAAATTGCGCATTTAGTGCATTTTCATGCATATCAAGATTAATGCTGATTCTTATGTAAATTGATGTGTAGAATCATATGGTTTAATTTAAAATTCATTCTGAGCAATATAAATGAGTGTACTGAAAGCCCGAAAATTGCGCATTTAGTGTATTTTCATGCATATCAAGATTAATGCTGATTCTTATGTTAAATTGATGTGTAGAATCATATGGTCTCATTTAAAATTGTTTCTGAGCAATATAAATGAGTGTGCTGAAAGCCCGAAAATTGCGCATTTAGTGTATTTTCATGCATATCAAGATTAATGCTGATTCTTATGTAAATTGATGTGTAGAATCGTATGGTCTCATTTAAAATTGATTCTGATCAATATAAATGAGTGTACTGAAAGTCCAAAAACGGCGCATTTAGTGTATTTTCATGCATATCAAGATTAATGCTGATTCTTATGTAAATTGATGTTTAGAATCATATGTTTACATTTAAAATTGATTCTGAGCAATATAAATGAGTGTACTGAAAGCCCGAAAATTGCGCATTTAGTGTATTTTCATGAATATCAAGATTAATGCTGATTCTTATGTAAATTGATGTGTAGAATCATATGGTCTCATTTAAAATTGATTCTGATCAATATAAATGAGTGTACTGAAAGGCCAAAAACTGCGCATTTAGTGTATTTTCATGCATATCAAGATTAATGCTGATTCTTATGTAAATTGATGTGTAGAATCATAGGGTCTCATTTAAAATTGATTCTGATCAATATAAATGAGTGTACTGAAAGACCAAAAACTGCGCATTGAGTGTATTTTCATGCATATCAAAATTAATGCTGATTCTAATGTAAATTGATGTGTAGTATCATAGGGTCTCATTTAAAATTGATTCCGAGCAATATAAATGAGTGTACTGAAAGCCCGAAAATTGCGCATTTAGTGTATTTTCATGCATATCAAGATTAATGCTGATTCTTATGTAAATTGTTGTGTAGAATCATATGGTTTTCAATTAAAATTAATTCTGAGCAATATAAATGAGTGTACTGAAAGACCAAACACTGCGCATTTCGTGTATTTTCATGCATATCAAGATTAATGCTGATTCATTATGTAAATTGATGTGTAGAATCATACGGTCTCATTTAAAATTGATTCTGATCAATATAAATGAGTGTACTGAAAGCCCGAAAATTGCGCATTTAGTGTATTTTCATGCATATCAAAATTAATCCTGATTCTAATATAAAATGATGTGTAGTATCATAGGGTCTCATTTAAAATTGATTCTGAGCAATATAAATGAGTGTACTGAAAGCCCGAAAATTGCGCTTTTAGTGTATTTTCATGCATATCAAGATTAATGCTGATTCTTATGTAATATGATGTGTAGAATCATATGGTTTCAATTAAAATTGATTCTGAGCAATATAAATGAGTGTACTGAAAGCCCGAAAATTGCGCATTTAGTGTATTTTCATGCATATCAAGATTAATGCTGATTCTTATGTAAATTGATGTGTAGAATCATATGGTCTCATTTAAAATTGATTCTGAGCAATATAAATGAGTGTGCTGAAAGCCCGGAAAAATTGCGCATTTAGTGTATTTTCATGCATATCAAGATTAATGCTGATTCTTATGTAAATTGCTGTGTAGAATCATATGGTTTCATTTAAAATTGACGCCGTGCGACATAAATGAATGTACGGAAAGCCCGAAAATTGCGCATTTAGTGTATTTTCATGCATATCAAGAATAATGCTGATTCTTATGTAAATTGAAGTGTAGAATCATATGGTCTCATTTAAAATTGATTCTGATCAATATAAATGAGTGTACTGAAAGACCAAAAACTGCGCATTTAGTGTATTTTCATGCATATCAAGATTAATGCTGATTCTTATGTAAATTGATGTGTAGAATCATACGGTCTTATTTAAAATTGATTCTGAGCAATATAAATGAGTGTAATGAAAGCCCGAAAATTGCGCATTTAGTGTATTTTCATGTATATCAAGATTAATGCAGATTCTTATGTAAATTGATGTGTAGAATCATATGGTTTCAATTTAAAATTGATTCTGAGCAATATAAATGAG
Organism: Ascarosepion bandense; assembly: GCA_037127315.1. Lineage (NCBI taxonomy): Eukaryota > Metazoa > Mollusca > Cephalopoda > Sepiida > Sepiidae > Ascarosepion > Ascarosepion bandense. The sequence continues at coordinate 198,583 of JBBBDQ010002373.1, forward strand.
TGTACTGAAAACCGGAAAATTGCGCATTTATTGTATTTTCATGCATATCAAGATTAATGCTGATTCTTATGTAAATTGATGTGTAGAATCATATGGTTTCATTTAAAATTGATTCTGATCAATATAAATGAGTGTACTGAAAGACCAAAAACTGCGCATTTAGTGTAATTTCATGCATATCAAGATTAATGCTGATTCTTATGTAAATTGATGTGTAGAATCATACGGTCTCATTTCAAATTGATTCTGAGCAATATAAATGAGTGTACTGAAAGCCGGAAAATTGCGCATTTAGTGTATTTTCATGTATATCAAGATTAATGCTGATTCTTATGTAAATTGATGTTTAGAATCATATGGTTACATTTAAAATTGATTCTGAGCAATATAAATGAGTGTACTGAAAACCGGAAAATTGCGCATTTATTGTATTTTCATGCATATCAAGATTAATGTTGATTCTTATGTAAATTGATGTCTAGAATCATATGGTTTCATTTAAAATTGGTTCTGATCAATATAAATGAGTGTACTGAAAGACCAAAAACTGCGCATTTAGTATATTTTCATGCATATCAAGATTAATGCTGATTCTTATGTAAATTGATGTGTAGAATCATACGGTCTCATTTAAAGTTGATTCTGAGCAATATAAATGAGTGTACTGAAAGCCCGAAAATTGCGCATTTAGTGTATTTTCATGCATATCATGATTAATCCTGATTCTTAATGTAAATTGATGTGTAGTATCATAGGGTCACATTTAAAATTGATTCTGAGCAATATAAATGAGTGTACTGAAAGCCCGAAAATTGCGCATTTAGTGTATTTTCATGCATATCAAGATTAATGCTGATTATGTAAATTGATGTGTAGAATCATATGGTCTCATTTAAAATTGATTCTGAGCAATATAAATGAGTGTACTGAAAGCCGGAAAAATGCGCATTTAGTGTATTTTCATACATATCAAGATTAATGCTGATTCTTATGTAAATTGCTGTGTAGAATCATATGGTTTCATTTAAAATTGACGCCGAGCGACATAAATGAATGTACGGAAAGCCCGAAAATTGCGCATTTAGTGTATTTTCATGCATATCAAGATTAATGCTGATTCTTATGTAAATTGATGTGTAGAATCATATGGTCTCATTTAAAATTGATTCTGATCAATATAAATGAGTGTACTGAAAGCCCGAAAATTGCGCATTTAGTGTATTTTCATGCATATCAAGATTAATGCTGATTCTTATGTAAATTGATGTGTAGAATCATACGGTTTCATTTATAATTGATTCTGAGCAATATAAATGAGTGTACTGAAAGCCCGAAAATTGCGCATTTAGTGTATTTTCATGCATATCAAGATTAATGCTGATTCTTATGTAAATTGATGTGTAGAATCATATGGTCTCATTTCAAATTGTTTCTGAGCAATATAAATGAGTGTGCTGAAATCCAGAAAATTGCGCATTTAGTGTATTTTCATGCATATCAAGATTAATGCTGATTCGTATGTAAATTGATGTGTAGAATCATATGGTCTCATTTAAAATTGATTCTGATCAATATAAATGAGTGTGCTGAAAGTCCAGAAACTGCGCATTTAGTGTATTTTCATGCATATCAAGATTAATGCTGATTCTTATGTAAATTGATGTGTAGAATCATATGGTTACATTTAAAATTGATTCTGAGCAATATAAATGAGTGTACTGAAAACCGGAAAATTGCGCATTTATTGTATTTTCATGCATATCAAGATTAATGCTGATTCTTATGTAAATTGATGTGTAGAATCATATGGTTTCATTTAAAATTGATTCTGATCAATATAAATGAGAGTACTGAAAGACCAAAAACTGCGCATTTAGTGTAATTTCATGCATATCAAGATTAATGCTGATTCTTATGTAAATTGATGTGTGGAATCATATGGTCTCATTTAAAATTGATTCTGAGCAATATAAAGGAGTGTGCTGAAAGCCCGAAAATTGCGCATTTAGTGTATTTTCATGCATATCAAGCTTAATGCTGATTCTTATGTAAATTGATATGTAGAATCATATGGTTTTCAATTTAAAATTGATTCTGAGCAATATAAATGAGTGTACTGAAAGCCCGAAAATTGCGCATTTAGTGTATTTTCATGCATATCAAGATTAATGCTGATTCGTATGTAAATTGATGTGTAGAATCATATGGTCTCATTTAAAATTGATTCTGAGCAATATAAATGAGTGTACTGAAAGCCCGAAAATTGCGCATTTAGTGTATTTTCATGCATATCAAGATTAATGCTGATTCTTATGTAAATTGATGTGTAGAATCATATGGTCTCATTTAAAATTGATTCTTTGATCAATATAAATGAGTGTACTGAAATATCAAAAACTGCGCATTTAGTGTATTTTCATGCATATCAAGATTAATGCTGATTCTTATGTAAATTGATGTGTAGAATCATACGGTCTCATTTAAAATTGATTCTGAGCAATATAAATGAGTGTACTGAAAGCCCGAAAATTGCGCATTTAGTGTATTTTCATGCATATCAAGATTAATGCTGATTCTTATGTAAATTGATGTGTAGAATCATATGGTTTCAATTAAAATTGATTCTGAGCAATATAAATGAGTGTACTGAAAGCCCGAAAATTGCGCATTTAGTGTATTTTCATGCATATCAAGATTAATGATGATTCTTATGTAAATTGATGTGTAGAATCATATGGTCTCATTTAAAATTGATTCTGAGCAATATAAATGAGTGTACTGAAAGCCGGAAAAATGCGCATTTCGTGTATTTTCATGCATATCAAGATTAATGCTGATTCTTATGTAAATTGATGTGTAGAATCATATGGTCTCATTTCAATTTGATTCTGAGCAATATAAATGAGTGTACTGAAAGCCGGCAAATTGCGCATTTCGTGTATTTTCATGCATATCAAGATTAATGCAGATTCTTATGTAAATTGATGTGTAGAATCATATGGTCTCATATGGTTTCATTTAAAATTAATTCTGAGCAATATAAATGAGTGTATTCTAAGCCCGAAAATTGCGCATTTAGTGTATTTTCATGCATATCAAGATTAATGCTGATTCTTATGTAAATTGATGTGTAGAGTCATATGGTCTCATTTAAAATTGATTCTGAGTAATATAAATCAGTGTACTGAAAGCCCGAAAATTGCGCATTTAGTGTATTTTCATGCATATCAAGATTAATGCTGATTCTTATGTAAATTGATGTGTAGAATCATATGGTCTCATTTAAAATTGATTCCGAGCAATATAAATGAGTGTACTGAAAGCCAGAAAATTGCGCATTTAGTGTATTTTCATGCATATCAAGATTAATGCTGATTCTTATGTAAATTGATGTGTAGAATCATATGGTTTCAATTAAAATTGATTCTGAGCAATATAAATGACTGTACTGAAAGACCAAACACTGCGCATTTAGTGTATTTTCATGCATATCCAGATTAATGCTGATTCATATGTAAATTGATGTGTAGAATCATATGGTCTCATTTAAATTTGATTCTGAGCAATATAAATGAGTGTACTGAAAGCCCGAAAATTGCGCATTTAGTGTATTTTCATGCATATCAAGATTAATGCTGATTCTTATGTAAATTCATGTGTGGAATCATATGGTCTCATTTAAAATTGATTCTGATCAATATAAATGAGTGTACTGAAACAACAATAACTGCGTATTTAGTGTATTTTCATGCATATCAAGATTAATGCTGATTCTTATGTAAATTGATGTGTAGAATCATACGGTCTCATTTAAAATTGATCCTGAGCAATATAAATGAGTGTACTGAAAGCCCGAAAATTGCGCATTTAGTGTATTTTCATGCATATCAAGATTAATGCTGATTCTTATGTAAATTGATGTGTAGAATCATATGGTTTCATTTAAAATTGATTCTGAGCAATACAAATGAGTGTACTGAAAGCCCGAAAATTGCGCATTTAGTGAATTTTCATGCATATCAAGATTAATGCTGATTCTTATGTAAATTGGTATGTAGAATCATATGGTTTCATTTAAAATTGATTCTGAGCAATATAAATGAGTGTACTGAAAGCCCGAAAATTGCGCATTTAGTGTATTTTCATGCATATCAAGATTAATGCTGATTCTTATGTAAATTGATGTGTAGAATCATATGGTCCCATTTAAAATTGATTCTGAGCAATATAAATGAGTGTACCGAAAGCCGGAAAATTGCGCATTTAGTGTATTTTCATGCATATCAAGATTAATGCTGATTCTTATGTAAATTGATGTGTAGAATCATATGGTCTCATTTAAAATTGATTCTGATCAATATAAATGAGTGTACTGAAATATCAAAAACTGCGCATTTAGTGTATTTTCATGCATATCAAGATTAATGCTGATTCTTATGTAAATTGATGTGTAGAATCATACGGTCTCATTTAATATTGATTCTGAGCAATATAAATGAGTGTACTGAAAGCCCGAAAATTGCGCATTTAGTGTATTTTCATGCATATCAAGATTAATGCTGATTCTTATGTAAATTGATGTGTAGAATCATATGGTTTCATTTAAAATTGATTCTGAGCAATATAAATGAGTGTACTGAAAGCCCGAAAATTGCGCATTTAGTGTATTTTCATGCATATCAAGATTAATGATGATTCTTATGTAAATTGATGTGTAGAATCATATGGTCTCATTTAAATTTGATTCTGAGCAATATAAATGAGTGTACTGAAAGCCCGAAAATTGCGCATTTCGTGTATTTTCATGCATATCAAGATTAATGCTGATTCTTATGTAAATTGATGTGTAGAATCATATGGTCTCATTTGAATTTGATTCTGAGCAATATAAATGAGTGTACTGAAAGCCGGCAAATTGCGCATTTCGTGTATTTTCATGCATATCAAGATTAATGCAGATTCTTATGTAAATTGATGTGTAGAATCATATGGTCTCATATTGTTTCATTTAAAATTAATTCTGAGCAATATAAATGAGTGTATTCTAAGCCCGAAAATTGCGCATTTAGTGTATTTTCATGCATATCAAGATTAATGCTGATTCTTATGTAAATTGATGTGTAGAATCATATGGTCTCATTTAAAATTGATTCTGAGTAATATAAATGAGTGTACTGAAAGCCCGAAAATTGCGCATTTAGTGTATTTTCATGCATATCAAGATTAATGCTGATTCTTATGTAAATTGATGTGTAGAATCATATGGTCTCATTTAAAATTGATTCCGAGCAATATAAATGAGTGTACTGAAAGCCAGAAAATTGCGCATTTAGTGTATTTTCATGCATATCAAGATTAATGCTGATTCTTATGTAAATTGATGTGTGGAATCATATGGTCTCATTTAAAATTGATTCTGATCAATATAAATGAGTGTACTGAAACAACAATAACTGCGTATTTAGTGTATTTTCATGCATATCAAGATTAATGCTGATTCTTATGTAAATTGATGTGTAGAATCATACGGTCTCATTTAAAATTGATCCTGAGCAATATAAATGAGTGTACTGAAAGCCCGAAAATTGCGCATTTAGTGTATTTTCATGCATATCAAGATTAATGCTGATTCTTATGTAAATTGATGTGTAGAATCATATGGTTTCATTTAAAATTGATTCTGAGCAATACAAATGAGTGTACTGAAAGCCCGAAAATTGCGCATTTAGTGAATTTTCATGCATATCAAGATTAATGCTGATTCTTATGTAAATTGGTATGTAGAATCATATGGTTTCATTTAAAATTGATTCTGAGCAATATAAATGAGTGTACTGAAAGCCCGAAAATTGCGCATTTAGTGTATTTTCATGCATATCAAGATTAATGCTGATTCTTATGTAAATTGATGTGTAGAATCATATGGTCCCATTTAAAATTGATTCTGAGCAATATAAATGAGTGTACCGAAAGCCGGAAAATTGCGCATTTAGTGTATTTTCATGCATATCAAGATTAATGCTGATTCTTATGTAAATTGATGTGTAGAATCATATGGTCTCATTTAAAATTGGTTCTGATCAATATAAATGAGTGTACTGTAAGCCCGAAAATTGCGCATTTAGTTTATTTTCATGCATATCAAGATTAATGCTGATTCTTATGTAAATTGATGTGTAGAATCATATGGCCTCATTTAAAATTGATTCTGATCAATATAAATGAGTGTACTGAAAGTCCAAAAACTGCGCATTTAGTGTATTTTCATGCATATCAAGATTAATGCTGATTCTTATGTAAATTGATGTGTAGAATCATACGGTCTCATATAAAATTGATTCAGAACAATATAAATGAGTGTACTGAAAGCCCGAAAATTGCGCATTTAGTGTATTTTCATGCATATCAAGATTAATGCTGATTCTTATGTAAATTGATGTGTGGAATAATATGGTCTCATTTAAAATTGATTCTGAGCAATATAAAGGAGTGTGCTGAAAGCCCGAAAATTGCGCATTTAGTGAATTTTCATGCATATCAAGCTTAATGCTGATTCTTATGTAAATTGATATGTAGAATCATATGGTTTCATTTAAAATTCATTCTGAGCAATATAAATGAGTGTACTGAAAGCCCGAAAATTGCGCATTTAGTGTATTTTCATGCATATCAAGATTAATGCTGATTCTTATGTAAATTGATGTGTAGAATCATATGGTCTCATTTAAAATTGATTCTGATCAATATAAATGAGTGTACTGAAATATCAAAAACTGCGCATTTAGTGTATTTTCATGCATATCAAGATTAATGCTGATTCTTATGTAAATTGATGTGTAGAATCATACGGTCTCATTTAAAATTGATTCTGAGCAATATAAATGAGTGTACTGAAAGCCCGAAAATTGCGCATTTAGTGTATTTTCATGCATATCAAGATTAATGCTGATTCTTATGTAAATTGATGTGTAGAATCATATGGTTTCATTTAAAATTGATTCTGAGCAATATAAATGAGTGTACTGAAAGCCCGAAAATTGCGCATTTAGTGTGTTTTCATGCATATCAAGATTAATGCTGAATCTTATGTTTATTGATATGTAGAATCATATGGTTTCATTTAAAATTGATTCTGAGCAATATAAATGAGTGTACTGAAAGCCCGAAAATTGCGCATTTCGTGTATTTTCATGCATATCAAGATTAATGCTGATTCTTATGTAAATTGATGTGTAGAATCATATGGTCTCATTTAAATTTGATTCTGAGCAATATAAATGAGTGTACTGAAAGCCGGCAAATTGCGCATTTAGTGTATTTTCATGCATATCAAGATTAATGCAGATTCTGATGTAAATTGGTGTGTAGAATCATATGGTCTCATATTGTTTCATTTAAAATTAATTCTGAGCAATATAAATGAGTGTATTCTAAGCCCGAAAATTGCGCATTTAGTGTATTTTCATGCATATCAAGATTAATGCTGATTCTTATGTAAATTGATGTGTAGAATCATATGGTCTCATTTAAAATTGATTCTGAGTAATATAAATGAGTGTACTGAAAGCCCGAAAATTGCGCATTTAGTGTATTTTCATGCATATCAAGATTAATGCTGATTCTTATGTAAATTGATGTGTAGAATCATATGGTTTCAATTAAAATTGATTCTGAGCAATATAAATGACTGTACTGAAAGACCAAACACTGCGCATTTAGTGTATTTTCATGCATATCCAGATTAATGCTGATTCATATGTAAATTGATGTGTAGAATCATATGGTCTCATTTAAAATTGATTCTGAGCAATATAAATGAGTGTACTGAAAGCCCGAAAATTGCGCATTTAGTGTATTTTCATGCATATCAAGATTAATGCTGATTCTTATGTAAATTGATGTGTGGAATCATATGGTCTCATTTAAAATTGATTCTGATCAATATAAATGAGTGTACTGAAATATCAAAAACTGCGCATTTAGTGTATTTTCATGCATATCAAGATTAATGCTGATTCTTATGTAAATTGATGTGTAGAATCATACGGTCTCATTTAAAATTGATTCTGAGCAATATAAATGAGTGTACTGAAAGCCCGAAAATTGCGCATTTAGTGTATTTTCATGCATATCAAGATTAATGCTGATTCTTATGTAAATTGATGTGTAGAATCATATGGTTTCATTTAAAATTGATTCTGAGCAATATAAATGAGTGTACTGAAAGCCCGATAATTGCGCATTTAGTGTGTTTTCATGCATATCAAGATTAATGCTGATTCTTATGTAAATTGATATATAGAATCATATGGTTTCATTTAAAATTGATTCTGAGCAATATAAATGAGTGTACTGAAAGCCCGAAAATTGCGCATTTCGTGTATTTTCATGCATATCAAGATTAATGCTGATTCTTATGTCAATTGATGTGTAGAATCATATGGTCTCATTTAAATTTGATTCTGAGCAATATAAATGAGTGTACTGAAAGCCGGCAAATTGCGCATTTAGTGTATTTTCATGCATATCAAGATTAATGCAGATTCTTATGTAAATTGATGTGTAGAATCATATGGTCTCATATTGTTTCATTTAAAAGTAATTCTGAGCAATATAAATGAGTGTATTCTAAGCCCGAAAATTGCGCATTTAGTGTATTTTCATGCATATCAAGATTAATGCTGATTCTTATGTAAATTGATGTGTAGAATCATATGGTCTCATTTAAAATTGATTCTGAGTAATATAAATGAGTGTACTGAAAGCCCGAAAATTGCGCATTTAGTGTGTTTTCATGCATATCAAGATTAATACTGATTCTTATGTAAATTGATGTGTAGAATCATATGGTTTCAATTAAAATTGATTCTGAGCAATATAAATGACTGTACTGAAAGACCAAACACTGCGCATTTAGTGTATTTTCATGCATATCCAGATTAATGCTGATTCATATGTAAATTGATGTGTAGAATCATATGGTCTCATTTAAAATTGATTCTGAGCAATATAAATGAGTGTACTGAAAGCCCGAAAATTGCGCATTTAGTGTATTTTCATGCATATCAAGATTAATGCTGATTCTTATGTAAATTGATGTGTGGAATCATATGGTCTCATTTAAAATTGATTCTGATCAATATAAATGAGTGTACTGAAATATCAAAAACTGCGCATTTAGTGTATTTTCATGCATATCAAGATTAATGCTGATTCTTATGTAAATTGATGTGTAGAATCATACGGTCTCATTTAAAATTGATTCTGAGCAATATAAATGAGTGTACTGAAAGCCCGAAAATTGCGCATTTAGTGTATTTTCATGCATATCAAGATTAATGCTGATTCTTATGTAAATTGATGTGTAGAATCATATGGTTTCATTTAAAATTGATTCTGAGCAATATAAATGAGTGTACTGAAAGCCCGATAATTGCGCATTTAGTGTGTTTTCATGCATATCAAGATTAATGCTGATTCTTATGTAAATTGATATATAGAATCATATGGTTTCATTTAAAATTGATTCTGAGCAATATAAATGAGTGTACTGAAAGCCCGAAAATTGCGCATTTCGTGTATTTTCATGCATATCAAGATTAATGCTGATTCTTATGTAAATTGATGTGTAGAATCATATGGTCTCATATGGTTTCATTTAAAATTGATTCTGAGCAATATAAACGAGTGTACTGAAAGCCGGCAAATTGCGCATTTTGTGTATTTTCATGCATATCAAGATTAATGCAGATTCTTATGTAAATTGATGTGTAGAATCATATGGTCTCATATTGTTTCATTTAAAATTAATTCTGAGCAATATAAATGAGTGTATTCTAAGCCCGAAAATTGCGCATTTAGTGTATTTTCATGCATATCAAGATTAATGCTGATTCTTATGTAAATTGATGTGTAGAATCATATGGTCTCATTTAAAATTGATTCCGAGCAATATAAATGAGTGTACTGAAAGCCAGAAAATTGCGCATTTAGTGTATTTTCATGCATATCAAGATTAATGCTGATTCTTATGTAAATTGATGTGTAGAATCATATGGTTTCAATTAAAATTGATTCTGAGCAATATAAATGACTGTACTGAAAGACCAAACACTGCGCATTTAGTGTATTTTCATGCATGTCCAGATTAATGCTGATTCATATGTAAATTGATGTGTAGAATCATATGTTCTCATTTAAAATTGATTCTGAGCAATATAAATGAGTGTACTGAAAGCCCGAAAATTGCGCATTTAGTGTATTTTCATGCATATCAAGATTAATGCTGATTCTTATGTAAATTGAAGTGTGGAATCATATGGTCTCATTTAAAATTGATTCTGATCAATATAAATGAGTGTACTGAAATATCAATAACTGCGTATTTAGTGTATTTTCATGCATATCAAGATTAATGCTGATTCTTATGTAAATTGATGTGTAGAATCATACGGTCTCATTTAAAATTGATTCTGAGCAATATAAATGAGTGTACTGAAAGCCCGAAAATTGCGCATTTAGTGTATTTTCATGCATATCAAGATTAATGCTGATTCTTATGTAAATTGATGTGTAGAATCATATGGTTTCATTTAAAATTGATTCTGAGCAATACAAATGAGTGTACTGAAAGCCCGAAAATTGCGCATTTAGTGTATTTTCATGCATATCAAGATTAATGCTGATTCTTATGTAAATTGGTATGTAGAATCATATGGTTTCATTTAAAATTGATTCTGAGCAATATAAATGAGTGTACTGAAAGCCCGAAAATTGCGCATTTAGTGTATTTTCATGCATATCAAGATTAATGATGATTCTTATGTAAATTGATGTGTAGAATCATATGGTCTCATTTAAATTTGATTCTGAGCAATATAAATGAGTGTACTGAAAGCCGGAAAATTGCGCATTTAGTGTATTTTCATGCATATCAAGATTAATGCTGATTCTTATGTAAATTGATGTGTAGAATCATATGGTCTCATATGGTTTCATTTAAAATTGATTCTGAGCAATATAAACGAGTGTAATGAAAGCCCGAAAATTGCGCATTTAGTGTATTTTCATGCATATCAAGATTAAAGCTGATTCTTATGTAAATTGATGTGTAGAATCATATGGTTTCAATTAAAATTGATTCTGAGCAATATAAATAAGTGTACTGAAAGCCCGAAAATTGCGCATTTAGTGTATTTTCATGCATATCAAGATTAATGCTGATTCTTATGTAAATTGATGTATAGAATCATATGGTGCCATTTAAAATTGATTCTGAGCAATATAAATGAGTGTACCGAAAGCCGGAAAATTGCGCATTTATTGTATTTTCATGCATATCAAGATTAATGCTGATTCTTATGTAAATTGATATGTAGAATCATATGGTCTCATTTAAAATTGGTTCTGATCAATATAAATGAGTGTACTGTAAGCCCGAAAATTGCGCATTTAGTGTATTTTCATGCATATCAAGATTAATGCTGATTCTTATGTAAATTGATGTGTAGAATCATATGGTCTCATTTAAAATTGATTCTGATCAATATAAATGAGTGTACTGAAAGACCAAAAACTGCGCATTTAGTGTATTTTCATGCATATCAAGATTAATGCTGATTCTTATGTAAATTGATGTGTAGAATCATACGGTCTCATATAAAATTTATTCAGAACAATATAAATGAGTGTACTGAAAGCCCGAAAATTGCGCATTTAGTGTATTTTCATGCATATCAAGATTAATGCTGATTCTTATGTAAATTGATGTGTGGAATCATATGGTCTCATTTAAAATTTTTTCTGAGCAATATAAAGGAGTGTGCTGAAAGCCCGAAAATTGCGCATTTAGTGTATTTTCATGCATATTAAGATTAATGCTGATTCTTATGTAAATTGATGTGTAGAATCATACGGTCTCATTTAAAATTGATTCTGAGCAATATAAATGAGTGTACTGAAAGCCCGAAAATTGTGCATTTAGTGTATTTTCATGCATATCAAGATTAATGCTGATTCTTATGAAAATTGATGTGTAGAATCATATGGTTTCAATTAAAATTGATTCTGAGCAATATAAATGAGTGTACTGTAAGCCCGAAAATTTCGCATTAATGTATTTTCATGCATATCAAGATTAATGCTGATTCTTATGTAAATTGATGTGTAGAATCATATGGTCTCATTTAAAATTGATTCTTAGCAATATAAATGGGTGTACTGTAAGCCGGAAATTGCGCATTTAGTGTATTTTCATGCATATCAAGATTAATGCTGATTCTTATGTAAATTGATGTGTAGAATCATGGTTTCATTTCAAATTGATTCTGAGCAATATAAATGACTGTACTGAAAGACCAAACACTGCGCATTTAGTGTATTTTCATGCATATCAAGATTAATGCCGCTTCTTATGTAAATTGATGTGTAGAATCATATTGTCTCATTTAAAATTGATTCTGATCAATATAAATGAGTGTACTGTAAGCCCGAAAATTGCGCATTTAGTGTATTTTCATGCATATCAAGATTAATGTTGATTCTTATGTAAATTGATGTGTAGAATCATACGGTCTCATTTAAAATTGATTCTGAGCAATATAAATGAGTGTACTGAAAGCCCGAATATTGCGCATTTAGTGTATTTTCATGCATATCAAGATTAATGCTGATTCTTATGTAAATTGATGTGTAGAATCATATGGTTTCAATTGAAATTGATTCTGAGCAATATAAATGAGTGTACTGAAAGCCCGAAAATTGAGCATTTAGTGTATTTTCATGCATATCAAGATTAATGCTGATTCTTATGTAAATTGATGTGTAGAATCATATGGTCTCATTTAAAATTGATTCTGAGCAATAGAAATGACTGTACTGAATGACTGAAAATTGCGCATTTAGTGTATTTTCATGCATATCAAGATTAATGCTGATTCTTATGTAAATTGATGTGTAGAATCATATGGTTTCAATTAAAATTGATTCTGAGCAATATAAATGAGTGTACTGAAAGCCCGAAAATTGCGCATTTAGTGTATTTTCATGCATATCAAGATTAATGCTGATTCTTATGTAAATTGATGTGTAGAAACATACGGTCTCATTTAAAATTGATTCGGAGCAATATAAATGAGAGTACTGAAAGCCCGAAAATTGCGCATTTAGTGTATTTTCATGCATATCAGGATTAATGCTGATTCTTATGTAAATTGATGTGTAGAATCATATGGTCTCATTTAAAATTGATTCTGAGCAATAGAAATGACTGTACTGAAAGACCGAATATTGCGCATTTAGTGTATTTTCATGCATATCAAGATTAATTCTGATTCTTATGTAAATTGATGTGTAGAATCATATGGTCTCGTTTAAAATTGATTCTAATCAATATAAATGAGTGTACTGAAAGACCAAAAACTGCGCATTTAGTGTATATTCATGCATATCAAGATTAATGCTGATTCTTATGTAAATTAATGTGTAGAAACATACGGTCTCATTTAAAATTGATTCTAATCCTATATAAATGAGTGTACTGTAAGCCCGAAAATTGCGCATTTAGTGTATTTTCTTGCATATCAAGATTAATGCTGATTCTTATGTAAATTGGTGCGTAGAACCATATGGTTTAAATTAAAATTGAATCTGAACAATATAAATGAGTGTACTGAAAGCCCGAAAATTGCGCATTTAGTGTATTTTCATGCATATCAAGATTAATGCTGATTCTTATGTAAATTGATGTGTAGAATCATATGATCTCATTTAAAATTGATTCTAATCCTATATAAATGAGTGTACTGTAAGCCCGAAAATTGCGCATTTAGTGTATTTTCATGCATATCAAGATTAATGCTGATTCTTTTGTAAATTGATGTGTAGAATCATATGATCTCATTTGAAATTGATTCTGATCAATATAAATGAGTGTACTGTAAGCCCGAAAATTGAGCATTTAGTGTATTTTCATGCATATCAAGATTAATGCTGATTCTTATGTAAATTGATGTGTAGAATCATACGGTCTCATTTAAAATTGATTCTGAGCAATATAAATGAGTGTACTGAAAGCTGGAATATTGCGCATTAAGTGTATTTTCATGCATATCAAGATTAATGCTGATTCTTATGTAAATTGATGTGTAGAATCATATGGTTTCATTTAAAATTGATTCTGAGCAATATAAATGAATGTACCGAAAAGCCCGAAAATTGCGCATTTAATGTATTTTCATGCATATCAAGATTAATGCTGATTCTTATGTAAATTGATGTGTAGAATCATATAATTTCAATTTATATAAGAATCAGCATTAATCTTGATATGCATGAAAATAAAGTAAATGCTCAATTTTCAGGCTTACAGTACACTCATTTATATTGATCAGAATCAATTTCATATGAGATCATATGATTCTACACATCAATTTACATAAGAATCAGCATTAATCTTGATATGCATGAAAATACACTTAATGCGCAATATTCCAGCTTTCAGTACACTCATTTATATTGCTCAGTATCAATGTTAAATGAGACCGTATGTTTCTACACATCAATTTACATAAGAATCAGCATTAATCTTGATATGCATGAAAATACACTAAATGCGCAATTTTCAGGGCTTCAGTACACTCATTTATATTGCTCAGAATCAATTTCAATTGAAACCATATGATTCTACACATCAATTTACATAAGAATCAGCATTAATCTTGATATGCATGAAAATACACTAAGTGCGCAATTTTCCGGCTTTCAGTACACTTATTTATATTGCTCAGAATCAATTTTAAATGAGACCGTATGATTCTACACGTCAATTTACATAAGAATCTGCATTAATCTTGATATGCATGAAAATACACTAAATGCTCAATTTTCGGGCTTACAGTACATTCATTTATATTGATCAGAATCAATTTCAAATGAGATCATAGGATTCTACACATCAATTTACATAAGAATCAGCATTAATCTTGATATGCATGAAAATACACTTAATGCGCAATATTCCATCTTTCAGTACACTCATTTATATTGCTCAGAAGCAATTTTAAATGAGACCGTATGATTCTACACATCAATTTACATAAGAATTAGCATTAATCTTGATATGCATGAAAATACACTAAATGCGCAATTTTCGGGCTTTAAGTACACTCATTTATATTGCTCAGTATCAATTTTAAATGAGACCGTATGTTTCTTCACATCAATTTACATAAGAATCAGCATTAATCTTGATATGCATGAAAATACACTAAATGCGCAGTTTTTGGTCTTTCAGTACACTCATTTATATTGCTCAGAATCAATTTCAATTGAAACCATATGATTCTACACATCAATTTACATAAGAATCAGCATTAATCTTGATATGCATGAAAAAACACTAAGTGCGCAATTTTCCGGCATTCAGTACACTCATTTATATTGTCAGAATCAATTTTAAATGAGACCATATGATTCTACACATCAATTTACATAAGAATCAGCATTAATCTTGATATGCATGAAAATACACTAAATGCGCAATTTTCCGGCTTTCAGTACATTCATTTATGTCGATCGGAGTCAATTTTAAATGAGACCATATGATTCTACACATCAATTTACATAAGAATCAGCATTAATCTTGATAAGCATGAAAATACTCTAAATGCGCAATTTTCCGGCTTTCAGCACACTCATTTATATTGCTCAGAATCAATTTTAAATGAGACCAAATGATTCTACACATCAATTTACATAAGAATCATCATTAATCTTGATATGCATGAAAATACACTAAATGCGCAATTTACGGGCTTACAGTACACTCATTTATATTGCTCAGAATCAATTTTACGTGAAACCATATGTTTCTACACACCAATTTACATAAGAATCAGCATTAATCTTGATATGCAAGAAAATACACTAAATGCGCAATTTTCGGGCTTTTCAGTACACTCATTTATATTGCTCAGAATCAATTTTAAATGAGACCGTATGATTCTACACATCAATTTACATAAGTATCAGCATTAATCTTGATATGCATGAAAATACACTAAATGCTCAATTTTCGGGCTTACAGTACACTCATTTATATAGGATCAGAATCAATTTTAAATGAGATCACATGATTCTACACATCAATTTACATAAGTATCAGCATTAATCTTGATATGCATGAAAATACACTTAATGCGCAATATTCCAACTTTCAGTACACTCATTTATATTGCTCAGAATCAATTTTAAATGAGGCCGTATGATTCTACACATCAATTTACATAAGAATCAGCATTAGTCTTGATATGCATGAAAATACACTAAATGCGCAATTTTCGGGCTTTAAGTACACTCATTTATATTGCTCAGAATCAATTTTAAATGAGACCGTATGTTTATACACATTAATTTACATAAGAATCAGCATTAATCTTGATATGCATGAAAATACACTAAATGCGCAATTTTCGGGCTTCCAGTACACTCATTTATATTGCTCAGAATCAATTTTAATTGAAACCATATGATTCTACACATCAATTTACATAAGAATCAGCATTAATCTTGATATGCATGAAAATACACTAAATGCGCAATTTTCGGGCTTTCAGTACACTCATTTATATGGCTCAGAATCAATTTCAATTGAAACCATATGATTCTACACATCAATTTACATAAGAATCAGCATTAATCTTGATATGCATGAAAATACACTAAATGCGCAATATTCGGGCTTTCAGTACACTCATTTATATTGCTCAGAATCAATTTTAAATGAGACCATATGATTCTACACATCAATTTACATAAGAATCAGCATTAATCTTGATATGCATGAAAATACACTAAATGCGCAATTTTCGGGCTTACAGTACACTCATTTATATTGATCAGAATCAATTTTAAATGAGACCATATGATTCTACACATCAATTTACATAAGAATCAGCATTAATCTTGATATGCATGAAAATACACTAAATGCGCAAGTTTCGGGCTTTCAGTACACTCATTTATATTGCTCAGAATCAATTTTAAATGAGACCGTATGATTCTACACACCAATTTACATAAGAAGCAGCATTAATCTTGATATGCATGAAAATACACTAAATGCGCAGTGTTTGGTCTTTCAGTACAGTCATTTATATTGCTCAGAATCAATTTTAAATGAAACCATGATTCTACACATCAATTTACATAAGAATCAGCATTAATCTTGATATGCATGAAAATACACTAAATGCGCAGTTTTTGGTCTTTCAGAACACTCATTTATATTGATCAGAATCAATTTTAAACGATACCATATGATTCTACACATCAATTTACATAAGAATCAGCATTAATCTTGATATGCATGAAAATACACTAAATGCGCAATTTTCGGGCTTTCAGCACACTCATTTATATTGCTCAGAATCAATTTTAAATGAGACCATATGATTCTACACATCAATTTACATAAGAATCAGAATTAATCTTGATATGCATGAAAATACACTAAATGCGCAATTTTCGGACTTTTAGTACACTCATTTATATTGCTCAGAATCAATTTTAAATGAGACCGTATGATTCTACACATCAATTTACATAAGAATCAGCATTAATCTTGATATGCATGAAAATACACTAAATGCGCAGTTTTTGTTATTTCAGTACACTCATTTATATTGATCACAATCAATTTTAAATGAGACCATATGATTCTACACATCAATTTACATAAGAATCAGCATTAATCTTGATATGCATGAAAATACACTAAATGCGCAATTTTCGGGCTTTCTGTACACTCATTTATATTGCTCAGAATCAATTTTAAATGAGACCATATGATTCTACACATCAATTTACATAAGAATCAGCATTAATCTTGATATGCATGAAAATACACTAAATGCGCAATTTTCGGGCTTTCAGTACACTCATTTATATTGCTCAGAGTAAATTTTAAATGAGACCGTATGATTCTACACATCAATTTACATAAGAATCAGCATTAATCTTGATATGCATGAAAATACACTAAATGCGCAGTTTTTGATATTTCAGTACACTCATTTATATTGATCAGAATCAATTTTAAATGAGACCATATGATTCTACACATCAATTTACATAAGAATCAGCAATAATCTTGATATGCATGAAAATACACTAAATGCGCAATTTTCGGGCTTTCAGTACACTCATTTATATTGCTCAGAATCAATTTTACATGAGACCATATGATTCTACACATCAATTTACATAAGAATCAGCATTAATCTTGATATGCATGAAAATACACTTAATGCGCAATTTTCGGGCTTTCAGTACACTCATTTATATTGCTCAGAATAAATTTTAAATGAAACCATATGATTCTTCATATCAATTTACATAAGAATCAGCATTAATCTTGATATGCATGAAGATACACTAAATGCGCAATTTTCGGGCTTTCAGTACACTCATTTATATTGCTCAGAGTCAATTTTAAATGAGACCGTATGATTCTACACATCAATTTACATATGAATTAGTATTAATCTTGATATGCATGAAAATACATTAATGCGCAATTTTTGGGCTTTAAGTACACTCATTTATATTGCTCAGAATCAATTTTAAATGAAACCGTATGTTTCTACACATCAATTTACATAAGAATCAGCATTAATCTTGATATGCATGAAAATACACTAAATGCGCAGTTTTTGGTCTTTCAGAACACTCATTTATATTGATCAGAATCAATTTTAAACGATACCATATGATTCTACACATCAATTTACATAAGAATCAGCATTAATCTTGATATGCATGAAAATACACTAACTGCGCAATTTTCGGGCTTTCAGCACACTCATTTATATTGCTCAGAATCAATTTTAAATGAGACCATATGATTCTACACATCAATTTACATAAGAATCAGAATTAATCTTGATATGCATGAAAATACACTAAATGCGCAATTTTCGGACTTTTAGTACACTCATTTATATTGCTCAGAATCAATTTTAAATGAAACCATATGATTCTACACATCAATTTACATAAGAATCAGCATTAATCTTGATATGCATGAAAATACACTAAATGCGCAATTTTCGGGCTTTCTGTACACTCATTTATATTGCTCAGAATCAATTTTAAATGAAACCATATGATTCTACACATCAATTTACATAAGAATCAGCATTAATATTGATATGCATGAAAATACAATAATGCGCAATTTTCGGGCTTTCAGTACACTCATTTATATTGCTCAGAATCAATTTTAAATTAGACCGTATGATTCTACACATCAATTTACATAAGAATCAGCATTAATCTTGATATGCATGAAAATACACTAAATGCGCAGTTTTTGTTATTTCAGTACACTCATATGTATTGATCAGAATCAATTTTAAATGAGACCATATGATTCTACACATCAATTTACATAAGAATCAGCATTAATCTTGATATGCATGAAAATACACTAAATGCGCAATTTTCGGGCTTTCAGTACACTCATTTATATTGCTCAGAATCAATTTTAAATGAGACCATATGATTCTACACATCAATTTACATAAGAATCAGCATTAATCTTGATATGCATGAAAATACACTAAATGCGCAATTTTCGGGCTTTCAGTACACTCATTTATATTGCTCAGAATAAATTTTAAATGAAACCATATGATTCTACATATCAATTTACATAAGAATCAGCATTAATCTTGATATGCATGAAAATACATTAATGCGCAATTTTCGGGCTTTCAGTACACTCATTTATATTGCTCAGAGTAAATTTTAAATGAGACCGTATGATTCTACACACCAATTTACATAAGAATCAGCATTAATCTTGATATGCATGAAAATACACTAAATGCGCAGTTTTTGATATTTCAGTACACTCATTTATATTGCTCAGAATCAATTTTAAATGAGACCATATGATTCTACACATCAATTTACATAAGAATCAGCATTAATCTTGATATGCATGAAAATACACTAAATGCGCAATTTTCGGGCTTTTCAGTACACTCATTTATATTGCTCAGAATCAATTTGAAATGAGACCATATGATTCTACACCTCAATTTACATAAGAATCAGCATTAATCTTGATATGCATGAAAATACACTAAATGCGCAATTTTCGGGCTTTCAGTACACTCATTTATATTGCTCAGAATAAATTTTAAATGAAACCATATGATTCTACATATCAATTTACATAAGAATCAGCATTAATCTTGATATGCATGAAAATACACTAAATGCGCAATTTTCGGGCTTTCAGTACACTCATTTATATTGCTCAGAGTAAATTTTAAATGAGACCGTATGATTCTACACATCAATTTACATAAGAATCAGCATTAATCTTGATATGCATGAAAATACACTAAATGCGCAGTGTTTGGTCTTTCAGTACAGTCATTTATATTGCTCAGAATCAATTTTAATTGAAACCATATGATTCTACACATCAATTTACATAAGAATCAGCAATAATCTTGATATGCATGAAAATACACTAAATGCGCAATTTTCGGGCTTTCAGTACACTCATTTATATTGCTCAGAATCAATTTTACATGAGACCATATGATTCTACACATCAATTTACATAAGAATCAGCATTAATCTTGATATGCATGAAAATACACTTAATGCGCAATTTTCGGGCTTTCAGTACACTCATTTATATTGCTCAGAATAAATTTTAAATGAAGCCATATGATTCTACATATCAATTTACATAAGAATCAGCATTAATCTTGATATGCATGAAGATACACTAAATGCGCAATTTTCGGGCTTTCAGTACACTCATTTATATTGCTCAGAGTCAATTTTAAATGAGACCGTATGATTCTACACATCAATTTACATATGAATCAGTATTAATCTTGATATGCATGAAAATACATTAATGCGCAATTTTTGGGCTTTAAGTACACTCATTTATATTGCTCAGAATCAATTTTAAATGAAACCGTATGTTTCTACACATCAATTTACATAAGAATCAGCATTAATCTTGATATGCATGAAAATACACTAAATGCGCAGTTTTTGGTCTTTCAGAACACTCATTTATATTGATCAGAATCAATTTTAAACGATACCATATGATTCTACACATCAATTTACATAAGAATCAGCATTAATCTTGATATGCATGAAAATACACTAACTGCGCAATTTTCGGGCTTTCAGCACACTCATTTATATTGCTCAGAATCAATTTTAAATGAGACCATATGATTCTACACATCAATTTACATAAGAATCAGAATTAATCTTGATATGCATGAAAATACACTAAATGCGCAATTTTCGGACTTTTAGTACACTCATTTATATTGCTCAGAATCAATTTTAAATGAAACCATATGATTCTACACATCAATTTACATAAGAATCAGCATTAATCTTGATATGCATGAAAATACACTAAATGCGCAATTTTCGGGTTTTCTGTACACTCATTTATATTGCTCAGAATCAATTTTAAATGAAACCATATGATTCTACACATCAATTTACATAAGAATCAGCATTAATCTTGATATGCATGAAAATACAATAATGCGCAATTTTCGGGCTTTCAGTACACTCATTTATATTGCTCAGAATCAATTTTAAATGAGACCGTATGATTCTACACATCAATTTACATAAGAATCAGCATTAATCTTGATATGCATGAAAATACACTAAATGCGCAGTTTTTGTTATTTCAGTACACTCATTTGTATTGATCAGAATCAATTTTAAATGAGACCATATGATTCTACACATCAATTTACATAAGAATCAGCATTAATCTTGATATGCATGAAAATACACTAAATGCGCAATTTTCGGGCTTTCAGTACACTCATTTATATTGCTCAGAATCAATTTTAAATGAGACCATATGATTCTACACATCAATTTACATAAGAATCAGCATTAATCTTGATATGCATGAAAATACACTAAATGCGCAATTTTCGGGCTTTCAGTACACTCATTTATATTGCTCAGAATAAATTTTAAATGAAACCATATGATTCTACATATCAATTTACATAAGAATCAGCATTAATCTTGATATGCATGAAAATACATTAATGCGCAATTTTCGGGCTTTCAGTACACTCATTTATATTGCTGAGAGTAAATTTTAAATGAGACCGTATGATTCTACACACCAATTTACATAAGAATCAGCATTAATCTTGATATGCATGAAAATACACTAAATGCGCAGTTTTTGATATTTCAGTACACTCATTTATATTGATCAGAATCAATTTTAAATGAGACCATATGATTCTACACATAAATTTACATAAGAATCAGCAATAATCTTGATATGCATTAAAATACACTAAATGCGCAATTTTCGGGCTTTCAGTACACTCATTTATATTGCTCAGAATCAATTTCACATGAGACCATATGATTCTACACATCAATTTACATAAGAATCAGCATTAATCTTGATATGCATGAAAATACACTTAATGCGCAATTTTCGGGCTTTCAGTACACTCATTTATATTGCTCAGAATAAATTTTAAATGAAACCATATGATTCTACATATCAATTTACATAAGAATCAGCATTAATCTTGATATGCATGAAAATACACTAAATGCGCAATTTTCGGGCTTTCAGTACACTCATTTATATTGCTCAGAGTCAATTTTAAATGAGACCGTATGATTCTACACATCAATTTACATATGAATCAGCATTAATCTGGATATGCATGAAAATACACTAAATTCGCAGTGTTTGGTCTTTCAGTACAGTCATTTATATTGCTCAGAATCAATTTTAATTGAAACCATATGATTCTACACATCAATTTACATAAGAATCAGCATTAATCTTGATATGCATGAAAATACACTAAATGCGCAATTTTCTGGCTTTCAGTACACTCATTTATTTTGCTCGGAATCAATTTTAACTGAGACCATATGATTCTACACATCAATTTACATAAGAATCAGCATTAATCTTGATATGCATGAAAATACACTAAATGCGCAATTTTCGGGCTTACAGTACACTCATTTATATTGATCAGAAACAATTTTAAATGAGACCATATGATTCTACAAATCAATTTACATAAGAATCAGCATTAATCTTGATATGCATGAAAATACACTAAATGCGCAATTTTCCGGCTTTCAGTACACTCATTTATATTGCTCAGAATCAATTTTAAATGAGACCATATGATTCTACACATCAATTTACATAAGAATCAGCATTAATCTTGATATGCATGAAAATACACTAAATGCGCAAATTTCGGGCTTTCAGTACACTCATTTATATTGCTCAGAATCAAGTTAAAAATGTAACCATATGATTCTACACATCAATTTACATAAGAATCATCATTAATCTTGATATGCATGAAAATACACTAAATGCGCAATTTTCGGGCTTTCAGTACACTCATTTATATTGCTCAGAATCAATTTTAAATGAAACCATATGATTGTACACATCAATTTACATAAGAATCAGCATTAATCTTGATATGCATGAAAATACACTAAATGCGCAATTTTCGGGCTTTCAGTACACTCATTTGTATTGCTCAGAATCAATTTTAAATGTAACCATATGATTCTACACATCAATTTACATAAGAATCAGCATTAATCTTGATATGCATGAAAATACACTAAATGTGCAGTTTTTGGACTTTAAGTACACTCATTTATATTGATCAGAATCAATTTTAAATGATACCATATGATTCTACACATCAATTTACATAAGAATCAGCATTAATCTCGATATGCATGAAAATACAGTAATTCGCAATTTTCGGGCTTTCAGCACACTCATTTATATTGCTCAGAATCAATTTTAAATGAGACCATATGATTCTACACATCAATTTACATAAGAATCAGCATCAATCTTGATATGCATGAATATAAACTAAATGCGCAATTTTCGGGCTTTTTTCAGTACACTCCATTTATATTGCTCAGAATCAATTTTAAATGAAACCATATGAGACCATATGATTCTACACATCAATTTACCCCATAATGAATCAGCATTAATCTTGATATGCATGAAAACACACTAAATGCGCAGTTTTTGGACTTTCAGTACACTCATTTATATTGATCAGAATCAATTTTTTCCAAATGAGACCCCATATGATTCTACACATCAACTTTACATAAGAATCAAGCATTAATCTTGATATGCATGAAAAGCTACATTCTAAACGCACCAATTTTCCAGGCTTTCAGTACACTCATTTATATTGCTTCAGAATCAACTTTTAAATGAGACCATATGATTCTACATTCAATTTACATAAGAATCAGCATTAATCTTGATATGCATGAAAATACACTAAATGCGCAATTTCCGGCTTTCGGTACACTCATTTATATTGCTCAGAATCAATTTTAAATGGGACCATATGATTCTACACATCCAATTTACATAAGAATCAGCATTAATCTTGATATGCATGAAAATACACTAAATGCGCAGTTTTTGGACTTTCAGTACACTCATTTATATTGATCAGAATCAATTTTTAAATGAGACCATATGATTCTACACATCAATTTACATAAGAATCAGCATTAATCTTGATATGCATGAAAATACACTAAATGCGCAATATTCGGGCTTTCAGCACACTCATTTATATTGCTCAGAACCAATTTTGAAATGAGACCATGTGATTCTACACATCAATTTACATAATAATCAGCATTAATCTTGATATGCATGAAAATACACTAAATGCGCAATTTTCGGGCTTTCAGTACACTCATTTATATTGCTCAGAATCAATTTTAAATGAAACCATATGATTCTACACATCAATTTACATAAGAATCAGCATTAATCTTGATATGCATGAAAATACACTAAATGCTCATTTTTCGGGCTTTCAGTACACTCATTTATATTGCTCAGAATCAATTTTAAATGAAACCATATGATTCTACACAACAATTTACATAATAATCAGCATTAATCTTGATATGCATGAAAATACATTAATGTGCAATTTTCGGGCTTTCAGTACACTCATTTATATTGCTCAGAATCAATTTTAAATGAAACCATATGATTCTACACATCAATTTACATAAGAAGCAGCATTAATCTTGATATGCATGAAAATACACTAAATGTGCAATTTTCGGGCTTTCAGTACATTCATTTATATTGCTCAGAATCAATTTTAAATGTAACCATATGATTCTACACATCAATTTACATAAGAATCAGCATTAATCTTGATATGCATGAAAATACACTAAATGCGCAATTTTCGGGCTTTCAGTACACTCATTTATATTGCTCAGAATCAATTTTAATTGAAACCATATGATTCTACACATCAATTTGCATAAGAATCAGCATTAATCTTGATATGCACGAAAATACACTAGATGCGCAGTGTTTGGTCTTTCAGTACAGTCATTTATATTGCTCAGAATCAATTTTAATTGAAACCATATGATTCTACACATCAATTTACATAAGAATCAGCATTAATCTTGATATGCATGAAAATACACTAAATGCGCAATTTTCGGGCTTTCAGTACACTCGTTTATATTGCTCAGAATCAATTTTAAATGAAACCATATGAGACCATATGATTCTACACATCAATTTACATAAGAATCAGCATTAATCTTGATATGCATGAAAATACACTAAATGCGCAATTTTCGGGCTTAGAATACACTCATTTATATTGCTCAGAATTAATTTTAAATGAAACAATATGAGACCATATGATTCGACACATCAATTTACATAAGAATCTGCATTAATCTTGATATGCATGAAAATACACTAAATGCGCAATTTTCCGGCTTTCATTACACTCATTTATATTGCTCAGAATCAAATTTAAATGAGACCATATGATTCTACATATCAATTTACATAAGAATCAGCATTAATCTTGATATGCATGAAAATACACGAAATGCGCAATTTTCGGGCTTTCAGTACACTCATTTATATTGCTCAGAATCAATTTTAAATAAAACCATATTATTCTACACATCAATGTACATAAGAATCAGCATTAATCTTGATATGCATGAAAATACACTAAATGCGCAATTTTCGGGCTTTCAGTACACTCATTTATATTGCTCAGAATCAATTTTAAATGAGACCGTATGATTCTACACATCAATTTACATAAGAATCAGCATTAATTTGATATGCATGAAAATACACTAAATGCGCAATTTTCGGGCTTTCAGTACACTCATTTATATTGCTCAGAATCAATTTTAAATGAGACCATATGATTCTACACATCAATTTACATAAGAATCAGCATTAATCTTGATATGCATGAAAATACACTAAATGCGCAATTTTCGGGCTTTCAGTACACTCATTTATATTGCTCAGAATCAATTTGAAATGAAACCATATGATTCTACATATCAATTTACATAAGAATCAGCATTAATCTTGATATGCATGAAAATACACTAAATGCGCAATTTTCGGGCTTTCAGTACACTCATTTATATTGCTCAGAATCAATTTTAGATGAGACCATATGATTCTACACATCAATTTATATAAGAATCAGCATTAATCTTGATATGCATGAAAATACACTAAATGCGCAATTTTCGGGCTTTCAGTACACTCATTTATTTAGCTCGGAATCAATTTTAAATGAGACCGTATGATTCTACACATCAATTTACATAAGAATTAACATTAATCTTGATATGCATGAAAATACACTAAATGCGCAAATTTCGGGCTTTCAGTACACTCATTTATATTGCTCAGAATCAATTTTAAATGTAACCATATGATTCTACACATCAATTTACATAAGAATCAGCATTAATCTTGATATGCATGAAAATACACTAAATGCGCAATTTTCGGGCTTTCAGTACACTCATTTATATTGCTCAGAATCAATTTTAAATGAGACCGTATGATTCTACACATCAATTTACATATGAATCATCATTAATCTGGATATGCATGAAAATACACTTAATGCGCAGTGTTTGGTCTTTCAGTACAGTCATTTATATTGCTCAGAATCAATTTTAATTGAAACCATATGATTCTACACATCAATTTACATAAGAATCAGCATTACTCTTGATATGCATGAAAATACACTAAATGCGCAATTTTCGGGCTTTCAGTACACTCATTTATTTAGCTCGGAATCAATTTTAAATGAGACCATATGATTCTACACATCAATTTACATAAGAATCAGCATTAATCTTGATATGCATGAAAATACACTAAATGCGCAAATTTCGGGCTTTCAGTACACTTATTTATATTGCTCAGAATCAATTTTAATTGAAACCATATGATTCTACACATCAATTTACATAAGAATCAGCATTAATCTTGATATGCATGAAAATACACTAAATGCGCAATTTTCCGGCTTTCAGTACACTCATTTATATTGCTCAGAATCAATTTTAAATGAGACCGTATGATTCTACACATCAATTTACATAAGAATTAACATTAATCTTGATATGCATGAAAATACACTAAATGCGCAAATTTCGGGCTTTCAGTACACTCATTTATATTGCTCAGAATCAATTTTAAATGTAACCATATGATTCTACACATCAATTTACATAAGAATCAGCATTAATCTTGATATGCATGAAAATACACTAAATGCGCAGTTTTTGGACTTTCAGTACACTCATTTATATTGATCAGAATCAATTTTAAATTCGACCATATGATTCTACACATCAATTTACATAAGAATCAGCATTAATCTTGATATGCATGAAAATACACTAAATGCGCAATTTTCGGGCTTTCAGCACACTCATTTATATTGTTCAGAATCAATTTGAAATGAGACCATGTGATTCTACACATCAATTTACATAATAATCAGCATTATTCTTGATATGCATGAAAATACACTAAATGCGCAATTTCCGGGCTTTCAGTACACTCATTTATATTGCTCAGAATCAATTTTAAATGAGACCATATGATTCTACACATCAATTTACATAAGAATCAGCATTACTTTTGATATGCATGAAAATACACTAAATGCGCAATTTTCGGGCTTTCAGTACACTCATTTATATTGCTCAGAATCAATTTTAAATGAAATCATATGATTCTACACATCAATTTACATAAGAAACAGCATTAATCTTGATATGCTTGAAAATACGCTAAATGCGCAATTTTCGGGCTTTCACTACACTCATTTATATTGCTCAGAATCAACATTGCGCATTTATTATATTTTCATGCATATCCAGATTAATGCTGATTCTTATGTAAATTGATGTGTAGAATCATATGGTCTCATTTAAAATTGACTCCGAGCGACATAAATGAGTGTACTGAAAGCCGGAAAATCGCGCATTTAGTGTATTTTCATGCATATCAAGATTAATGATGATTCTTATGTAAATTGATTTGTAGAATCATATGGTCTCATTTAAAATTGATTCTGATCAATATAAATGAGTGTACTGAAAGACCAAAACTGCGCATTTAGTGTATTTTCATGCATATCAAGATTAATGCTGATTCTTATGTAAATTGATGTGTAGAATCATATGGTCTCATTTAAAATTGATTCTGAGCAATATAAATGAGTGAACTGAAATCCAGAAAATTGCGCATTTAGTGTATTTTCATGCATATCAAGATTAATGCTGATTCTTATGTAAATTGATGTGTAGAATCATATGGTTTCAATTAAAATTGATTCTGAGCAATATAAATGACTGTACTGAAAGACCAAACACTGCGCATTTAGTGTATTTTCGTGCATATCAAGATTAATGCTGATTCATATGTAAATTGATGTGTAGAATCATATGGTCTCATATGGTTTCATTTAAAATTGATTCTGAACAATATAATTGAGTGTACTGAAAGCCCGAAAATTGCGCATTTAGTGTATTTTCATGCATATCAAGATTAATGCTGATTCTTATGTAAATTGATGTGTAGAATCATATGGTCTCATTTAAAATTGATTCTGAGCAATATAAATGAGTGTGCTGAAAGCCCGAATATTGCGCATTTAGTGTATTTTCATGCATATCAAGATTAATGCTGATTCTTATGTAAATTGATGTGTAGAATCATATGGTCTCATTTAACATTGATTCTGATCAATATAAATGAGTGTACTGAAAGTCCAAAAACTGCGCATTAATGTATTTTCATGCATATCAAGATTAATGCTGATTCTTATGTAAATTGATGTGTAGAATCATATGGTTACATTTAAAATTGATTATGAGCAATATAAATGAGTGTAGTGAAATCCCGAAAATTGCGCATTTAGTGTATTTTCATGCATATCAAGATTAATGCTGCTTCTTCTGTAAATTGATGTGTAGAATCATATGGTCTCATTTAAAATTGATTCTGAGCAATATAAATGAGTGTACTGAAAGCCCGAAAATTGCGCATTTAGTGTATTTTCATGCATATCAAGAATAATACTGATTATTATGTAAATTGATGTGTAGAATCACATGGTCTCATTTCAAATTGATTCTGAGCAATATAAATGAGTGTGCTGAAAGCCCGAAAATTGCGCATTTAGTGTATTTTCATGCATATCAAGATTAATGCTGATTCTTATGTAAATTGATGTGTAGAATCATATGGTCTAATTTAAAATTGATTCTGATCAATATAAATGAGTGTACTGAAAGTCCAAAAACTGCGCATTTAGTGTATTTTCATGCATATCAAGATTAATGCTGATTCTTATGTAAATTGATGTGTAGAATCATATGGTTACATTTAAAATTGATTCTGAGCAATATAAATGAGTGTACTGAAAGCCCGAAATTTTCGCATTTAGTGTATTTTCATGCATATCAAGATTAATGATGATTCATATGCAAATTGATGTGTAGAATCATATGGTCTCATTTAAAATTGATTCCGAGCTAAATAAATGAGTGTACTGAAAGCCCGAAAATTGCGCATTTAGTGTATTTTCATGCATATCAAGATTAATGCTGATTCTTATGTAAATTGATATGTAGAATCATATGGTTTCATTTAAAATTGATTCTGAGCAATATAAATGAGTGTACTGAAAGCCCGAAAATTGCGCATTTAGTGTATTTTCATGCATATCAAGATTAATGCCGATTCTTATGTAAATTGATGTGTAGAATCATATGGTCTCATTTAAAATTTATTCTGAGCAATATAAATGAGTGTACTGAAAGCCCGAAAATTGCGCATTCAGTGTATTTTCATGCATATCAAGATTAATGCAGATTCTTATGTAAATTGATGTGTAGAATCATATGGTCTTATTTAAAATTGATTCTGATCAATATAAATGAGTGTACTGAAATATCAAAAACTGCGCATTTAGTGTATTTTCATGCATATCAAGATTACTGCTGATTCTTATGTAAATTGATGTGTAGAATCATACGGTCTCATTTAAAATTGATTCTGAGCAATATAAATGAGTGTACTGAAAGCCCGAAAATTGCGCATTTAGTGTATTTTCAGGCATATCAAGATTAATGCTGCTTCTTCTGTAAATTGATGTGTAGAATCATATGGTCTCATTTAAAATTGATTCTGAGCAATATAAATGAGTGTACTGAAAGCCCGAAAATTGCGCATTTAGTGTATTTTCATGCATATCAAGAATAATGCTGATTATTATGTAAATTGATGTGTAGAATCACATGGTCTCATTTCAAATTGATTCTGAGCAATATAAATGAGTGTGCTGAAAGCCCGAAAATTGCGCATTTAGTGTATTTTCATGCATATCAAGATTAATGCTGATTCTTATGTAAATTGATGTGTAGAATCATATGGTCTAATTTAAAATTGATTCTGATCAATATAAATGAGTGTACTGAAAGTCCAAAAACTGCGCATTTAGTGTATTTTCATGCATATCAAGATTAATGCTGATTCTTATGTAAATTGATGTGTAGAATCATATGGTTACATTTAAAATTGATTCTGAGCAATATAAATGAGTGTACTGAAAGCCCGAAATTTGCGCATTTAGTGTATTTTCATGCATATCAAGATTAATGTTAATTCTTATGTAAATTGATGTGTAGAATCATACGGTCTCATTTAAAATTGATTCTGAGCAATATAAATGAGTGTACTGAAAGCCCGAAACTTGCGCATTTAGTGTATGTTCATGCATATCAAGATTAATGCTGATTCTTATGTAAATTGATGTGTAGAATTATATGGTTTCAATTAAAATTGATTCTGAGCAATATAGATGAGGGTACTGAAAGCCCGAAAATTGCGCATTTAGTGTATTTTCATGCATATCAAGATTAATGCTGATTCTTATGAAAATTGAGGTGTAGAATCATATGGTCTCATTTAAAATTCATTCTGAGCAATATAAATGAGTGTACTGAAAGCCGGAAAATTGCGCATTTAGTGTATTTTCATGCATATCAAGATTAATGCTGATTCTTATGTAAATTGATGTGTAGAATCATATGGTCTCATTTAAAATTAATTCTGAGTAATATAAATGAGTGTACTGAAAGCCCGAAATTTGCGCATTAATGTATTTTCATGCATATCAAGATTAATGCTGATTCTTATGTAAATTGATGTGTAGAATCATATGGTCTCATTTAAAATTGATTCCGAGCTAAATAAATGAGTGTACTGAAAGCCCGAAAATTGCGCATTTAGTGTATTTTCAGGCATATCAAGATTAATGCTGATTCTTATGTAAATTGATGTGTAGAATCATATGGTTTCAATTAAAATTGATTCTGAGCAATATAAATGACTGTACTGAAAGACCAAACACTGCGCATTTAGTGTATTTTCATGCATATCCAGATTAATGATGATTCATATGCAAATTGATGTGTAGAATCATACGGTCTCATTTAAAATTGATTCTGAGCAATATAAATGAGTGTACTGAAAGCCGGAAAATTGCGCATTTAGTGTATTTTCATGCATATCAAGATTAATGCTGATTCTTATGTAAATTGATATGTAGAATCATATGGTTTCATTTAAAATTGATTCTGAGCAATATAAATGAGTGTACTGAAAGCCCGAAAAATGCGCATTTAGTGTATTTTCATGCATATCAAGATTAATGCCGATTCTTATGTAAATTGATGTGTAGAATCATATGGTCTCATTTAAAATTTATTCTGAGCAATATAAATGAGTGTACTGAAAGCCCGAAAATTGCGCATTCAGTGTATTTTCATGCATATCAAGATTAATGCTGATTCTTATGTAAATTGATGTGTAGAATCATATGGTCTTATTTAAAATTGATTCTGATCAATATAAATGAGTGTACTGAAATATCAAAAACTGCGCATTTAGTGTATTTTCATGCATATCAAGATTACTGCTGATTCTTATGTAAATTGATGTGTAGAATCATACGGTCTCATTTAAATTGGTTTTAATCAATATAAATGAGTGTACTGTAAGCCCGAAAATTGCGCATTTAGTGTATTTTCATGCATATCAAGATTAATGCCGATTCTTATGTAAATTGATGTGTAGAATCATATGGTCTCATTTAAAATTGATTCTGATCAATATAAATGACTGTACTGAAAGTCCAAAAACTGCGCATTTAGTGTATTTTCATGCATATCAAGATTAATGCTGAATCTTATGTAAATTGATGTGTAGAATCATACGGTCTCATATAAAATTGATTCAGAACAATATAAATGAGTGTACTGAAAGCCCGAAAATTGCGCATTTAGTGTATTTTCATGCATATCAAGATTAATGCTGATTCTTATGTAAATTGATGTGTGGAATCATATGGTCTCATTTAAAATTGATTCTGAGCAATATAAAGGAGTGTGCTGAAAGCCCGAAAATTGTGCATTTAGTGTATTTTCATGCATAACAAGATTAATGCTGATTCTTATGTAAATTGATATGTAGAATCATATGGTTTCATTTACAATTGATTCTGAGCAATATAAATGAGTGTACTGAAAGCCCGAAAATTGCGCATTTAGTGTATTTTTATGCATATCAAGACTAATGCTGATTCTTATGTAAATTGATGTGTAGAATCATATGGTCTCATTTAAAATTGATTCTGAGCAATATAAATGAGTGTACTGAAAGCCCGAAAATTGCGCATTTAGTGTATTTTCATGCATATCAAGATTAATGCTGATTCTTATGTAAATTTGTGTGTAGAATCATATGGTCTCATTTAAAATTGATTCTGATCAATATAAATGAGTGTACTGAAATATCAAAAACTCCGCATTTAGTGTATTTTCATGCATATCAAGATTAATGCTGATTCTTATGTAAATTGATGTGTAGAATCATATGGTTTCATTTAAAATTGATTCTGAGCAATATAAATGAGTGTACTGAAAGCCCGAAAATTGCGCATTTAGTGTATTTTCATGCATATCAAGATTAATGCTGATTCTTATGTAGATTGGTATGTAGAATCATATGGTTTCATTTAAAATTGATTCTGAGCAATATAAATGAGTGTACTGAAAGCCCGAAAATTGCGCATTTAGTGTATTTTCATGCTTATCAAGATTAATGATGATTCTTATGTAAATTGATGTGTAGAATCATATGATCTCATTTAAATTTGATTCTGAGCAATATAAATGAGTGTACTGAAAGACGGAAAATTGCGCATTTAGTGTATTTTCATGCATATCAAGATTAATGCTGATTCTTATGTAAATTGATGTGTAGAATCACATGGTCTCATTTCAAAATTGATTCTGAGCAATATAAATGAGTGTGCTGAAAGCCCGAATATTGCGCATTTAGTGTATTTTCATGCATATCAAGATTAATGCTGATTCTTATGTAAATTGATGTGTAGAATCAGATGGTCTCATTTAAAATTGATTCTGATCAATATAAATGAGTGTACTGAAAGTCCAAAAACTGCGCATTTAGTGTATTTTCCTGCATTTCAAGATTAATGCTGATTCTTATGTAATTTGATGTGTAGAATCATATGGTTACATTTAAAATTGATTCTGAGCAATATAAATGAGTGTACGGAAAGCCCGAAATTTGCGCATTTAGTGTATTTTCATGCATATCAAGATTAATGCTAATTCTTATGTAAATTGATGTGTAGAATCATACGGTCTCATTTAAAATTGATTCTGAGCAATATAAATGAGTGTACTGAAAGCCCGAAAATTGCGCATTTAGTGTATTTTCATGCATATCAAGATTAAAGCTGATTCTTATGTAAATTAATGTGTAGAATCATATGGTTTCAATTAAAATTGATTCTGAGCAATATAAATAAGTGTACTGAAAGCCCGAAAATTGCGCATTTAGTGTATTTTCATGCATATCAAGATTAATGCTGATTCTTATGTAAATTGATGTGTAGAATCATATGGTCTCATTTAAAATTGATTCTGATCAACATAAATGAGTGTACCGAAAGCCGGAAAATTCCGCATTTAGTGTATTTTCATGCATATCAAGATTAATGCTGATTCTTATGTAAATTCATGTGTAGAATCATATGGTCTCATTTAAAATTGGTTTTAATCAATATAAATGAGTGTACTGTAAGCCCGAAAATTGCGCATTTAGTGTATTTTCATGCATATCAAGATTAATGCCGATTCTTATGTAAATTGATGTGTAGAATCATATGGTCTCATTTAAAATTGATTCTGATCAATATAAATGACTGTACTGAAAGACCAAAAACTGCGCATTTAGTGTATTTTCATGCATATCAAGATTAATGCTGAATCTTATGTAAATTGATGTGTAGAATCATACGGTCTCATATAAAATTGATTCAGAACAATATAAATGAGTGTACTGAAAGCCCGAAAATTGCGCATTTAGTGTATTTTCATGCATATCAAGATTAATGCTGATTCTTATGTAAATTGATGTGTGGAATCATATGGTCTCATTTAAAATTGATTCTGAGCAATATAAAGGAGTGTGCTGAAAGCCCGAAAATTGCGCATTTAGTGTATTTTCATGCATATCAAGATTAATGCTGATTCTTATGTAAATTGATATGTAGAATCATATGGTTTCATTTACAATTGATTCTGAGCAATATAAATGAGTGTACTGAAAGCCCGAAAATTGCGCATTTAGTGTATTTTTATGCATATCAAGACTAATGCTGATTCTTATGTAAATTGATGTGAAGAATCATATGGTTTCAATTAAAATTGATTCTGAGCAATATAAATGACTGTACTGAAAGACCAAACACTGCGCATTTAGTGTATTTTCATGCATATCCTGATTAAAGCTGATTCATATGTAAATTTATATTGCTCAGAATCAAATTTAAATGAGACCATATGATTCTACACATCAATTTACATGAGAATCAGCATTAATCTTGATATGCATGAAAATACACTAAATGCGCAGTGTTTGGTCTTTCAGTACAGTCATTTATATTGCTCAGAATCAATTTTAATTGAAACCATATGATTCTTCACATCAATTTACATAAGAATCAGCATTAGTCTTGATATGCATAAAAATACACTAAATGCGCAATTTTCGGGCTTTCAGTACACTCATTTATATTGCTCAGAATCAATGTAAATGAAACCATATGATTCTACATATCAATTTACATAAGAATCAGCATTAATCTTGATATGCATGAAAATACACTAAATGCGCAATATTCGGCTTTCAGCTTACACTCATTTATATTGCTCAGAATCAATTTTGAAATGAGACCATGTGATTCTTCACATCAATTTACATAATAATCAGCATTAATCTTGATATGCATGAGAATACACTAAATGCGCAATTTTCGGGCTTTCAGTACACTCATTTATATTGCTCAGAATGAATTTTAAATGAAACCATATGATTCTACACATCAATTTACATAAGAATCAGCATTAATCTTGATATGCATGAAAATACACTAAATGCGCATTTTTCGGGCTTTCAGTACACTCATTTATATTGCTGAGAATCAATTTTAAATGAAACCATATGATTCTACACATCAATTTACATAATAATCAGCATTAATCTTGATATGCATGAAAATACACTAAATGTGCAATTTTCGAACTGTCAGTACACTCATTTATATTACTCAGAATCAATTTTAAATGAAACCATATGATTCTACACATCAATTTACATAAGAAGCAGCATTAATCTTGATATGCATGAAAATACACTAAATGCGCAATTTTCGGGCTTTCAGTACACTCATTTATATTGCGCAGAATCAATTTTAAATGTAACCATATGATTCTACACATCAATTTACATAAGAATCAGCATTAATCTTGATATGCATGAAAATACACTAAATGCGCAATTTTCGGGCTTTCAGTACACTCATTTATATTGCTCAGAATCAATTTTAATTGATACCATATGATTCTACACATCAATTTACATAAGAATCAGCATTAATCTTGATATGCATGAAAAATACACTAAATGCGCAATTTTCGGGCTTTCAGTACACTCATTTATATTGCTCAGAATCAATTTTAATTGATACCATATGATTCTACACATCAATTTACATAAGAATCAGCATTAATCTTGATATGCACGAAAATACACTAAATGCGCAGTGTTTGGTCTTTCAGTACAGTCATTTATATTGCTTAGAATCAATTTTAATTGAAACCATATGATTCTACACGTCAATTTACATAAGAATCAGCATTAATCTTGATATGCATGAAAATACAATAAATGCGCAATTTTCGGGCTTTCAGTACACTCGTTTATATTGCTCAGAATCAATTTTAAATTAAACCATATGAGACCATATGATTCTACACATCAATTTCCATAAGAATCAGCATTAATATTGATATGCATGAAAATACACTAAATGCGCAATTTTCCGGCTTTCAGTACACTCATTTATATTGCTCAGAATCAAATTTAAATGAGACCATATGATTCTACACATCAATTTACATGAGAATCAGCATTAATCTTGATATGCATGAAAATACACTAAATGCGCAATTTTCGGGCTTTCAGTACACTCATTTATATTGCTCAGAATCAATTTTAAATGAAACCATATGATTCTACATACCAATTTACATAAGAATCAGCATTAATCTTGATATGCATGAAAATACACTAAATGCGCAATTTTCGGGCTTTCAGTACACTCATTTATATTGCTCAGAATCAATTTTAAATGAAACCATATGATTCTACACATCAATTTATATAAGAATCAGCATTAATCTTGATATGCATGAAAATACACTAAATGCGCAATTTTCGGGCTTTCAGTACACTCATTTATATTGCTCAGAATCAATTTTAAATGAGACCGTATGATTCTACACATCAATTTACATAAGAATCAGCATTAATCTTGATATACATGAAAATACACTAAATACGCAGTTTTTGATATTTCAGTACACTCATTTATATTGATCAGAATCAATTTTAAATGAGACCATATGATTCTACACATCAATTTACATAAGAATCAGCATTAATCTTGATATGCATGAAAATACACTAAATGCGCAATTTTCGGGCTTTCAGTACACTCATTTATATTGCTCAGAATCAATTTTAAATGAGACCATATGATTCTACATATCAATTTACATAAGAATCAGCATTAATCTTGATATGCATGAAAATACACTAAATGCGCAATTTTCGCTTCAGTACACTCATTTATATTGCTCAGAATCAATTTTAAATGAAACTATATGATTCTACATACCAATTTACATAGAATCAGCATTAATGATATGCATGAAAATACACTAAATGGCTATTTTCGCTTTTCAGTACACTCATTTATATTGCTCAGAATCAATTTTAAATGAAACCATATGATTCTACACATCAATTTATATAAGAATCAGCATTAATCTTGATATGCATGAAAATCACTAAATGTGCAATTTTCGCTTTCAGTACACTCATTTATATTGCTCAGAATCAATTTTAAATGAGACCGTATGATTCTACACATCAATTTACATAAGAATCAGCATTAATCTTGATATACATGAAAATACACTAAATACGCAGTTTTTGATATTTCAGTACACTCATTTATATTGATCAGAATCAATTTTAAATGAGACCATATGATTCTACACATCAATTTACATAAGAATCAGCATTAATCTTGATATGCATGAAAATACACTAAATGCGCAATTTTCGGGCTTTCAGTACACTCATTTATATTGCTCAGAATCAATTTTAAATGAGACCATATGATTCTACATATCAATTTACATAAGAATCAGCATTAATCTTGATATGCATGAAAATACACTAAATGCGCAATTTTCGGGCTTTCAGTACACTCATTTATATTGCTCAGAATCAATTTTAAATGAAACCATATGATTCTACATATCAATTTACATAAGAATCAGCATTAATCTTGATATGCATGAAAATACACTAAATGCGCAATTTTCGGGCTTTCAGTACACTCATTTATATTACTCAGAATCAATTTTAAATGAGACCATATGATTCTACACATCAATTTACATAATAATCAGCATTAATCTTGATATGCATGAAAATACACTAAATGCGCAATTTTCGGGCTTAGAATACACTCATTTATATTACTCAGAATTAATTTTAAATGAAACAATATGAGACCATATGATTCTACACATCAATTTACATAAGAATCAGCATTAATCTTCATATGCATGAAAATACACTAAATCGCACTTTTCCGGCTTTCAGTACACTCATTTATATTGCTCAGAATCAATTTTAAATGAAACCATATGATTCTACATATCAATTTACATAAGAATCAGCATTAATCTTGATATGCATGAAAATACACTAAATGCGCAATTTTCGGGCTTTCAGTACACTCATTTATATTGCTCAGAATCAATTTTAATTGAAACCATATGATTCTACACATCAATTTACATAAGAATCAGCATTAATCTTGATATGCATGAAAATACACTAAATGTTTTCGAATTTTTCGGGCTTTTCAGTACACTCATTTATATTGCTCGGAATCAATTTTAAATGAGACCATATGATTCTACACATCAATTTACATAAGAATCAGCATTAATCTTGATATGCATGAAAATACACTAAATGCGCAAGTTTCAGGCTTTCAGTACACGCATTTATATTACTCAGAATCAATTTTAAATGAGACCATATTGATGTGTAGTAAATTGATGTGTAGAATCATATGGTTTCATTTAAAATTGATTCTGAGCAATATAAATGAGTGTACTGAAAGCCCGAAAATTGCGCATTTAGTGTATTTTCATGCATATCAAGATGAATGCTGATTCTTATGTAAATTGGTATGTAGAATCATATGGTTTCATTTAAAATTGATTCTGAGCAAGATAAATCAGTGTACTGAAAGCCCGAAAATTGCGCATTTAGTGTATTTTCATGCATATCAAGATTAATGCTGATTCTTATGTAAATTGATGTGTAGAATCATATGGTCTCATTTAAATTTGAATCTGAGCAATATAAATGAGTGTACTGAAAGCCGGAAAATTGCGCATTTAGTGTATTTTCATGCATATCAAGATTAATGCTGATTCTTATGTAAATTGATGTGTAGAATAATATGGTCTCATATGGTTTCATTTAAAATTGATTCTGAGCAATATAAACGAGTGTACTGAAAGCCCGAAAATTGCGCATTTAGTGTATTTTCATGCATATCAAGATTAATGCTGATTCTTATGTAAATTGATGTGTAGAATCATATGGTTTCAATTAAAATTGATTCTGAGCAATATAAATGAGTGTACTGAAAGTCCAAAAACTGCGCATTTAGTGTATTTTCATGCATATCAAGATTAATGCTGATTCTTATGTAAATTGATGTATAGAATCATACGGTCTCATATAAAATTGATTCAGAACAATATAAATGAGTGTACTGAAAGCCCGAAAATTGCGCATTATTGTATTTTCATGCATATCAAGATTAATGCTGATTCTTATGTAAATTGATGTGTGGAATCATATGGTCTCATTTAAAATTGATTCTGAGCAATATAAAGGAGTGTGCTGAAAGCCCGAAAATTGCGCATTTAGTGTATTTTCATGCATATCAAGATTAATGCTGATTCTTATGTAAATTGATATGTAGAATCATATGGTTTCATTTAAAATTGATTCTGAGCAATATAAATGAGTGTACTGAAAGCCCGAAAATTGCGCATTTAGTGTATTTTCATGCATATCAAGATTAATGCTGATTCTTATGTAAATTGATGTGTAGAATCATATGGTCTCATTTGAAATTGATTCTGAGCAATATAAATGAGTGTACTGAAAGCCCGAAAATTGCGCATTTAGTGTATTTTCATGCATATCAAGATTAATGCTGATTCTTATGTAAATTGATGTGTAGAATCATATGGTCTCATTTAAAATTGATTCTGATCAATATAAATGAGTGTACTGAAATTTGAAAAACTGCGCATTTAAAGTATTTTCATGCATATCAAGATTAATGCTGATTCTTGTGTAAATTGATGTGTAGAATCATACGGTCTCATTTAAAATTGATTCTGAGCAATATAAATGAGTGTACTGAAAGCCCGAAAATTGCGCATTTAGTGTATTTTCATGCATATCAAGATTAATGCTGATTCTTATGTAAATTGATGTGTAGAATCATATGGTTACATTTAAAATTGATTCTGAGCAATATAAATGAGTGTACTGAAAGCCCGAAATTTGCGCATTTAGTGTATTTTCATGCATATCAAGATTAATGCTAATTCTTATGTAAATTGATGTGTAGAATCATATGGTTTCAATTAAAATTGATTCTGAGCAATATAAATGAGTGTACTGAAAGTCCAAAAACTGCGCATTTAGTGTATTTTCATGCATATCAAGATTAATGCTGATTCTTATGTAAATTGATGTATAGAATCATACGGTCTCATATAAAATTGATTCAGAACAATATAAATGAGTGTACTGAAAGCCCGAAAATTGCGCATTTAGTGTATTTTCATGCATATCAAGATTAATGCTGATTCTTATGTAAATTGATGTGTAGAATCATATGGTCTCATTTTAAATTGATTCTGATCAATATAAATGAGTGTACTGAAATATGAAAAACTGCGCATTTAGTGTATTTTCATGCATATCAAGATTAATGCTGATTCTTATGTAAATTGATGTGTAGAATCATACGGTCTCATTTAAAATTGATTCTGGGCAATATAAATGAGTGTACTGAAAGCCCGAAAATTCGCATTTAGTGTATTTTCATGCATATCAAGATTAATGCTGATTCTTATGTAAATTGATGTGTAGAATCATATGGTTTCATTTAAAATTGATTCTGAGCAATATAAATGAGTGTACTGAAAGCCCGAAAATTGCGTATTTAGTGTATTTTCATGCATATCAAGATTAATGCTGATTCTTATGTAAATTGATATGTAGAATCGTATGGTTTCATTTAAAATTGATTCTGAGCAATATAAATGAGTGTACTGAAAGCCCGAAAATTGCGCAATTAATGTATTTTCATGCATATCAAGATTAATGCTGATTCTTATGTAAATTGATGTGTAGAATCATATGGTCTCATTTAAAATTGATTCTGATCAATATAAATGAGTGTACTGAAATATCAAAAACTGCGTATTTAGTGTATTTTCATGCATATCAAGATTAATGCTGATTCTTATGTAAATTGATGTGTAGAATCATACGGTCTCATTTAAAATTGATTCTGAGCAATATAAATGAGTGTACTGAAAGCCCGAAATTGCGCATTTAGTGTATTTTCATGCATATCAAGATTAATGCTGATTCTTATGTAAATTGATGTGTAGAATCATATGGTTTCATTTAAAATTGATTCTGAGCAATATAAATGAGTGTACTGAAAGCCCGAAAATTGCGTATTTAGTGTATTTTCATGCATATCAAGATTAATGCTGATTCTTATGTAAATTGATATGTAGAATCATATGGTTTCATTTAAAATTGATTCTGAGCAATATAAATGAGTGTACTGAAAGCCCGAAAATTGCGCAATTAATGTATTTTCATGCATATCAAGATTAATGCTGATTCTTATGTAAATTGATGTGTAGAATCATATGGTCTCATTTAAAATTGATTCTGATCAATATAAATGAGTGTACTGAAATATCAAAAACTGCGTATTTAGTGTATTTTCATGCATATCAAGATTAATGCTGATTCTTATGTAAATTGATGTGTAGAATCATATGGTTTCATTTAAAATTGATTCTGAGCAATATAAATGAGTGTACTGAAAGCCCGAAAATTGCGCATTTAGTGTATTTTCATGCATATCAAGATTAATGCTGATTCTTATGTAAATTGGCATGTAGAATCATATGGTTTCATTTAAAATTGATTCTGAGCAATATAAATGAGTGTACTGAAAGCCCGAAAATTGCGCATTTAGTGTATTTTCATGCATATCAAGATTAATGATGATTCTTATGTAAATTGATGTGTAGAATCATATGGTCTCATTTAAATTTGATTCTGAGCAATATAAATGAGTGTACTGAAAGCCGGAAAATTGCGCATTTAGTGTATTTTCATGCATATCAAGATTAATGCTGATTCTTATGTAAATTGATGTGTAGAATCATATGGTCTCATATGGTTTCATTTAAAATTGATTCTGAGCAATATAAACGAGTGTACTGAAAGCCCGAAAATTGCGCATTTAGTGTATTTTCATGCATATCAAGATTAATGCTGATTCTTATGTAAATTGATGTGTAGAATCATATGGTTTCATTTAAAATTGATTCTGAGCAATATAAATGAGTGTACTGAAAGCCCGAAAATTGCGCATTTAGTGTATTTTCATGCATATCAAGATTAATGCTGATTCTTATGTAAATTGGTATGTAGAATCATATGGTTTCATTTAAAATTGATTCTGAGCAATATAAATGAGTGTACTGAAAGCCCGAAAATTGCGCATTTAGTGTATTTTCATGCATATCAAGATTAATGATGATTCTTATGTAAATTGATGTGTAGAATCATATGGTCTCATTTAAATTTGATTCTGAGCAATATAAATGAGTGTACTGAAAGCCGGAAAATTGCGCATTTAGTGTATTTTCATGCATATCAAGATTAATGCTGATTCTTATGTAAATTGATGTGTAGAATCATATGGTTACATTTAAAATTGATTCTGAGCAATATAAATGAGTGTACTGAAAGCCCGAAATTTGCGCATTTAGTGTATTTTCATGCATATCAAGATTAATGCTAATTCTTATGTAAATTGATGTGTAGAATCATACGGTCTCATTTAAAATTGATTCTGAGCAATATAAATGAGTGTACTGAAAGCCCGAAAATTGCGCATTTAGTGTATTTTCATGCATATCAAGATTAAAGCTGATTCTTATGTAAATTGATGTGTAGAATCATATGGTTTCAATTAAAATTGATTCTGAGCAATATAAATAAGTGTACTGAAAGCCCGAAAATTGCGCATTTAGTGTATTTTCATGCATATCAAGATTAATGCTGATTCTTATGTAAATTGATGTGTAGAATCATATGGTCTCATTTTAAATTGATTCTGATCAATATAAATGAGTGTACTGAAATATGAAAAACTGCGCATTTAGTGTATTTTCATGCATATCAAGATTAATGCTGATTCTTATGTAAATTGATGTGTAGAATCATACGGTCTCATTTAAAATTGATTCTGGGCAATATAAATGAGTGTACTGAAAGCCCGAAAATTCGCATTTAGTGTATTTTCATGCATATCAAGATTAATGCAGATTCTTATGTAAATTGATGTGTAGAATCATATGGTTTCATTTAAAATTGATTCTGAGCAATATAAATGAGTGTACTGAAAGCCCGAAAATTGCGCATTTAGTGTATTTTCATGCATATCAAGATTAATGCTGATTCTTATGTAAATTGGCATGTAGAATCATATGGTTTCATTTAAAATTGATTCTGAGCAATATAAATGAGTGTACTGAAAGCCCGAAAATTGCGCATTTAGTGTATTTTCATGCATATCAAGATTAATGATGATTCTTATGTAAATTGATGTGTAGAATCATATGGTCTCATTTAAATTTGATTCTGAGCAATATAAATGAGTGTACTGAAAGCCGGAAAATTGCGCATTTAGTGTATTTTCATGCATATCAAGATTAATGCTGATTCTTATGTAAATTGATGTGTAGAATCATATGGTCTCATATGGTTTCATTTAAAATTGATTCTGAGCAATATAAACGAGTGTACTGAAAGCCCGAAAATTGCGCATTTAGTGTATTTTCATGCATATCAAGATTAATGCTGATTCTTATGTAAATTGATGTGTAGAATCATATGGTTTCATTTAAAATTGATTCTGAGCAATATAAATGAGTGTACTGAAAGCCCGAAAATTGCGCATTTAGTGTATTTTCATGCATATCAAGATTAATGCTGATTCTTATGTAAATTGGTATGTAGAATCATATGGTTTCATTTAAAATTGATTCTGAGCAATATAAATGAGTGTACTGAAAGCCCGAAAAGTGCGCATTTAGTGTATTTTCATGCATATCAAGATTAATGATGATTCTTATGTAAATTGATGTGTAGAATCATATGGTCTCATTTAAATTTGATTCTGAGCAATATAAATGAGTGTACTGAAAGCCGGAAAATTGCGCATTTAGTGTATTTTCATGCATATCAAGATTAATGCTGATTCTTATGTAAATTGATGTGTAGAATCATATGGTTACATTTAAAATTGATTCTGAGCA
This sequence comes from Ascarosepion bandense, assembly GCA_037127315.1. NCBI lineage: Eukaryota > Metazoa > Mollusca > Cephalopoda > Sepiida > Sepiidae > Ascarosepion > Ascarosepion bandense. The sequence goes on from JBBBDQ010002373.1 coordinate 243,457, forward strand.
ATATAAATGAGTGTACTGAAAGCCCGAAATTTGCGCATTTAGTGTATTTTCATGCATATCAAGATTAATGCTAATTCTTATGTAAATTGATGTGTAGAATCATACGGTCTCATTTAAAATTGATTCTGAGCAATATAAATGAGTGTACTGAAAGCCCGAAAATTGCGCATTTAGTGTATTTTCATGCATATCAAGATTAAAGCTGATTCTTATGTAAATTGATGTGTAGAATCATATGGTTTCAATTAAAATTGATTCTGAGCAATATAAATAAGTGTACTGAAAGCCCGAAAATTGCGCATTTAGTGTATTTTCATGCATATCAAGATTAATGCTGATTCTTATGTAAATTGATGTGTAGAATCATATGGTCTCATTTTAAATTGATTCTGATCAATATAAATGAGTGTACTGAAATATGAAAAACTGCGCATTTAGTGTATTTTCATGCATATCAAGATTAATGCTGATTCTTATGTAAATTGATGTGTAGAATCATACGGTCTCATTTAAAATTGATTCTGGGCAATATAAATGAGTGTACTGAAAGCCCGAAAATTCGCATTTAGTGTATTTTCATGCATATCAAGATTAATGCTGATTCTTATGTAAATTGATGTGTAGAATCATATGGTTTCATTTAAAATTGATTCTGAGCAATATAAATGAGTGTACTGAAAGCCCGAAAATTGCGTATTTAGTGTATTTTCATGCATATCAAGATTAATGCTGATTCTTATGTAAATTGATATGTAGAATCATATGGTTTCATTTAAAATTGATTCTGAGCAATATAAATGAGTGTACTGAAAGCCCGAAAATTGCGCAATTAATGTATTTTCATGCATATCAAGATTAATGCTGATTCTTATGTAAATTGATGTGTAGAATCATATGGTCTCATTTAAAATTGATTCTGATCAATATAAATGAGTGTACTGAAATATCAAAAACTGCGTATTTAGTGTATTTTCATGCATATCAAGATTAATGCTGATTCTTATGTAAATTGATGTGTAGAATCATACGGTCTCATTTAAAATTGATTCTGAGCAATATAAATGAGTGTACTGAAAGCCCGAAAATTGCGCATTTAGTGTATTTTCATGCATATCAAGATTAATGCTGATTCTTATGTAAATTGATGTGTAGAATCATATGGTTTCATTTAAAATTGATTCTGAGCAATATAAATGAGTGTACTGAAAGCCGGAAAATTGCGTATTTAGTGTATTTTCATGCATATCAAGATTAATGCTGATTCTTATGTAAATTGATATGTAGAATCATATGGTTTCATTTAAAATTGATTCTGAGCAATATAAATGAGTGTACTGAAAGCCCGAAAATTGCGCAATTAATGTATTTTCATGCATATCAAGATTAATGCTGATTCTTATGTAAATTGATGTGTAGAATCATATGGTCTCATTTAAAATTGATTCTGATCAATATAAATGAGTGTACTGAAATATCAAAAACTGCGTATTTAGTGTATTTTCATGCATATCAAGATTAATGCTGATTCTTATGTAAATTGATGTGTAGAATCATACGGTCTCATTTAAAATTGATTCTGAGCAATATAAATGAGTGTACTGAAAGCCCGAAAATTGCGCATTTAGTGTATTTTCATGCATATCAAGATTAATGCTGATTCTTATGTAAATTGATGTGTAGAATCATATGGTTTCATTTAAAATTGATTCTGAGCAATATAAATGAGTGTACTGAAAGCCCGAAAATTGCGCATTTAGTGTATTTTCATGCATATCAAGATTAATGCTGATTCTTATGTAAATTGGCATGTAGAATCATATGGTTTCATTTAAAATTGATTCTGAGCAATATAAATGAGTGTACTGAAAGCCCGAAAATTGCGCATTTAGTGTATTTTCATGCATATCAAGATTAATGATGATTCTTATGTAAATTGATGTGTAGAATCATATGGTCTCATTTAAATTTGATTCTGAGCAATATAAATGAGTGTACTGAAAGCCGGAAAATTGCGCATTTAGTGTATTTTCATGCATATCAAGATTAATGCTGATTCTTATGTAAATTGATGTGTAGAATCATATGGTCTCATATGGTTTCATTTAAAATTGATTCTGAGCAATATAAACGAGTGTACTGAAAGCCCGAAAATTGCGCATTTAGTGTATTTTCATGCATATCAAGATTAATGCTGATTCTTATGTAAATTGATGTGTAGAATCATATGGTTTCATTTAAAATTGATTCTGAGCAATATAAATGAGTGTACTGAAAGCCCGAAAATTGCGCATTTAGTGTATTTTCATGCATATCAAGATTAATGCTGATTCTTATGTAAATTGGTATGTAGAATCATATGGTTTCATTTAAAATTGATTCTGAGCAATATAAATGAGTGTACTGAAAGCCCGAAAATTGCGCATTTAGTGTATTTTCATGCATATCAAGATTAATGATGATTCTTATGTAAATTGATGTGTAGAATCATATGGTCTCATTTAAATTTGATTCTGAGCAATATAAATGAGTGTACTGAAAGCCGGAAAATTGAGCATTTAGTGTATTTTCATGCATATCAAGATTAATGCTGATTCTTATGTAAATTGATGTGTAGAATCATATGGTCTCATATGGTTTCATTTAAAATTGATTCTGAGCAATATAAACGAGTGTACTGAAAGCCCGAAAATTGCGCATTTAGTGTATTTTCATGCCTATCAAGATTAATGCTGATTCTTATGTAAATTGATGTGTAGAATCATATGGTTTCAATTAAAATTGATTCTGAGCAATATAAATGACTGTACTGAAAGACCAAACACTGCGCATTTAGTGTATTTTCGTGCATATCAAGATTAATGCTGATTCTTATGTAAATTGATGTGTAGAATCACATGGTCTCATTTCAAAATTGATTCTGAGCATTATAAATGAGTGTACTGAAAGCCCGAAAATTGCGCATTTAGTGTATTTTCATGCATATCAAGATTAATGCTGATTCTTATGTAAATTGATGTGTAGAATCATATGGTTTCATTTAAAATTGATTCTGAGCAATATAAATGAGTGTACTGAAAGCCCGAAAATTGCGCATTTAGTGTATTTTCATGCATATCAAGATTAATGCTGATTCTTATGTAAATTGGTATGTAGAATCATATGGTTTCATTTAAAATTGATTCTGAGCAATATAAATGAGTGTACTGAAAGCCCGAAAATTGCGCATTTAGTGTATTTTCATGCATATCAAGATTAATGATGATTCTTATGTAAATTGATGTGTAGAATCATATGGTCTCATTTAAATTTGATTCTGAGCAATATAAATGAGTGTACTGAAAACCGGAAAATTGCGCATTTAGTGTATTTTCATGCATATCAAGATTAATGCTGATTCTTATGTAAATTGATGTGTAGAATCATATGGTCTCATATGGTTTCATTTAAAATTGATTCTGAGCAATATAAACGAGTGTACTGAAAGCCCGAAAATTGCGCATTTAGTGTATTTTCATGCATATCAAGATTAATGCTGATTCTTATGTAAATTGATGTGTAGAATCATATGGTTTCAATTAAAATTGATTCTGAGCAATATAAATGACTGTACTGAAAGACCAAACACTGCGCATTTAGTGTATTTTCGTGCATATCAAGATTAATGCTGATTCTTATGTAAATTGATGTGTAGAATCACATGGTCTCATTTCAAAATTGATTCTGAGCAATATAAATGAGTGTACTGAAAGCCCGAAAATTGCGCATTTAGTGTATTTTCATGCATATCAAGATTAATGCTGATTCTTATGTAAATTGATGTGTAGAATCATATGGTTTCAATTAAAATTGATTCTGAGCAATATAAATGACTGTACTGAAAGACCAAACACTGCGCATTTAGTGTATTTTCGTGCATATCAAGATTAATGCTGATTCTTATGTAAATTGATGTGTAGAATCACATGGTCTCATTTCAAAATTGATTCTGAGCAATATAAACGAGTGTACTGAAAGCCCGAATATTGCGCATTTAGTGTATTTTCATGCATATCAAGATTAATGCTAATTCTTATGTAAATTGATGTGTAGAATCACATGGTCTCATTTAAAATTGATTCTGAGCAATATAAATGAGTGTACTGAAAGCCCGAAAATTGCGCATTTAGTGTATTTTCATGCATATCAAGATTAATGCTGATTCTTATGTAAATTGGTATGTAGAATCATATGGTTTCATTTAAAATTGATTCTGAGCAATATAAATGAGTGTACTGAAAGCCCGAAAATTGCGCATTTAGTGTATTTTCATGCATATCAAGATTAATGATGATTCTTATGTAAATTGATGTGTAGAATCATATGGTCTCATTTAAATTTGATTCTGAGCAATATAAATGAGTGTACTGAAAGCCGGAAAATTGCGCATTTAGTGTATTTTCATGCATATCAAGATTAATGCTGATTCTTATGTAAATTGATGTGTAGAATCATATGGTCTCATATGGTTTCATTTAAAATTGATTCTGAGCAATATAAACGAGTGTACTGAAAGCCCGAAAATTGCGCATTTAGTGTATTTTCATGCATATCAAGATTAATGCTGATTCTTATGTAAATTGATGTGTAGAATCATATGGTTTCAATTAAAATTGATTCTGAGCAATATAAATGACTGTACTGAAAGACCAAACACTGCGCATTTAGTGTATTTTCGTGCATATCAAGATTAATGCTGATTCTTATGTAAATTGATGTGTAGAATCACATGGTCTCATTTCAAAATTGATTCTGAGCAATATAAATGAGTGTACTGAAAGCCCGAAAATTGCGCATTTAGTGTATTTTCATGCATATCAAGATTAATGCTGATTCTTATGTAAATTGATGTGTAGAATCATATGGTTTCAATTAAAATTGATTCTGAGCAATATAAATGACTGTACTGAAAGACCAAACACTGCGCATTTAGTGTATTTTCGTGCATATCAAGATTAATGCTGATTCTTATGTAAATTGATGTGTAGAATCACATGGTCTCATTTCAAAATTGATTCTGAGCAATATAAACGAGTGTACTGAAAGCCCGAATATTGCGCATTTAGTGTATTTTCATGCATATCAAGATTAATGCTAATTCTTATGTAAATTGATGTGTAGAATCATACGGTCTCATTTAAAATTGATTCTGAGCAATATAAATGAGTGTACTGAAAGCCCGAAAATTGCGCATTTAGTGTATTTTCATGCATATCAAGATTAAAGCTGATTCTTATGTAAATTGATGTGTAGAATCATATGGTTTCAATTAAAATTGATTCTGAGCAATATAAATAAGTGTACTGAAAGACCGAAAATTGCGCATTTAGTGTATTTTCATGCATATCAAGATTAATGCTGATTCTTATGTAAATTGATGTGTAGAAACATATGATCCCATTTAAAATTGATTCTGAGCAATATAAATGAGTGTACCGAAAGCCGGAAAATTGCGCATTTAGTGTATTTTCATGCATATCAAGATTAATGCTGATTCTTATGTAAATTGATGTGTAGAATCATATGGTCTCATTTAAAATTGGTTCCGATCAATATAAATGAGTGTACTGTAAGCCCGAAAATTGCGCATTTAGTGTATTTTCATGCATATCAAGATTAATGCTGATTCTTATGTAAATTGATGTGTAGAATCATATGGTCTCATTTAAAATTGATTCTGATCAATATAAATGAGTGTACTGAAAGCCCGAAAATTGCGCATTTAGTGTATTTTCATGCATATCAAGATTAATGCTGATTCTTATGTAAATTGATATGTAGAATCATATGGTTTCATTTAAAATTGATTCTGAGCAATATAAATGAGTGTTCTGAAAGCCCCAAAATTGCGCATTTAGTGTATTTTCATGCATATCAAGATTAATGATGATTCTTATGTAAATTGATGTGTAGAATCATATGGTCTCATTTAAATTTGTTTCTGAGCAATATAAATGAGTGTACTGAATGCCGGAAAATTGCGCATGTAGTGTATTTTCATGCGTATCAAGATTAATGCTGATTCTTATGTAAATTGATGTGTAGAATCATATGGTCTCATATGGTTTCATTTAAAATTGATTCTGAGCAATATAAACGAGTGTACTGACAGCCTGAAAATTGCGCATTTAGTGTATTTTCATGCATATCAAGATTAATGCTGATTCTTATGTAAATTGATGTGTAGAATCATATGGTTTCAATTAAAATTGATTCTGAGCAATATAAATGACTGTACTGAAAGTCCAAACACTGCGCATTTAGTGTATTTTCGTGTATATCAAGATTAATGCTGATTCTTATGTAAATTGATGTGTAGAATCATATGGTTTCAATTAAAATTGATTCTGAGCAATATAAATGAGTGTACTGAAAGCCCGAAAATTGCGCATTTAGTGTATTTTCATGCATATCAATATTAATGCTGATTCTTATGTAAATTGATGTGTAGAATCATATGGTTACATTGAAAATTGATTCTGAGCAATATAAATGACTGTACTGAAAGTCCAAACACTGCGCATTTAGTGTATTTTCGTGCATATCAAGATTAATGCTGATTCTTATGTAAATTGATGTGTAGAATCATATGGTTTCAATTAAAATTGATTCTGAGCAATATAAATGAGTGTACTGAAAGCCCGAAAATTGCGCATTTAGTGTATTTTCATGCATATCAATATTAATGCTGATTCTTATGTAAATTGATGTGTAGAATCATATGGTTTCATTTAAAATTGATCCTGAGCAATATAAATGAGTGTACTGAAAAGCCCGAATATTGCGCATTTAGTGTATTTTCATGCATATCAAGATTAATGCTGATTCTTATGTAAATTGATGTGTAGAATCATATGGTTTCATTTAAAATTGATTCTGAGCAATATAAATGAGTGTACTGAAAGCCCGAAATTTGCGCATTTAGTGTATTTTCATGCATATCAAGATTAATGCTGATTCTTATGTAAATTGATGTGTAGAATCATATGGTTTCATTTAAAAATCATTCTGAGCAATATAAATGAGTGTACTGAAAGCCCGAAAATTGCGCATTTAGTGTATTTTCATGCATATCAAGATTAATGCTGATTATTATGTAAATTGATGTGAAGAATCACATGGTCTCATTTCAAAATTGATTCTGAGCAATATAAATGAGTGTGCTGAAAGCCCGAATATTGCGCATTTAGTGTATTTTCATGCATATCAAGATTAATGCTGATTCTTATGTAAATTGATGTGTAGAATCGTATGGTCTCATTTAAAATTGATTCTGATCAATATAAATGAGTGTACTGAAATATCAAAAACTGCGCATTTAGTGTATTTTCATGCATATCAAGATTAATGCTGATTCTTATGTAAATTGATGTGTAGTATCATATGGTTACATTTAAAATTGATTCTGAGCAATATAAATGAGTGTACTGAAAGCCCGAAATTTGCGCATTTAGTGTATTTTCAAGCATATCAAGATTAATGCTAATTCTTATGTAAATTGATGTGTAGAATCATACGGTCTCATTTAAAATTGATTCTGAGCAATATAAATAAGTGTACTGAAAGCCCGAAAATTGCGCATTTAGTGTATTTTCATGCATATCAAGATTAATGCTGATTCTTATGTAAATTGATGTGCAGAATCATATGGTCTCATTTAAACTTGATTCTGAGCAATATAAATGAGTGTACTGAAAGCCGGAAAATTGCGCATTTAGTGTATTTTCATGCATATCAAGATTAATGCTGATTCTTATGTAAATTGATGTGTAGAATCATATGGTCTCATATTGTTTCATTTAAAATTAATTCTGAGCAATATAAATGAGTGTATTCTAAGCCCGAAAATTGCGCATTTAGTGTATTTTCATGCATATCAAGATTAATGCTGATTCTTATGTAAATTGATGTGTAGAATCATATGGTCTCATTTAAAATTGATTCTGAGTAATATAAATGAGTGTACTGAAAGCCCGAAAATTGCGCATTTAGTGTATTTTCATGCATATCAAGATTAATGCTGATTCTTATGTAAATTGATGTGTAGAATCATATGGTCTCATTTAAAATTGATTCCGAGCAATATAAATGAGTGTACTGAAAGCCCGAAAATTGCGCATTTAGTGTATTTTCATGCATATCAAGATTAATTCTGATTCTTATGTAAATTGATGTGTAGAATCATATGGTTTCAATTAAAATTGATTCTGAGCAATATAAATGACTGTACTCAAAGACCAAACACTGCGCATTTAGTGTATTTTCATGCATATCCAGATTAATGCTGATTCATATGTAAATTGATGTGTAGAATCATACGGTCTCATTTAAAATTGATTCTGAGCAATATAAATGAGTGTACTGAAAGCCCGAAAATTGCGCATTTAGTGTATTTTCATGCATATCAAGATTAATGCTGATTCTTATGTAAATTGATATGTAGAATCATATGGTTTCATTTAAAATTGATTCTGAGCAATATAAATGAGTGTACTGAAAGCCCCAAAATTGCGCATTTAGTGTATTTTCATGCATATCAAGATTAATGCTGATTCTTATGTAAATTGATGTGTAGAATCATATGGTCTCATTTAAAATTGATTCTGAGCAATATAAATGAGTGTACTGAAAGCCTGAAAATTGCGCATTTAGTGTATTTTCATGCATATCAAGATTAATGCTGATTCTTATGTAAATTGATGTGTAGAATCATATGGTCTCATTTAAAATTGATTCCGAGCAATATAAATGAGTGTACTGAAAGCCCCAAAATTGCGCATTTAGTGTATTTTCATGCATATCAAGATTAATGCTGATTCTTATGTAAATTGATGTGTAGAATCATATGGTCTCATTTAAAATTGATTCTGAGCAATATAAATGAGTGTACTGAAAGCCTGAAAATTGCGCATTTAGTGTATTTTCATGCATATCAAGATTAATGCTGATTCTTATGTAAATTGATGTGTAGAATCATATGGTCTCATTTAAAATTGATTCTGATCAATATAAATGAGTGTACTGAAATATCAAAACTGCGTATTTAGTGTATTTTCATGCATATCAAGATTAATGCTGATTCTTATGTAAATTGATGTGTAGAATCATACGGTCTCATTTAAAATTGATTCTGAGCAATATAAATGAGTGTACTGAAAGCCCGAAAATTGCGCATTTAGTGTATTTTCATGCATATCAAGATTAATGCTGATTCTTATGTAAATTGATGTGTAGAATCATATGGTTTCATTTAAAATTGATTCTGAGCAATATAAATGAGTGTACTGAAAGCCCGAAAATTGCGCATTTAGTGTATTTTCATGCATATCAAGATTAATGCTGATTCTTATGTAAATTGATATGTAGAATCATATGGTTTCATTTAAAATTGATTCTGAGCAATATAAATGAGTGTACTGAAAGCCCCAATATTGCGCATTTAGTGTATTTTCATGCATATCAAGATTAATGCTGATTCTTATGTAAATTGATGTGTAGAATCATATGGTCTCATTTAAAATTGATTCTGAGCAATATAAATGAGTGTACTGAAAGCCTGAAAATTGCGCATTTAGTGTATTTTCATGCATATCAAGATTAATGCTGATTCTTATGTAAATTGATGTGTAGAATCATATGGTCTCATTTAAAATTGATTCCGAGCAATATAAATGAGTGTACTGAAAGCCCCAAAATTGCGCATTTAGTGTATTTTCATGCATATCAAGATTAATGCTGATTCTTATGTAAATTGATGTGTAGAATCATATGGTCTCATTTAAAATTGATTCTGAGCAATATAAATGAGTGTACTGAAAGCCTGAAAATTGCGCATTTAGTGTATTTTCATGCATATCAAGATTAATGCTGATTCTTATGTAAATTGATGTGTAGAATCATATGGTCTCATTTAAAATTGATTCTGATCAATATAAATGAGTGTACTGAAATATCAAAACTGCGTATTTAGTGTATTTTCATGCATATCAAGATTAATGCTGATTCTTATGTAAATTGATGTGTAGAATCATACGGTCTCATTTAAAATTGATTCTGAGCAATATAAATGAGTGTACTGAAAGCCCGAAAATTGCGCATTTAGTGTATTTTCATGCATATCAAGATTAATGCTGATTCTTATGTAAATTGATGTGTAGAATCATATGGTTTCATTTAAAATTGATTCTGAGCAATATAAATGAGTGTACTGAAAGCCCGAAAATTGCGCATTTAGTGTATTTTCATGCATATCAAGATTAATGCTGATTCTTATATAAATTGGTATGTAGAATCATATGGTTTCATTTAAAATTGATTCTGAGCAATATAAATGAGTGTACTGAAAGCCCGAAAATGGCGCATTTAGTGTATTTTCATGCATATCAAGATTAATGATGATTCTTATGTAAATTGATGTGTAGAATCATATGGTCTCATTTAAATTTGATTCTGATCAATATAAATGAGTGTACTGAAAGCCGGAAAATTGCGCATTAATGTATTTTCATGCATATCAAGATTAATGCTGATTCTTATGTAAATTGATGTGTAGAATCATATGGTTACATTTAAAATTGATTCTGAGCAATATAAATGAGTGTACTGAAAGCCCGAAATTTGCGCATTTAGTGTATTTTCATGCATATCAAGATTAATGCTAATTCTTATGTAAATTGATGTGTAGAATCATACGGTCTCATTTAAAATTGATTCTGAGCAATATAAATGAGTGTACTGAAAGCCCGAAAATTGCGCATTTAGTGTATTTTCATGCATATCAAGATTAATGCTGATTATTATGTAAATTGATGTGTGGAATCATATGGTCTCATTTAAAATTTATTCTGAGCAATATAAAGGAGTGTGCTGAAAGCCCGAAAATTGCGCATTTAGTGTATTTTCATGCATATCAAGATTAATGCTGATTCTTATGTAAATTGATGTGTAGAATCATATGGTCTCATTTAAAATTGATTCTGAGCAATATAAATGAGTGTTCTGAAAGCCCGAAAATTGCGCATTTAGTGTATTTTCATGCATATCAAGATTAATGCTGATTCTTATGTAAATTGATGTGTAGAATCATATGGTCTCATTTAAAATTGATTCTGAGCAATATAAATGAGTGTACTGAAAGTCCAAAAACTGCGCATTTAGTGTATTTTCATGCATATCAAGATTAATGCTGATTCTTATGTAAATATATGTGTAGAATCATATGGTCTCATATGGTTTCATTTCAAATTGATTCTGAGCAATATAAATGAGTGTACTGAAAGTCCGAAAATTGCGCATTTAGTGTATTTTCATGCATATCAAGATTAATGTTGATTCTTATGTAAATTGATGTGTAGAATCATATGGTTACATTTAAAATTGATTCTGAGCAATACAAACGAGTGTACTGAAAGCCCGAAAATTGCGCATTTAGTGTATTTTCATGCATATCAATATTAATGCTGATTCTTATGTAAATTGATGTGTAGAATCATATGGTTTCATTTAAAATTGATTCTGAGCAATATAAATGAGTGTACTGAAAGCCCGAAAATTGCGCATTTAGTGTATTTTCATGCATATCAAGATTAATGCTGATTCTTATGTAAATTGATGTGTAGAATCATATGGTCTCATTTAAAATTGATTCCGAGCAATATAAATGAGTGTACTGAAAGCCCGAAAATTGCGCATTTAGTGTATTTTCATGCATATCAAGATTAATGCTGATTCTTATGTAAATTGATGTGTAGAATCATATGGTTTCAATTAAAATTGATTCTGAGCAATATAAATGAATGTACTGAAAGACCAAACACTGCGCATTTAGTGTATTTTCATGCATATCCAGATTAATGCTGATTCATATGTAAATTGATGTGTAGAATCATACGGTCTCATTTAAAATTGACTCTGAGCAATATAAATGAGTGTACTGAAAGCCCGAAAATTGCGCATTTAGTGTATTTTCATGCATATCAAGATTAATGCTGATTCTTATGTAAATTGATATGTAGAATCATATGGTTTCATTTAAAATTTATTCTGAGCAATATAAATGAGTGTACTGAAAGCCCGAAAATTGCGCATTTAGTGTATTTTCATGCATATCAAGATTAATGCTGATTCTTATGTAAATTGATGTGTAGAATCATATGGTCTCATTTAAAATTGATTCTGAGCAATATAAATGAGTGTACTGAAACCCGAAAATTGCGCATTTAGTGTATTTTCATGCATATCAAGATTATTGCTGATTCTTATGTAAATTGATGTGTAGAATCATATGGTCTCATTTAAAATTGATTCTGATCAATATAAATGAGTGTACTGAAATATCAAAAACTGCGCATTTAGTGTATTTTCATGCATATCAAGATTAATGCTGATTCTTATGTAAATTGATGTGTAGAATCATACGGTCTCATTTAAAATTGACACTGAGCAATATAAATGAGTGTACTGAAAGCCCGAAAATTGCGCATTTAGTGTATTTTCATGCATATCAAGATTAATGCTGATTCTTATGTAAATTGATATGTAGAATCATATGGTTTCATTTAAAATTTATTCTGAGCAATATAAATGAGTGTACTGAAAGCCCGAAAATTGCGCATTTAGTGTATTTTCATGCATATCAAGATTAATGCTGATTCTTATGTAAATTGATGTGTAGAATCATATGGTCTCATTTAAAATTGATTCTGAGCAATATAAATGAGTGTACTGAAAGCCCGAAAATTACGCATTTAGTGTATTTTCATGCATATCAAGATTAATGCTGATTCTTATGTAAATTGATGTGTGGAATCATATGGTCTCATTTAAAATTGATTCTGATCAATATAAATGAGTGTACTGAAATATCAAAAACTGCGCATTTAGTGTATTTTCATGCATATCAAGATTAATGCTGATTCGTATGTAAATTGATGTGTAGAATCATACGGTCTCATTTGAAATTGATTCTGAGCAATATAAATGAGTGTACTGAAAGCCCGAAAATTGCGCATTTAGTGTATTTTCATGCATATCAAGATTAATGCTGATTCTTATGTAAATTGATGTGTAGAATCATATGGTTTCATTTAAAATTGATTCTGAGCAATATAAATGAGTGTACAGAAAGCCCGAAAATTGCGCATTTAGTGTATTTTCATGCATATCAAGATTAATGCTGATTCTTATGTAAATTGATGTGTAGAATCATATGGTTTCATTTAAAATTGATTCTGAGCAATATAAATGAGTGTACTGAAAGCCCGAAAATTGCGCATTTAGTGTATTTTCATGCATATCAAGATTAATGCTGATTCTTATGTAAATTGATGTGTAGAATCATATGGTCTCATTTAAAATTGATTCTGAGCAATATAAATGAGTGTACTGAAAGCCCGAAAATTACGCATTTAGTGTATTTTCATGCATATCAAGATTAATGCTGATTCTTATGTAAATTGATGTGTGGAATCATATGGTCTCATTTAAAATTGATTCTGATCAATATAAATGAGTGTACTGAAATATCAAAAACTGCGCATTTAGTGTATTTTCAAGCATATCAAGATTAATGCTGATTCTTATGTAAATTGATGTGTAGAAACATACGGTCTCATTTAAAATTGATTCTGAGCTATATAAATGAGTGTACTTAAAGCCCAAAAATTGCGCATTAATGTATTTTCATGCATATCAAGATTAATACTGATTCTTATGTAAATTGATGTGTAGAATCATACGGTCTCATTTAAAATTTATTCTGAGCAATATCAATGAGTGTACTGAAAGCTGGGATGTTGTGCATTAAGTGTATTTTCATGCATATCAAGATTAATGCTGATTCTTATGTAAATTTATGTGTAGAATTATATGATCTCATTTAAAATTGATTCTGATCAATATAAATGAGTGTACTGTAAGCCCGAAAATTGAGCATTTAGTGTATTTTCATGCATATCAAGATTAATGCTGATTCTTATGTAAATTGATGTGTAGAATCATACGGTCTCATTTAAAATTCATTCTGAGCAATATAAATGAGTGTACTGAAAGCCCGAAAATTGCGCATTTAATGTATTTTCATGCATATCAAGATTAATGCTGATTCTTATGTAAATTGATGTGTAGAATCATATGGTCTCATTTAAATTTGAATCTGATCAATATAAATGAGTGTACTGTAAGCCCGAAAATTGCGCATTTAGTGTACTTTCATGCATATCAAGATTAATGCGGATTCTTATGTAAATTGATGTGTAGAATCATACGGTCTCATTTAAAATTGATTCTGAGCAATATAAATGAGTGTACTGAAAGCCCGAAAATTGTGCATTTAGTGTATTTTCATGCATATCAAGATTAATGCTGATTCTTATGAAAATTGATGTGTAGAATCATATGGTTTCAATTAAAATTGATTCTGAGCAATATAAATGAGTGTACTGTAAGCCCGAAAATTTCGCATTAATGTATTTTCATGCATATCAAGATTAATGCTGATTCTCATGTAAAGTGATGTGTAGAATCATATGGTCTCATTTAAAATTGATTCTGGGCAATATAAATGAGTGTACTGTAAGCCGGAAATTGCGCATTTAGTGTATTTTCATGCATATCAAGATTAATGCTGATTCTTATGTAAATTGATGTGTAGAATCATGGTTTCATTTAAAATTGATTCTGAGCAATATAAATTACTGTACTGAAAGACCAAACACTGCGCATTTAGTGTATTTTCATGCATATCAAGATTAATGCTGCTTCTTATGTAAATTGATGTGTAGAATCATACGGTCTCATTTAAAATTGATTCTGAGCAATATAAATGAGTGTACTGAAAGCCCGAAAATTGCGCATTTAGTGTATTTTCATGCATATGAAGATTAAGGCTGATTCTTATGTAAATTGATGTGTACAATCATATGGTCTCATTTAAATTGTTTCTGATCAATATAAATGAGTTTACTGTAAGCCCGAAAATTGCGCATTTAGTGTATTTTCATGCATATCAAGATTAATGCTGATTCTTATGTAAATTGATGTGTAGAATCATATGGTCTCATTTAAAATTGATTCTGAGCAATATAAATGAGTGTACTGAAAGACCAAACACTGCGCATTTAGTGTATTTTCATGCATATCAAGATTAATGCTGATTCTTATGTAAATTGATGTGTAGAATCATACGGTCTCATTTAAAATTGATTCTGAGCAATATAAATGAGTGTACTGAAAGCCCGAATATTGCGCATTTAGTGTATTTTCATGCATATCAAGATTAATGCTGATTCTTATGTAAATTGATGAGTAGAATCATATGGTTTCAATTGAAATTGATCCTGAGCAATATAAATGAGTGTACTGAAAGCCGGAAAATTGCGAATTTAGTGTATTTTCATGCATATCAAGATTAATGCTAATTCTTATGTAAATTGATGTGTAGAATCATATGGTCTCATTTAAAATTGATTCTGATCAATATAAATGAGTGTACTGAAAGTCCAAAAACTGCGCATTTAGTGTATTTTCATGCATATCAAGATTAATGCTGATTCTTATGTAAATTGATGTGTAGAATCATATGGTATCATTTAAAATTGATTCTGATCAATATAAATGAGTGTACTGAAAGTCCAAAAACTGCGCATTTAGTGTATTTTCATGCATATCAAGATTAATGCTGATTCTTATGTAAATTGATGTGAAGAAACATACGGTCTCATTTAAAATTGATACTGAGCAATATAAATGAGTGTACTTAAAGCCCGAAAATTGCGCATTTAGTGTATTTTCATGCATATCAAGATTAATGCTGATTCTTATGTAAATTGATGTGTAGAATCATACGGTCTCATTTAAAATTGATTCTGAGCAATATAAATGAGTGTACTGAAAGCTGGAATATTGCGCATTAAGTGTATTTTCATGCATATCAAGATTAATGCTGATTCTTATGTAAATTGATGTGGAGAATCATATGGTTTCATTTAAAATTGATTCTGAGCAATATAAATGAGTGTACTGAAAGCCCGAAAATTGCGCATTTAGTGTATTTTCATGCATATCAAGATTAATGATGATTCTTATGTAAATTGATGTGTAGAATCATATGGTCTCATTTAAATTTGATTCTGATCAATATAAATGAGTGTACTGAAAGACCAAAAACTGCGCGTTTAGTGTATTTTCATGCATATCAAGATTAATGCTGATTATTATGTAAATTAATGTGTAGAAACATACGGTCTCATTTAAAATTGATTCTGAGCAATATAAATGAGTGTACTTAAAGCCGAAAATTGCGCATTTAGTGTATTTTCATGCATATCAAGATTAATGCTGATTCTTATGTAAATTGATGTGTAGAATCATTTGGTCTTATTTAAAATTGATTCTGTGCAATATAAATGATTGTACTGAAAGCCGGAAAATTGCGCATTTAGTGTATTTTCATGCATATCAAGATTAATGCTGATTCTTATGTAAATTGATGTGTAGAATCATATGGTCTTATTTGAAATTGACTCCGATCGACATAAATGAATGTACTGAAAGCCCGAAAATTGCGCATTTAGTGTATTTTCATGCATATCAAGATTAATGCTTATTCTTATGTAAATTGATGTGTAGAATCATATGGTCTCATTTAAAATTGATTCTGAGCAATATAAATGAATGTACTGAAAGCCGAAAAATTGCGCACTTAGTGTATTTTCATGCATATCAAGATTAATGCGGATTCTTATGTAAATTGATGTGTAGAATCATATGCTTTCAATTGAAATTGATTCTGAGCAATAGAAATGACTGTACTGAAAGACCAAAAACTGCGCATTTAGTGTATTTTCATGCATATCAATATTAATGCAGATTCTTATGTAAATTGATGTGTAGAAACATACGGTCTCATTTAAAATTGATACTGAGCAATATAAATGAGTGTACTGAAAGCTGGAATATTGCGCATTAAGTGTATTTTCATGCATATCAAGATTAATGCTGATTCTTATGTAAATTGATGTGTAGAATCATATGATCTCATATGAAATTGATTCTGATCGATATAAATGAGTGTACTGTAAGCCCGAAAATTGAGCATTTAGTGTATTTTCATGCATATCAAGATTAATGCTGATTCTTATGTAAATTGAAATTATATGATTCTACACATCAATTTACATAAGAATCAGCATTAATCTTGATATGCATGAAAATACATTAAATGCGCAATTTTCGGGCTTTCGGTACATTCATTTATATTGCTCAGATTCAATTTTAAATGAAACCATATGATTCTACACATCAATTTACATAAGAATCAGCATTAATCTTGATATGCATGAAAATACACTTAATGCGAAAATTCCAGCTTTCAGTACACTCATTTATATTGCTCAGAATCAATTTTAATTGAAACCATATGATTCTACACACCAATTTACATAAGAATCAGCATTAATCTTGATATGCAAGAAAATACACTAAATGCGTAATTTTCGGGCTTTCAGTACACTCATTTATATTGCTCAGAATCAATTTTAAATGAGACCGTATGATTCTACACATCAATTTACATAAGAATCAGCATTAATCTTGATATGCATGAAAATACACTAAATGCTCAATTTTCGGGCTTGCAGTACACTCATTTATATAGGATTAGAATCAATTTTAAATGAGATCATATGATTCTACACATCAATTTACATACGAATCAGCATTAATCTTGATATGCATGAAAATACACTAAATGCGCAATTTTCGGGCTTTCAGTACACTCATTTATATTGTTCAGAATCAATTTTAATTTAAACCATATGATTCTACACACCAATTTACATAAGAATCAGCATTAATCTTGATATGCAAGAAAATACACTAAATGCGCAATTTTCGGGCTTTAAGTACACTCATTTATATTGCTCAGAATCAATTTTAAATGAGACCGTATGTTTCTACACATTAATTTACATAAGAATCAGAATTAATCTTGATATGCATGAAAATACACTAAATGCGCAATTTTCGGTCTTTCAGTACAGTCATTTCTATTGCTCAGAATCAATTTTAAATGAGACCATATGATTCTCCACATCAATTTACATAAGAATCAGCATTAATCTTGATATGCATGAAAATACACTAAATGCGCAATTTTCGGGCTTTCAGTACACTCATTTATATTGCTCAGAATGAATTTTAATTGAAACCATATGATTCTACACAACAATTTACATAAGAATCAGCATTAATCTTGATATGCATGAAAATACACTAAATGCGCAGTTTTTGGACTTTCAGTACACTCATTTATATTGATCAGAATCAATATTAAATGATACCATATGATTCTACACATCAATTTACATAAGAATCAGCATTAATCTTGATATGCATGAAAATACACTAAATGCGCAATTTTCAGTCATTCAGTACAGTCATTTCTATTGCTCAGAATCAATTTTAAATGAGACCATATGATTCTACACATCAATTTACATAAGAATCAGCATTAATCTTGATATGCATGAAAATACACTAAATGCGCAATTTTCGGGCTTTCAGTACACTCATTTATATTGCTCAGAATCAATTTCAATTGAAACCATATGATTCTACACATCAATTTACATAAGAATCAGCATTAATCTTGATATGCATGAAAATACACTAAATGCGCAATATTCGGGCTTTTCAGTACACTCATTTATATTGCTCAGAATCAATTTTAAATGAGACCGTATGATTCTACACATCAATTTACATAAGAATCAGCATTAATCTTGATATGCATGAAAATACACTAAATGCGTAGTGTTTGGTCTTTCAGTACAGTCATTTATATTGCTCAGAATCAATTTTAAATGAGATAGTATGATTCTACACATCAATTTACATAAGAATCAGCATTAATCTTGATATGCATGAAAATACACTTAATGCACAATATTCCAACTTTCAGTACACTCATTTATATTGCTCAGAATCAATTTTAAATGAGACCGTATGATTCTACACATCAATTTACATAAGAATCAGCATTAATCTTGATATGCATGAAAATACACTAAATGCGCAATTTTCGGGCTTTTAAGTACACTCATTTATAATGCTCAGAATCAATTTTAAATGAGACCGTATTTTTCTACACATTAATTTACATAAGAATCAGCATTAATCTTGATATGCATGAAAATACACTAAATGCGCAGTTTTGGTCTTTCAGTACACTCATTTATATTGATCAGAATCAATTTTAAATGAGACCATATTATTCTACACATCAATTTACATAAGAATCAGCATTAATCTTGATATGCATGAAAATACACTAAATGCGCAATTTTCGGTTTTTCAGTACAGTCATTTCTATTGCTCAGAATCAATTTTAAATGAGACCATATGATTCTACACATCAATTTACATAAGAATCAGCATTAATCTTGATATGCATGAAAATACACTAAATGCGCAATTTTCCGGCTTTCAGTACACTCATTTATATTGCTCAGAATCAATTTTAATTGAGACCATAGGATTCTACACATCAATTTACATAAGAATCAGCATTAATCTTGATATGCATGAAAATACACTAAATGCGCAATTTTCGGGCTTTCAGTACACTCATTTATATTGATCAGAATCAATTTTAATTGAAGCCATATGATTCTACACATCAATTTACATAAGAATCAGCATTAATCTTGATATGCATGAAAATACACTAAATGCGCAATTTTCGGGCTTTCAGTACACTCATTTATATTGCACAGAATCAATTTTAAATGAGACCGTATGATTCTACACGTCAATTTACATAAGAATCAGCATTAATCTTGATATGCATGAAAATACACTAAATGCTCAATTTTCGGGCTTACAGTACACTCATTTATATTGATCAGAATCAATTTCAAATGAGATCATATGATTCTACACATCAATATACATAAGAATCAGCATTAATCTTGATATGCATGAAAATACAGTTAATGCGCAATATTCCAGCTTTCAGTACACTCATTTATATTGCTCAGAATCAATTTTAAATGAGACCGTATGATTCTACACATCAATTTACATAAGAATCAGCATTAATCTTGATATGCATGAAAATACACTAAATGCTCAATTTTCGGGCTTTAAGTACACTCATTTATATTGCTCAGTATCAATTTTAAATGAGACCGTATGTTTCTTCACATCAATTTACATAAGAATCAGCATTAATCTTGATATGCATGAAAATACACTAAATGCGCAGTTTTTGGTCTTTCAGTACACTCATTTATATTGATCAGAATTAATTTTAAATGATACCATATGATTGTACACATCAATTTACATAAGAATCAGCATTAATCTTTATATGCATGAAAATACACTAAATGCGCAATTTTCAGTCATTCAGTACAGTCATTTCTATTGCTCAGAATCAATTTTAAATGAGACCATATGATTCTACACATCAATTTACATAAGAATCAGCATTAATCTTGATATGCATGAAAATACACTAAATGCGCAATATTCGGGCTTTCAGTACACTCATTTATATTGCTCAGAATCAATTTTAAATGAGACCGTATGATTCTACACATCAATTTACATAAGAATCAGCATTAATCTTGATATGCATGAAAATACACTAAATGCGCAGTGTTTGGTCTTTCAGTACACTCATTTATATTGCTCAGAATCAATTTAAATGAGACCATATGATTCTACACATCAATTTACATAAGAATCAGCATTAATCTTGATATGCATGAAAATACACTAAATGCGCAATTTTCCGGCTTACAGTACACTCATTTATATTGATCAGAATCAATTTTAAATGAGACCATATCATTCTACACATCAATTTACATAAGAATCAGCATTAATCTTGATATGCATGAAAATACACTAAATGCGCAATTTTCGTTTTCAGTACACTCATTTATATTGCTCAGAATCAATTTTAAATGAGACCATATGATTCTACATATCAATTTACATAAGAAGCTGCATTAATCTTGATATGCATGAAAATACACTAAATTCGCAATTTTCGGTCTTTCAGTACACTCATTTATATTGCTCGGAATCAATTTTAAATGAGACCATATGATTCTACACATCAATTTACATAAGAATCAGCATTAATCTTGATATGCATGAAAATACACTAAATGCGCAATTTTCGGGCTTACAGTACACTCATTTATATTGATCAGAAACAATTTTAAATGAGACCATATGATTCTACAAATCAATTTACATAAGAATCAGCATTAATCTTGATATGCATGAAAATACACTAAATGCGCAATTTTCCGGCTTTCAGTACACTCATTTATATTGCTCAGAATCAATTTTAAATGAGACCATATGATTCTACACATCAATTTACATAAGAATCAGCATTAATCTTGATATGCATGAAAATACACTAAATGCGCAAATTTCGGGCTTTCAGTACACTCATTTATATTGCTCCGAATCAATTTTAAATGTAACCATATGATTCTACACATCAATTTACATAAGAATCAGCATTAATCTTGATATGCATGAAAATACACTAAATGCGCAATTTTCGGGCTTTCAGTACACTCATTTATATTGCTCCGAATCAATTTTAAATGAAACCATATGATTCTACACATCAATTTACATAAGAATCAGCATTAATCTTGATATGCATGAAAATACACTAAATGCGCAATTTTCGGGCTTTCAGTACACTCATTTGTATTGCCCAGAATCAATTTTAAATGTAACCATATGATGCTACACATCAATTTACATAAGAATCAGCATTAATCTTGATATGCATGAAAATACACTAAATGCGCAGTTTTTGGACTTTCAGTACACTCATTTATATTGATCAGAATCAATGTTAAATGAGAACATATGATTCTACACATCAATTTACATAAGAATCAGCATTAATCTTGATATGCATGAAAATACAGTAATTCGCAATTTTCGGGCTTTCAGCACACTCATTTATATTGCTCAGAATCAATTTTAAATGAGACCATATGATTCTACACATCAATTTACATAAGAATCAGCATTAATCTTGATATGCATGAAAATACACTAAATGCGCAATTTTCGGGCTTTCAGTACACTCATTTATATTGCTCAGAATCAATTTTAAATGAAACCATATGAGACCATATGATTCTACACATCAATTTACATAAGAATCAGCATTAATCTTGATATGCATGAAAATACACTAAATGCGCAGTTTTTGGACTTTCAGTACACTCATTTATATTGATCAGAATAAATTTTAAATGAGACCATATGATTCTACACATCAATTTACATAAGAATCAGCATTAATCTTGATATGCATGAAAATACACTAAATGCGCAATTTTCGGGCTTTCAGTACACTCATTTATATTGTTCTGAATCAATTTTATATGAGACCGTTTGATTCTACACATCAATTTACATAAGAATCAGCATTAATCTTGATATGCATGAAAATACACTAAATGCGCAGTTTTTGGTCTTTCAGTACACTCATTTATATTGATCAGAATCAATTTTAAATGAGACCATATGATTCTACACATCAATTTACATAAGAATCAGCATTAATCTTGATATGCATGAAAATACACTAAATGCGCAATTTTGGGGCTTACAGTACACTCATTTATATTAATCAGAACCAATTTTAAATGAGACCATATGATTCTACACATCAATTTACATAAGAATCAGCATTAATCTTGATATGCATGAAAATACACTAAATGCGCAATTTTCCGGCTTTTCGGTACACTCATTTATATTGATCAGAATCAATTTTAAATGAGACCATATGATTCTACACATCAATTTACATAAGAATCAGCATTAATCTTGATATGCATGAAAATACACTAAATGCGCAATTTTCGGGCTTTCAGTACACTTATTTATATTGCTCAGAATCAATTTTAATTGAAACCATATGATTCTACACATCAATTTACATAAGAATCAGCTTTAATCTTGATATGCATGAAAATACACTAAATGCGCAATTTTCGGGCTTTCAGTACACTCATTTATATTGCTCAGAATCAATTTTAAATGAGACCGTATGATTCTACACATCAATTTACATAAGAATTAGCATTAATCTTGATATGCATGAAAATACACTAAATGCGCAAATTTCGGGCTTTCAGTACACTCATTTATATTGCTCAGAATCAATTTTAAATGTAACCATATGATTCTACACATCAAATTACATAAGAATCAGCATTAATCTTGAAATGCAGGAAAATACACTAAATGCGCAGTTTTTGGACTTTCAGTACACTCATTTATATTGATCAGAATCAATTTTAAATGAGACCATCTGATTCTACACATCAATTTACATAAGAATCAGCATTAATCTTGATATGCATGAAAATACACTAAATGCGCAATATTCGGGCTTTCAGCACACTCATTTATATTGCTCAGAATCAATTTTGAAATGAGACCATGTGATTCTACACATTAATTTACATAAGAATCAGCATTAATCTTGATATGCATGAAAATACACTAAATGCGCAATTTTCGGGCTTACAGTACACTCATTTATATTGATCAGAATCAATTTCATATGAGATCATATGATTCTACACATCAATTTACATAAGAATCAGCATTAATCTTCATATGCATGAAAATACACTTAATGCGCAATATTCCAGCTTTCAGTACACTCATTTATATTGCTCAGTGTCAATTTTAAATGAGACCGTATGTTTCTACACATCAATTTACATAAGAATCAGCATTAATCTTGATATGCATGAAAATACACTAAATGCGCAGTTTTTGGTCTTTCAGTAAACTCATTTATATTGATCAGAATCTATATTAAATGATGCCATATGATTCTACACATCAATTTACATAAGAATCGGCATTAATCTTGATATGCATGAAAATACACTAAATGCGCAATTTTCAGTCATTCAGTACAGTCATTTCTATTGCTCAGAATCAATTTTAAATGAGACCATATGATTCTACACATCAATTTACATAAGAATCAGCATTAATCTTGATATGCATGAAAATACACTAAATGCGCAATTTTCGGGCTTTCAGTACACTCATTTATATTGCTCAGAATCAATTTCAATTGAAACCATATGATTCTACACATCAATTTACATAAGAATCAGCATTAATCTTGATATGCATGAAAATACACTAAATGCGCAGTTTTTCATATTTCAGTACACTCATTTATATTGATCAGAATCAATTTTAAATGAGACCATTTGATTCTACACATCAATTTACATAAGAATCAGCATTAATCTTGATATGCATGAAAATACACTAAATGCGCAATTTTCGGGCTTTTCAGTACACTCATTTATATTGCTCAGAATCAATTTTAAATGAGACCATATGATTCTACACATCAATTTACATAAGAATCAGCATTAATCTTGATATGCATGAAAATACTCTAAATGCGCAAGTTTCCGGCTTTCAGTACACTCATTTATATTGCTCAGAATCAATTTTAAATGAGACCAAATGATTCTACACATCAATTTACATAAGAATCAGCATTAATCTTGATATGCATGAAAATACACTAAATGCGCAATTTTCGGGCTTACAGTACACTCATTTATATAGGATCAGAATCAATTTTAAATGAGATCATATGATTCTACACATCAATTTACATAAGTATCAGCATTAATCTTGATAGGCATGAAAATACACTTAATGCGCAATAGTCCAACTTTCAGTACACTCATTTATATTGCTCAGAATCAATTTTAAATGAGACCGTATGATTCTACACATCAATTTACATAAGAATCAGCATTAATCTTGATATGCATGAAAATACTCTAAATGCGCAAGTTTCCGGCTTTCAGTACACTCATTTAAATTGCTCAGAATCAATTTTAAATGAGACCAAATGATTCTACACATCAATTTACATAAGAATCAGCATTAATCTTGATATGCATGAAAATACACTAAATGCGCAATTTTCGGGCTTACAGTACACTCATTTATATAGGATCAGAATCAATTTTAAATGAGATCATATGATTCTACACATCAATTTACATAAGTATCAGCATTAATCTTGATATGCATGAAAATACACTTAATGCGCAATAGTCCAACTTTCAGTACACTCATTTATATTGCTCAGAATCAATTTTAAATGAGACCGTATGATTCTACACATCAATTTACATAAGAATCAGCATTAATCTTGATATGCATGAAAATATACTAAATGCGCAATTTTCGGGCTTTAAGTACACTCATTTATATTGCTCAGAATCAATTTTAAATGAGACCGTATGTTTCTACACATTAATTCACATAAGAATCAGCATTAATCTTGATATGCATGAAAATACACTAAATGCGCAATTTTCGGGCTTTCAGTACACTCATTTATATTGCTCAGAATCAATTTTAATTGAAACCATATGATTCTACACATCAATTTACATAAGAATCAGCATTAATCTTGATATGCATGAAAATACACTAAATGCGCAATTTTCGGGCTTTCAGTACACTCATTTATATTGCTCAGAATCAATTTTAAATGAGACCGTATGATTCTACACGTCAATTTACATAAGAATCAGCATTAATCTTGATATGCATGAAAATACACTAAATGCTCAATTTTCGGGCTTACAGTACACTCATTTATATTGATCAGAATCAATTTCAAATGAGATCATAGGATTCTACACATCAACTTACATAAGAATCAGCATTAATCTTGATATGCATGAAAATACATTTAATGCGCAATATTCCACCTTTCAGTACACTCATTTATATTGCTCAGAATCAATTTTAAATGAGACCGTATGATTCTACACATCAATTTACATAAGAATCAGCATTAATCTTGATATGCATGAAAATACACTAAATGCGCAATTTTCGGGCTTTAAGTACACTCATTTATATTGCTCAGTATCAATTTTAAATGAGACCGTATGTTTCTTCACATCAATTTACATAAGAATCAGCATTAATCTTGATATGCATGAAAATACACTAAATGCGCAGTTTTTGGTCTTTCAGTACACTCATTTATATTGATCAGAATCAATCTTAAATGATACCATATGATTCTACACATCAATTTACATAAGAATCAGCATTAATCTTGATATGCATGAAAATACACTAAATGCGCAATTTTCAGTCATTCAGTACAGTCATTTCTATTGCCCAGAATCAATTTTAAATGAGACCATATGATTCTACACATCAATTTACATAGGAATCAGCATTAATCTTGATATGCATGAAAATACACTAAATGCGCAATTTTCGGGCTTTCAGTACACTCATTTATATTGCTCAGAATCAATTTCAATTGAAACCATATGATTCTACACATCAATTTACATAAGAATCAGCATTAATCTTGATATGCATGAAAATACACTAAATGCTCAATATTCGGGCTTTTCAGTACACTCATTTATATTGCTCAGAATCAATTTTAAATGAGACCGTATGATTCTACACACCAATTTACATAAGAATCAGTATTAATCTTGATATGCATGAAAATACACTAAATGCGCAGTGTTTGGTCTTTCAGTACACTCATTTATATTGCTCAGAATCAATTTTAAATGAGACCATATGAATCTTCACATCAATTTACATAAGAATCAGCATTAATCTTGATATGCATGAAAATACACTAAATGCGCAATTTTCGGGCTTACAGTACACTCATTTATATTGATCAGAATCAATTTTAAATGAGACCATATGATTCTACACATCAATTTACATAAGAATCAGCATTAATCTTGATATGCATGAAAATACACTAAATGCGCAAGTTTCGGGCTTTCAGTACACTCATTTATATTGCTCAGAACCAATTTTACATGAGACCGTATGATTCTACACATCAATTTACATAAGAAGCAGCATTAATCTTGATATACATGAAAATACACTAAATGCGCAGTGTTTGGTCTTTCAGTACACTCATTTATATTGCTCAGAATCAATTTTAAATGAAACCATGATTCTACACATCAATTTACATAAGAATCAGCATTAATCTTGATATGCATGAAAATACACTAAATGCGCAATTTCCGGCTTACAGTACACTCATTTATATTGCTCAGAATCAATTTTAAATGAGACCGTATGATTCTACACATCAATTTACATAAGAATCAGCATTAATCTTGATATGCATGAAAATACACTAAATGCGCAATTTTCCGGCTTACAGTACACTCATTTATATGGCTCAGAATCAATTTTAAATGAGACCATATGATTCTACACATCAATTTACATAAGAATTAGCATTAATCTTGATATGCATGAAAATACACTAAATGCGCAATTTTCGGGCTTTCAGTACATTCATTTATATTGCTCAGGATGAATTTTAAATGAGACCATATGATTCTACACATCAATTTACATAAGAATCAGCATTAATCTTGATATGCATGAAAATACACTAAATGCGCAATTTTCGGGCTTTCAGTACACTCATTTATATTGCTCAGAATCAATTTTAATTGAAACCATATGATTCTACACATCAATTTACATAAGAATCAGCATTAATCTTGATATGCATGAAAATACATTAAATGCGCAATTTTCGGGCTTTCAGTACACTCATTTATATTGCTCAGAATCAATTTTAAATGAGACCGTATGATTCTACACATCTATTTACATAAGAATCAGCATTAATCTTGATATGCATGAAAATACACTAAATGCGCAATTTTCGGGATTAGAATACACTCATTTATATTGCTCAGAATTAATTTTAAAAGAAACAGTATGAGACCATATGATTCTACACATCAATTTACATAAGAATCTGCATTAATCTTGATATGCATGAAAATACACTAAATGCGCAATTTTCGGCTTTCAGTACACTCATTTATGTTGATCAGAATCAATTTTAAATGAGATCATATAATTCTACACATAAATTTACATAAGAATCAGCATTAATCTTGATATGCATGAAAATACACTTAATGCACAACATTCCAGCTTTCAGTACACTCATTGATATTGCTCCGAATCAATTTTAAATGAGACCGTATAATTCTACACATCAATTTACATAAGAATCAGTATTAATCTTGATATGCATGAAAATACATTAATGCGCAATTTTTGGGCTTTAAGTACACTCATTTATATTGCTCAGAATCAATTTTAAATGAGACCGTATGTTTTTACACATCAATTTACATAAGAATCAGCATTAATCTTGATATGCATGAAAATACACTAAATGCGCAGTTTTTCGTCTTTCAGAACACTCATTTATATTGATCAGAATCAATTTTAAACGATACCATATGATTCTACACATCAAGTTACATAAGAATCAGCATTAATCTTGATATGCATGAAAATACACTAAATGCGCAATTTTCGGGCTTTCAACACACTCATTTATATTGCTCAGAATCAATTTTAAATGAGACCATATGATTCTACACATCAATTTACATAAGAATCAGAATTAATCTTGATATGCATGAAAATACACTAAATGCGCAATTTTCGGGCTTTCTGTACACTCATTTATATTGCTCAGAATCAATTTTAAATGAAACCATATGATTCTACACATCAATTTACATAAGAATCGGCATTAATCTTGATATGCATGAAAATACAATAATGCGCAATTTTCGGGCTTTCAGTACACTCATTTATATTGCTCAGAATCAATTTTAAATGAGACCGTATGATTCTACACATCAATTTACATAAGAATCAGCATTAATCTTGATATGCATGAAAATACACTAAATGCGCAGTTTTTGTTATTTCAGTACACTCATTTATATTGATCAGAATCAATTTTAAATGAGACCATATGATTCTACACATCAATTTACATAAGAATCAGCATTAATCTTGATATGCATGAAAATACACTAAATGCGCAATTTTCGGGCTTTCAGTACACTCATTTATATTGCTCAGAATCAAATTTAAATGAGACCATATGATTCTACACATCAATTTACATAAGAATCAGCATTAATCTTGATATGCATGAAAATACATTAAATGCGCAATTTTCGGGCTTTCAGTACACTCATTTATATTGCTCAGAATAAATTTTAAATGAAACCATATGATTCTACATATCAATTTACATAAGAATCAGCATTAATCTTGATATGCATGAAAATACACTAAATGCGCAATTTTCGGGCTTTCAGTACACTCATTTATATTGCTCAGAGTCAATTTTAAATGAGACCGTATGATTCTACACATCAATTTACATAAGAATCAGCATTAATCTTGATATGCATGAAAATACACTAAATGCGCAGTTTTTGATATTTCAGTACACTCATTTATATTGATCAGAATCAATTTTAAATGAGACCATATGATTCTACACATCAATTTACATAAGAATCAGCAATAATCTTGATATGCATGAAAATACACTAAATGCGCAATTTTCGGGCTTTCAGTACACTCATTTATATTGCTCAGAATCAATTTTACATGAGACCATATGATTCTACACATCAATTTACATAAGAATCAGCATTAATCTTGATATGCATGAAAATACACTAAATGCGCAATTTTCGGGCTTTCAGAACACTCATTTATATTGCTCAGAATAAATTTTAAATGAAACCATATGATTCTACATATCAATTTACATAAGAATCAGCATTAATCTTGATATGCATGAAAATACACTAAATGCGCAATTTTCGGGCTTTCAGTACACTCATTTATATTGCTCAGAGTCAATTTTAAATGAGACCGTATGATTCTACACATCAATTTACATATGAATCAGCATTAATCTGGATATGCATGAAAATGCACTAAATTCGCAGTGTTTGGTCTTTCAGTACAGTCATTTATATTGCTCAGAATCAATTTTAATTGAAACCATATGATTCTACACATCAATTTACATAAGAATCAGCATTAATCTTGATATGCATGAAAATACACTAAATGCGCAATTTTCCGGCTTTCAGTACACTCATTTATATTGCTCAGAATCAATTTTAAATGAGACCATATGATTCTACACATCAATTTACATAAGAATCAGCATTAATCTTGATATGCATGAAAATACACTAAATGCGCAAATTTCGGGCTTTCAGTACACTCATTTATATTGCTCAGAATCAATTTTAAATGTAACCATATGATTCTACACATCAATTTACATAAGAATCAGCATTAATCTTGATATGCATGAAAATACACTAAATGCGCAATTTTCGGGCTTTCAGTACACTCATTTATATTGCTCAGAATCAATTTTAAATGAAACCATATGATTCTACACATCAATTTACATAAGAGTCAGCATTAATCTTGATATGCATGAAAATACACTAAATGCGCAATTTTCGGGCTTTCAGTACACTCATTTGTATTGCTCAGAATCAATTTTATATGTAACCATATGATTCTACACATCAATTTACATAAGAATCAGCATTAATCTTGATATGCATGAAAATACACTAAATGCGCAGTTTTTGGACTTTCAGTACACTCATTTATATTGATCAGAATCAATGTTAAATGAGAACATATGATTCTACACATCAATTTACATAAGAATCAGCATTAATCTTGATATGCATGAAAATACAGTAATTCGCAATTTTCGGGCTTTCAGCACACTCATTTATATTGCTCAGAATCAATTTTAAATGGGACCATATGATTCTACACATCAATTTACATAAGAATCTGCATTAATCTTGATATGCATGAAAATAAACTAAATGCGCAATTTTCGGGCTTTCAGTACACTCATTTATATTGCTCAGAGTCAATTTTAAATGAGACCGTATGATTCTACACATCAATTTACATATGAATCAGCATTAATCTGGATATGCATGAAAATACACTAAATTCGCAGTGTTTGGTCTTTCAGTACAGTCATTTATATTGCTCAGAATCAATTTTAATTGAAACCATATGATTCTACACATCAATTTACATAAGAATCAGCATTAATCTTGATATGCATGAAAATACACTAAATGCGCAATTTTCGGGCTTTCAGTACACTCATTTATATTGCTCGGAATCAATTTTAACTGAGACCATATGATTCTACACATCAATTTACATAAGAATCAGCATTAATCTTGATATGCATGAAAATACACTAAATGCGCAATTTTCGGGCTTACAGTACACTCATTTATATTGATCAGAAACAATTTTAAATGAGACCATATGATTCTACAAATCAATTTACATAAGAATCAGCATTAATCTTGATAAGCATGAAAATACACTAAATGCGCAATTTTCCGGCTTTCAGTACACTCATTTATATTGCTCAGAATCAATTTTAAATGAGACCATATGATTCTACACATCAATTTACATAAGAATCAGCATTAATCTTGATATGCATGAAAATACACTAAATGCGCAAATTTCGGGCTTTCAGTACACTCATTTATATTGCTCAGAATCAATTTAAAATGTAACCATATGATTCTACACATCAATTTACATAAGAATCAGCATTAATCTTGATATGCATGAAAATACACTAAATGCGCAATTTTCGGGCTTTCAGTACACTCATTTATATTGCTCAGAATCAATTTTAAATGAAACCATATGATTCTACACAACAATTTACATAAGAATCAGCATTAATCTTGATATGCATGAAAATACACTAAATGCGCAATTTTCGGGCTTTCAGTACACTCATTTGTATTGCTCAGAATCAATTTTAAATGTAACCATATGATTCTACACATCAATTTACATAAGAATCAGCATTAATCTTGATATGCATGAAAATACACTAAATGCGCAATTTTCGGGCTTTCAGTACACTCATTTGTATTGCTCAGAATCAATTTTAAATGTAACCATATGATTCTACACATCAATTTACATAAGAATCAGCATTAATCTTGATATGCATGAAAATACACTAAATGCGCAGTTTTTGGACTTTCAGTACACTCATTTATATTGATCAGAATCAATGTTAAATGAGAACATATGATTCTACACATCAATTTACATAAGAATCAGCATTAATCTTGATATGCATGAAAATACAGTAATTCGCAATTTTCGGGCTTTCAGCACACTCATTTATATTGCTCAGAATCAATTTTAAATGAGACCATATGATTCTACACATCAATTTACATAAGAATCTGCATTAATCTTGATATGCATGAAAATAAACTAAATGCGCAATTTTCGGGCTTTCAGTACACTCATTTATATTGCTCAGAATCAATTTTAAATGAAACCATATGAGACCATATGATTCTACACATCAATTTACATAAGAATCAGCATTAATCTTGATATGCATGAAAATACACTAAATGCGCAGTTTTTGGACTTTCAGTACACTCATTTATATTGATCAGAATCAATTTTAAATGAGACCATATGATTCTACACATCAATTTACATAAGAATCAGCATTAATCTTGATATGCATGAAAATACACTAAATGCGCAATTTTCCGGCTTTCAGTACACTCATTTATATTGCTCAGAATCAATTTTAAATGAGACCATATGATTCTACACATCAATTTACATAAGAATCAGCATTAATCTTGATATGCGTGAAAATACACTAAATGCGCAATTTTCGGGCTTTCAGCACACTCCTTTATATTGCTCAGAATCAAATTTAAATGAGACCATATGATTCCACACATCAATTTACATAAGAATCAGCATTAATCTTGATATGCATGAAAATACACTAAATGCGCAATTTTCGGGCTTTCAGTACACTCATTTATATTGTTCTGAATCAATTGTATATGAGACCGTATGATTCTACACATCAATTTACATAAGAATCAGCATCAACCTTGATATGCATGAAAATACACTAAATGCGCAGTTTTTCGTCTTTCAGTACACTCATTTATATTGATCAGAATCAATTTTAAATGAGACCATATGATTCTACACATCAATTTACATAAGAATCAGCATTAATCTTGATATGCATGAAGATACACTAAATGCGCAATATTCGGGCTTACAGTACACTCATTTATATTGATCAGAACCAATTTTAAATGAGACCATATGATTCTACACATCAATTTACATAAGAATCAGCATTAATCTTGATATGCATGAAAATACACTGAATGCGCAATTTTCCGGCTTTCGGTACACTCATTTATATTGCTCAGAATCAATTTTAAATGAGACCATATGATTCTACACATCAATTTACATAAGAATCAGCATTAATCTTGATATGCATGAAAATACACTAAATGCGCAGTTTTTGGACTTTCAGTACACTCATTTATATTGATCAGAATCAATTTTAAATGAGACCATATGATTCTACACATCAATTTACATAAGAATCAGCATTAATCTTGATATGCATGAAAATACACTAAATGCGCAATATTCGGGCTTTCTGCACACTCATTTATATTGCTCAGAATCAATTTTGAAATGAGACCATGTGATTCTACACATCAATTTACATAATAATCAGCATTAATCTTGATATGCATGAAAATACACTAAATGCGCAATTTTCGGGCTTTCAGTACACTCATTTATATTGCTCAGAATCAATTTTAAATGAAACCATATGATTCTACACATCAATTTACATAAGAAGCAGCATTAATCTTGATATGCATGAAAATACACTAAATGTGCAATTTTCGGGCTTTCAGTACATTCATTTATATTGCTCAGAATCAATTTTATATGTAACCATATGATTCTGCACATCAATTTACATAAGAATCAGCATTAATCTTGATATGCATGAAAATACACTAAATGCGCAATTTTCGGGCTTTCAGTACACTCATTTATATTGCTCAGAATCAATTTTAAATGAGACCGTATGATTCTACACATCAATTTACATAAGAATCAGCATTAATCTTGATATGCATGAAAATACACTAAATACGCTGTTTTTGATATTTCTGTACACTCATTTATATTGATCAGAATCAATTTTAAATGAGACCATATGATTCTACACATCAATTTACATAAGAATCAGCATTAATCTTGATATGCATGAAAATACACTAAATGCGCAATTTTTCGGGCTTTCAGTACACTAATTTATATTGCTCAGAATCAATTTTAAATGAGACCATATGATTCTACACATCAATTTACATAAGAATCTGCATTAATCTTGATATGCATGAAAATACACTAAATGCGCAATTTTGGGGCTTTCAGTACACTCATTTATATTGCTCAGAATCAATTTTAAATGAAACCATATGATTCTACATATCAATTTACATAAGAATCAGCATTAATCTTGATATGCATGAAAATACACTAAATGCGCAATTTTCGGGCTTTCAGTACACTCATTTATATTGCTCAGAATCAATTTTAAATGAGACCGTATGATTCTACACATCAATTTACATATGAATCAGCATTAATCTGGATATGCATGAAAATACACTAAATGCGCAGTGTTTGGTCTTTCAGTACAGTCATTTATATTGCTCAGAATCAATTTTAATTGAAACCATATGATTCTACACATCAATTTACATAAGAATCAGCATTAATCTTGATATGCATGAAAATACACTAAATGCGCAATTTTCGGGTATTTCAGTACACTCATTTATATTGCTCGAAATCAATTTTAAATGAGACCATATGATTCTACACATCAATTTACATAAGAATCAGCATTAATCTTGATATGCATGAAAATACACTAAATGCGCAATTTTCGGGCTTAGAATACACTAATTTATATTGTTCAGAATTAATTTTAAAAGAAACAATAAGAGACCATATGATTCTACACATCAATTTACATAAGAATCAGCATTAATCTTGATATGCATGAAAATACACTAAATGCGCAATTTTCCGGCTTTCGGTACACTCATTTATATTGCTCAGAATCAATTTTAAATGGGACCATATGATTCTACACATCAATTTACATAAGAATCAGCATTAATCTTGATATGCATGAAAATACACTAAATGCGCAATTTTCGGGCTTTCAGTACATTCATTTATATTGCTCAGAATCAATTTTAATTGAAACCATATGATTCTACACATCAATTTACATAAGAATCAGCTTTAATCTTGATATGCATGAAAATACACTAAATGCGCAATTTTCGGGCTTTCAGTACACTCATTTATATTGCTCAGAATCAATTTTAAATGAGACCGTATGATTCTACACATCAATTTACATAAGAATTAGCATTAATCTTGATATGCATAAAAATACACTAAATGCGCAAATTTCGGGCTTTCAGTACACTCATTTATATTGCTCAGAATCAATTTTAAATGTAACCATATGATTCTACACATCAATTTACATAAGAATCAGCATTAATCTTGATATGCATTAAAATACACTAAATGCGCAATTTTCGGGCTTTCAGTACACTCATTTATATTGCTCAGAATCAATTTTAAATGAGACCGTATGATTCTACACATCAATTTACATAAGAATCAGCATTAATCTTGAT
This sequence comes from Ascarosepion bandense, assembly GCA_037127315.1. Lineage (NCBI taxonomy): Eukaryota > Metazoa > Mollusca > Cephalopoda > Sepiida > Sepiidae > Ascarosepion > Ascarosepion bandense. Next base: position 279,078 of record JBBBDQ010002373.1, read on the forward strand.
ATGCATGAAAATACACTAAATACGCAATTTTTGATATTTCAGTACACTCATTTATATTCATCATAATCAATTTTACATGAGACCATATGATTCTACACATCAATTTACATAAGAATCAGCATTAATCTTGATATGCATGAAAATACACTAAATGCGCAAGAATCATATGGTCTCATTTAAAATTGCTTCTGAGTAATATAAATGAGTGTACTGAAAGCCCGAAAATTGCGCATTTAGTGTATTTTCATGCATATCAAGAGTAATGCTGATTATTATGTAAATTGATGTGTAGAATCATATGGTCTCATTAAAAATTGATTCCGAGCAACATAAATGAGTGTACTGAAAGCCCGAAAATTGCGCATTAATGTATTTTCATGCATATCAAGATTAATGCTGATTCTTATGTGAATTGATGTGTAGAATCATATGGTTTCAATTAAAATTGATTCTGAGCAATATAAATGAGTGTACTGAAAGCCCGAAAATTGCGCATTTAGTGTATTTTCATGCATATCAAGATTAATGCTGATTCTTATGTAAATTGATATGTAGAATCATAAGGTTTCATTTAAAATTGATTCTGAGCAATATAAATGAGTGTACTGAAAGCCCCAAAATTGCGCATTTAGTGTATTTTCATGCATATCAAGATTAATGATGATTCTTATGTAAATTGATGTGTAGAATCATATGGTCTCATTTAAATTTGTTTCTGAGCAATATAAATGAGTGTACTGAAAGCCCGAAAATTGCGCATTTAGTGTATTTTCATGCGTATCAAGATTAATGCTGATTCTTATGTAAATTGATGTGTAGAATCATATGGTTACATTTAAAATTGATTCTGAGCAATATAAATGATTGTACTGAAAGCCCGAAAATTGCGCATTTAGTGTATTTTCATGCTTATCAAGATTAATGCTGCTTCTTATGTAAATTGATGTGTAGAATCATATGGTTTCATTTAAAATTGATTCTGAGCAATATAAATGAGTGTACTGAAAGCCCGAAAATTGCACATTTAGTGTATTTTCATGCATATCAAGATTAATGCTGATTATTATGTAAATTGATGTGTAGAATCATATGGTTTCATTTAAAATTGATTCTGAGCAATATAAATGAGTGTACTGAAAGCCCTAAAATTGCATTTAGTGTATTTTCATGCATATCAAGATTAATCCTGATTCTTATGTAAATTGATGTGTAGAATCATATGGTTTCATTTAAAATTGATTCTGAGCAATATAAATGAGTGTACTGAAAGCCCGAAAATTGCGCATTTAGTGTATTTTCATGCCTATCAAGATTAATGCTTATTATTATGTAAATTGATGTGTAGAATCACATGGTCTCATTTCAAAATTGATTCTGAGCAATATAAATGAGTGTGCTGAAAGCCCGAATATTGCGCATTTAGTGTATTTTCATGCATATCAAGATTAATGCTGATTCTTATGTCAATTGATGTGTAGAATCATATGGTCTCATTTAAAATTGATTCTGATCAATATAAATGAGTGTACTGAAATATCAAAAACTGCGCATTTAGTGTATTTTCATGCATATCAAGATTAATGCTGATTAATATGTAAATTGATGTGTAGAATCATATGGTTACATTTAAAATTGATTCTGAGCAATATAAATGAGTGTACTGAAAGGCCGAAATTTGCGCATTTAGTGTATTTTCATGCATATCAAGATTAATGCTAATTCTTATGTAAATTGATGTGTAGAATCATACGGTCTCATTTAAAATTGATTCTGAGCAATATAAATGAGTGTACTGAAAGCCCGAAAATTGCGCATTTAGTGTATTTTCATGCATATCAAGATTAAAGCTGATTCTTATGTAAATTGATGTGTAGAATCATATGGTTTCAATTAAAATTGATTCTGAGCAATATAAATAAGTGTACTGAAAGCCCGAAAATTGCGCATTTAGTGTATTTTCATGCATATCAAGATTAATGCTGATTCTTATGTAAATTGATGTGTAGAATCATATGGTCCCATTCAAAAGTGATTCTGAGCAATATAAATGAGTGTACCGAAAGCCGGAAAATTGCGCATTTAGTGTATTTTCATGCATATCAAGATTAATGCTGATTTTTATGTAAATTGATGTGTAGAATCATATGGTCTCATTTAAAATTGGTTCTGATCAATATAAATGAGTGTACTGTAAGCCCGAAAACTGCGCATTTAGTGTATTTTCATGCATATCAAGATTAATGCTGATTCTTATGTAAATTGATGGGTAGAATCATACGGTCTCATATAAAATTGATTCAGAACAATATAAATGAGTGTACTGAAAGCCCGAAAATTGCGCATTTAGTGTATTTTCATGCATATCAAGATTAATGCTGATTCTTATGTAAATTGATGTGTAGAATCATATGGTCTCATTTAAATTTGATTCTGAGCAATATAAATGAGTGTACTGAAAGCCGGAAAATTGCGCATTTAGTGTATTTTCATGCATATCAAGATTAATGCTGATTCTTTTGTAAATTGATGTGTAGAATCATATGGTCTCATATTGTTTCATTTAAAATTAATTCTGAGCAATATAAATGAGTGTATTCTAAGCCCGAAAATTGCGCATTTAGTTTATTTTAATGCATATCAAGATTAATGCTGATTCTTATGTAAATTGATGTGTAGAATCATATGGTCTCATTTAAAATTGATTCTGAGTAATATAAATGAGTGTACTGAAAGCCCGAAAATTGCGCATTTAGTGTATTTTCATGCATATCAAGATTAATGCTGATTCTTATGTAAATTGATGTGTAGAATCATATGGTCTCATTTAAAATTGATTCCGAGCAATATAAATGAGTGTACTGAAAGCCCGAAAATTGCGCATTTAGTGTATTTTCATGCATATCAAGATTAATGCTGATTCTTATGTAAATTGATGTGTAGAATCATACGGTCTCATATAAAATTGATTCAGAACAATATAAATGAGTGTACTGAAAGCCCGAAAATTGCGCATTTAGTGTATTTTCATGCATATCAAGATTAATGCTGATTCTTATGTAAATTGATGTGTAGAATCATATGGTCTCATTTAAAATTGATTCTGAGCAATATAAATGAGTGTACTGAAAGCCCCAAAATTGCGCATTTAGTGTATTTTCATGCATATCAAGATTAATGCTGATTCTTATGTAAATTGATGTGTAGAATCATATGGTCTCATATTGTTTCATTTAAAATTAATTCTGAGCAATATAAATGAGTGTATTCTAAGCCCGAAAATTGCGCATTTAGTGTATTTTAATGCATATCAAGATTAATGCTGATTCTTATGTAAATTGATGTGTAGAATCATATGGTCTCATTTAAAATTGATTCTGAGTAATATAAATGAGTGTACTGAAAGCCCGAAAATTGCGCATTTAGTGTATTTTCATGCATATCAAGATTAATGCTGATTCTTATGTAAATTGATGTGTAGAATCATATGGTCTCATTTAAAATTGATTCCGAGCAATATAAATGAGTGTACTGAAAGCCCGAAAATTGCGCATTTAGTGTATTTTCATGCATATCAAGATTAATTCTGATTCTTATGTAAATTGATGTGTAGAATCATATGGTTTCAATTAAAATTGATTCTGAGCAATATAAATGACTGTACTCAAAGACCAAACACTGCGCATTTAGTGTATTTTCATGCATATCCAGATTAATGCTGATTCATATGTAAATTGATGTGTAGAATCATACGGTCTCATTTAAAATTGATTCAGAGCAATATAAATGAGTGTACTGAAAGCCCGAAAATTGCGCATTTAGTGTATTTTCATGCATATCAAGATTAATGCTGATTCTTATGTAAATTGATATGTAGAATCATATGGTTTCATTTAAAATTGATTCTGAGCAATATAAATGAGTGTACTGAAAGCCCCAAAATTGCGCATTTAGTGTATTTTCATGCATATCAAGATTAATTCTGATTCTTATGTAAATTGATGTGTAGAATCATACGGTCTCATTTAAAATTGATTCTGAGCAATATAAATGAGTGTACTGAAAGCCCGAAAATTGCGCATTTAGTGTATTTTCATGCATATCAAGATTAATGCTGATCCTTATGTAAATTGATGTGTAGAATCATATGGTTTCATTTAAAATTGATTCTGAGCAATATAAATGAGTGTACTGAAAGCCCGAAAATTGCGCATTTAGTGTATTTTCATGCATATCAAGATTAATGCTGATTCTTATGTAAATTGATGTGTAGAATCATACGGTCTCATTTAAAATTGATTCTGAGCAATATAAATGAGTGTACTGAAAGCCCGAAAATTGCGCATTTAGTGTATTTTCATGCATATCAAGATTAATGCTGATTCTTATGTAAATTGATGTGTAGAATCATATGGTTTCATTTAAAATTGGTTCTGAGCAATATAAATGAGTGTACTGATAGCCCGAAAATTGCGCATTTAGTGTATTTTCATGCATATCAAGATTAATGCTGATTCTTATGTAAATTGGTATGTAGAATCATATGGTTTCATTTAAAATTTTTTCTGAGCAATATAAATGAGTGTACTGAAAGCCCGAAAATGGCGCATTTAGTGTATTTTCATGCATATCAAGATTAATGATGATTCTTATGTAAATTGATGTGTAGAATCATATGGTCTCATTTAAAATTGATTCTGAGTAATATAAATGAGTGTACTGAAAGCCCGAAAATTGCGCATTTAGTGTATTTTCATGCATATCAAGATTAATGCTGATTCTTATGTAAATTGATGTGTAGAATCATATGGTCTCATTTAAAATTGATTCCGAGCAATATAAATGAGTGTACTGAAAGCCCGAAAATTGCGCATTTAGTGTATTTTCATGCATATCAAGATTAATTCTGATTCTTATGTAAATTGATGTGTAGAATCATATGGTTTCAATTAAAATTGATTCTGAGCAATATAAATGACTGTACTCAAAGACCAAACACTGCGCATTTAGTGTATTTTCATGCATATCCAGATTAATGCTGATTCATATGTAAATTGATGTGTAGAATCATACGGTCTCATTTAAAATTGATTCAGAGCAATATAAATGAGTGTACTGAAAGCCCGAAAATTGCGCATTTAGTGTATTTTCATGCATATCAAGATTAATGCTGATTCTTATGTAAATTGATATGTAGAATCATATGGTTTCATTTAAAATTGATTCTGAGCAATATAAATGAGTGTACTGAAAGCCCCAAAATTGCGCATTTAGTGTATTTTCATGCATATCAAGATTAATGCTGATCCTTATGTAAATTGATGTGTAGAATCATATGGTTTCATTTAAAATTGATTCTGAGCAATATAAATGAGTGTACTGAAAGCCCGAAAATTGCGCATTTAGTGTATTTTCATGCATATCAAGATTAATGCTGATTCTTATGTAAATTGATGTGTAGAATCATACGGTCTCATTTAAAATTGATTCTGAGCAATATAAATGAGTGTACTGAAAGCCCGAAAATTGCGCATTTAGTGTATTTTCATGCATATCAAGATTAATGCTGATTCTTATGTAAATTGATGTGTAGAATCATATGGTTTCATTTAAAATTGGTTCTGAGCAATATAAATGAGTGTACTGATAGCCCGAAAATTGCGCATTTAGTGTATTTTCATGCATATCAAGATTAATGCTGATTCTTATGTAAATTGGTATGTAGAATCATATGGTTTCATTTAAAATTTTTTCTGAGCAATATAAATGAGTGTACTGAAAGCCCGAAAATGGCGCATTTAGTGTATTTTCATGCATATCAAGATTAATGATGATTCTTATGTAAATTGATGTGTAGAATCATATGGTCTCATTTAAAATTGATTCTGAGTAATATAAATGAGTGTACTGAAAGCCCGAAAATTGCGCATTTAGTGTATTTTCATGCATATCAAGATTAATGCTGATTCTTATGTAAATTGATGTGTAGAATCATATGGTATCGTTTAAAATTGATTCCGAGCAATATAAATGAGTGTACTGAAAGCCCGAAAATTGCGCATTTAGTGTATTTTCATGCATATCAAGATTAATTCTGATTCTTATGTAAATTGATGTGTAGAATCATATGGTTTCAATTAAAATTGATTCTGAGCAATATAAATGACTGTACTCAAAGACCAAACACTGCGCATTTAGTGTATTTTCATGCATATCCAGATTAATGCTGATTCATATGTAAATTGATGTGTAGAATCATACGGTCTCATTTAAAATTGATTCAGAGCAATATAAATGAGTGTACTGAAAGCCCGAAAATTGCGCATTTAGTGTATTTTCATGCATATCAAGATTAATGCTGATTCTTATGTAAATTGATATGTAGAATCATATGGTTTCATTTAAAATTGATTCTGAGCAATATAAATGAGTGTACTGAAAGCCCCAAAATTGCGCATTTAGTGTATTTTCATGCATATCAAGATTAATGCTGATCCTTATGTAAATTGATGTGTAGAATCATATGGTTTCATTTAAAATTGATTCTGAGCAATATAAATGAGTGTACTGAAAGCCCGAAAATTGCGCATTTAGTGTATTTTCATGCATATCAAGATTAATGCTGATTCTTATGTAAATTGATGTGTAGAATCATACGGTCTCATTTAAAATTGATTCTGAGCAATATAAATGAGTGTACTGAAAGCCCGAAAATTGCGCATTTAGTGTATTTTCATGCATATCAAGATTAATGCTGATTCTTATGTAAATTGATGTGTAGAATCATATGGTTTCATTTAAAATTGGTTCTGAGCAATATAAATGAGTGTACTGATAGCCCGAAAATTGCGCATTTAGTGTATTTTCATGCATATCAAGATTAATGCTGATTCTTATGTAAATTGGTATGTAGAATCATATGGTTTCATTTAAAATTTTTTCTGAGCAATATAAATGAGTGTACTGAAAGCCCGAAAATGGCGCATTTAGTGTATTTTCATGCATATCAAGATTAATGATGATTCTTATGTAAATTGATGTGTAGAATCATATGGTCTCATTTAAATTTGATTCTGAGCAATATAAATGAGTGTACTGAAAGCCGGAAAATTGCGCGTTTAGTGTATTTTCATGCATATCAAGATTAATGCTGATTCTTATGTAAATTGATGTGTAGAATCATATGGTCTCATATGGTTTCATTTAAAATTGATTCTGTGCAATATAAACAAGTGTACTGAAAGCCCGAAGATTGCGCGTTTAGTGTATTTTCATGCATATCAAGATTAATGCTGATTCTTATGTAAATTGATGTGTAGAATCATATGGTTTCAATTAAAATTGATTCTGAGCAATATAAACGAGTGTACTGAAAGCCCGAAAATTGCGCATTTAGTATATTTTCATGCATATCAAGATTAATGCTGATTCTTATGTAAATTGATGTGTAGAATCATATGGTCTCATTTAAATTTGATTCTGAGCAATATAAATGAGTGTACTGAAAGCCGGAAAATTGCGCATTTAGTGTATTTTCATGCATATCAAGATTAATGCTGATTCTTATGTAAATTGATGTGTAGAATAATATGGTCTCATATTGTTTCATTTAAAATTAATTCTGAGCAATATAAATGAGTGTATTCTAAGCCCGAAAATTGCGGATTTATTGTATTTTCATGCATATCAAGATTAATGCTGATTCTTATGTAAATTGATGTGTAGAATCATATGGTCTCATTTAAAATTGATTCTGAGTAATATAAATGAGTGTTCTGAAAGCCCGAAAATTGCGCATTTAGTGTATTTTCATGCATATCAAGATTAATGCTGATTCTTATGTAAATTGATGTGCAGAATCATATGGTCTCAATTAAAATTGATTCCGAGCAATATAAATGAGTGTACTGAAAGCCCGAAAATTGCGCATTTAGTGTATTTTCATGCATATCAAGATTAATTCTGATTCTTATGTAAATTGATGTGTAGAATCATATGGTTTCAATTAAAATTGATTCTGAGCAATATAAATGACTGTACTCAAAGACCAAACACTGCGCATTTTGTGTATTTTCATGCATATCCAGATTAATGCAGATTCATATGTAAATTAATGTGTAGAATCATACGGTCTCATTTAAAATTGATTCTGAGCAATATAAATGAGTGTACTGAAAGCCCGAAAATTGCGCATTTAGTGTATTTTCATGCATATCAAGATTAATGCTGATTCTTATGTAAATTGATATGTAGAATCATATGGTTTCATTTAAAATTGATTCTGAGCAATATAAATGAGTGTACTGAAAGCCCCAAAATTGCGCATTTAGTGTATTTTCATGCATATCAAGATTAATGCTGATTCTTATGTAAATTGATGTGTAGAATCATATGGTCTCATTTAGAATTGATTCTGAGCAATATAAATGAGTGTACTGAAAGCCCGAAAATTGCGCATTTAGTGTATTTTCATGCATATCAAGATTAATGCTGATTCTTATGTAAATTGATGTGTAGAATCATATGGTTTCATTTAAAATTGATTCTGATCAATATAAATGAGTGTACTGAAATATCAAAACTGCGTATTTAGTGTATTTTCATGCATATCAAGATTAATGCTGATTCTTATGTAAATTGATGTGTAGAATCATACGGTCTCATTTAAAATTGATTCTGAGCAATATAAATGAGTGTACTGAAAGCCCGAAAATTTCGCATTTAGTGTATTTTCATGCATATCAAGATTAATGCTGATTCTTATGTAAATTGATGTGTAGAATCATATGGTTTCATTTAAAATTGATTCTGAGCAATATAAATGAGTGTACTGATAGCCCGAAAATTGCGCATTTAGTGTATTTTCATGCATATCAAGATTAATGCTGATTCTTATGTAAATTGATATGTAGAATCATATGGTTTCATTTAAAATTGTTTCTGAGCAATATAAATGAGTGTACTGAAAGCCCGAAAATGGCGCATTTAGTGTATTTTCATGCATATCAAGATTAATGATGATTCTTATGTAAATTGATGTGTAGAATCATATGGTCTCATTTAAATTTGATTCTGAGCAATATAAATGATTGTACTGAAAGCCGGAAAATTGCGCATTTAGTGTATTTTCATGCATATCAAGATTAATGCTGATTCTTATGTAAATTGATGTGTAGAATCATATGGTCTCATATGGTTTCATTTAAAATTGATTCTGTGCAATATAAACAAGTGTACTGAAAGCCCGAAAATTGCGCATTTAGTGTATTTTCATGCATATCAAGATTAATGCTGATTCTTATGTAAATTGATGTGTAGAATGATATGGTTTCAATTAAAATTGATTCTGAGCAATATAAATGACTGTATTGAAAGACCAAACACTGCGCATTTAGTGTATTTTCGTGCATATCAAGATTAATGCTGATTCTTATGTAAATTGATGTGTAGAATCATATGGTTTCAATTAAAATTGATTCTGAGCAATATAAATGAGTGTACTGAAAGCCCGAAAATTGCGCATTTAGTGTATTTTCATGCATATCAAGATTAATGCTGATTCTTATGTAAATTGACGTGTAGAATCATATGGTTACATTTAAAATTGATTCTGAGCAATATAAATGAGTGTACTGAAAGCCCGAAAATTGCACATTTAGTGTATTTTCATGCATATCAAGAATAATGCTGCTTCTTATGTAAATTGATGTGTAGACTCATATGGTTTCATTTAAAATTGATTCTGAGCAATATAAATGAGTGTACTGAAAGCCCGAAAATTGCACATTTAGTGTATTTTCATGCATATCAAGATTAATGCTGATTCTTATGTAAATTGATGTGTAGAATCATATGGTTTCATTTAAAATTGATTCTGAGCAATATAAATGAGTGTACTGAAAGCCCGAAAATTGCGCATTTAGTGTATTTTCATGCATATCAAGATTAATGCTGATTCTTATGTAAATTGATGTGTAGAATCATATGGTTTCATTTAAAATTCATTCTGAGCAATATAAATGAGTGTACTGAAAGCCCAAAAATTGCGCATTTAGTGTATTTTCATGCATATCAAGATTAATGCTGATTATTATGTAAATTGATGTGTAGAATCACATGGTCTCATTTCAAAATTGATTCTGAGCAATATAAATGAGTGTGCTGAAAGCCCGAATATTGCGCATTTAGTGTATTTTCATGCATATCAAGATTAATGCTAATTCTTATGTAAATTGATGTGTAGAATCATACGGTCTCATTTGAAATTGATTCTGAGCAATATAAATGAGTGTACTGAAAGCTGGAATATTGCGCATTAGGTGTATTTTGATGCATATCAAGATTAATGCTGATTCTTATGTAAATTGATGTGTAGATTCATATGTTCTCATTTAAAATTGATTCTGATCAATATAAATGAGAGTACTGAAATCCCGAAAATTGCGCATTTAGTGTATTTTCATGCATATCAAGATTAATGCTGATACTTATGTAAATTGATGTGTAGAATCATACGGTCACATTTCAAATTGATTCTGAGCAATATCAATGAGTGTACTGAAAGCCCGAAAATTGCGCATTTATTGTATTTTCATGCATATCAAGATTAATGCTGATTCTTCTGTAAATTGATGTGTAGAATAATATGGTCTCATTCAAAATTTGTTCTGATCAATATAAATGAGGGTACTGTAAGCCCGAAAATTGCGCATTTAGTGTATTTTCATGCATATCAAGATTAATACTGATTCTTATGTAAATTGATGTGTAGAATCATATGGTCTCATCTAAAATTGATTCTGATCAATATAAATGAGTGTACTGAAAGACCAAAAACTGCGCATTTAGTGTATTTTCATGCAAATCAAGATTAATGCTGATTCTTATGTAAATTAATGTGTAGAATCACACGGTCTCATTTAAAATTGATTCTGAGCAATATAAATGAGTGTACTGTAAGCACGAAAATTGCGCATTTAGTGTATTTTCATGCATATCAAGATTAATGCTGATTCTTATGTAAATTGATGTGTAGAATCATATGGTCTCATTTGAAATTAATTCTGCTCAATATAAATGAGTGTACTGAAAGGCCAAATACTGCGCATTTAGTGTATTTTCATGCATATCAAGATTAATGCTGATTCTTATGTAAATTGATGTGTAGAATCATGTGGTCTCATTTAAAATTGATTCTGAGCAATATAAATTAGTGTACTGAAAGCCCGAAAATTGCGCATTTAGTGTATTTTCATGCATATCAAGATTAATGAAGATTCTTTTGTAAATTGATGTGTAGAATCATATGGTCTCATTTTAAATTGATTCCGAGCAATATAAATGAGTGTACTGAAAGCCCGAAAATTGCGCATTTAGTGTATTTTCATGCATATCAAGATTAATGCTGATTCTTATGTAACTTGATGTGTAGAATCATATGGTTTCAATTAAAATTGATTCTGAGCAATATCAATGAGTGTACTGAAAGCCCGAAAATTGCGCATTTAGTGTATTTTCATGCATATCAAGATTAATGCTGATTCTTATGTAAATTGATGTGTAGAATCATATGGTTTCATTTAAAATTGATTCTGAGCAATATAAATGAGTGTACTGAAAGCCCCAAAATTGCGCATTTAGTGTATTTTCATGCATATCAAGATTAATGCTGATTCTTATGTAAATTGATGTGTAGAATCATATGGTCTCATTTAAAATTGATTCTGAGCAATATAAATGAGTGTACTGAAAGCCCGAAAATTTTGCATTTAGTGTATTTTCATGCATATCAAGATTAAAGCTGATTCTTATGTAAATTGATGTGTAGAATCATATGGTTTCATTTAAAATTGATTCTGAGCAATATAAATGAGTGTACTGAAAGCCCGAAAATTGCGCATTTAGTGTATTTTCATGCATATCAAGATGAATGCTGATTCTTATGTAAATTGGTATGTAGTATCATATGGTTTCATTTAAAATTGATTCTGAGCAATATAAATGAGTGTACTGAAAGCCCGAAAATTGCGCATTTAGTGTATTTTCATGCATATCAAGATTAATGATGATTCTTATGTAAATTGATGTGTAGAATCATATGGTCTCATTTAAATTTGATTCTGAGCAATATAAATGAGTGTACTGAAAGCCGGAAATTTGCGCATTTAGTGTATTTTCATGCATATCAAGATTAATGCTGATTCTTATGTAAAATGATGTGTAGAATCATATGGTCTCATATGGTTTCATTTAAAATTGATTCTGAGCAATATAAACGAGTGTACTGAAAGCCCGAAAATTGCGCATTTAGTGTATTTTCATGCATATCAAGATTAATGCTGATTCTTATGTAAATTGATGTGTAGAATCATATGGTTTCAATTAAAATTGATTCTGAGCAATATAAATGACTGTACTGAAAGACCAAACACTGCGCATTTAGTGTATTTTCGTGCATATCAAGATTAATGCTGATTCTTATGTAAATTGATGTGTAGAATCATATGGTTTCAATTAAAATTGATTCTGAGCAATATAAATGAGTGTACTGAAAGCCCGAAAATTGCGCATTTAGTGTATTTTCATGCATATCAAGATTAATGCTGATTCTTATGTAAATTGATGTGTAGAATCATATGGTCCCATTTAAAATTGATTCTGAGCAATATAAATGAGTGTACCGAAAGCCGGAAAATTGCGCATTTAGTGTATTTTCATGCATATCAAGATTAATGCTGATTCTTATGTAAATTGATGTGTAGAATCATATGGTTTCATTTAAAATAGATTCTGAGCAATATAAATGAGTGTACTGAAAGCCCGAAAATTGCGCATTTAGTGTATTTTCATGCATATCAAGATTAATACTGATTCTTATGTAAATTGATGTTTAGAATCATATGGTTTCATTTAAAAATCATTCTGAGCAATATAAATGAGTGTACTGAAAACCCGAAAATTGCGCATTTAGTGTATTTTCATGCATATCAAGATTAATGCTTATTATTATGTAAATTGATGTGTAGAATCACATGGTCTCATTTCAAAATTGATTCTGAGCAATATAAATGAGTGTGCTGAAAGCCCGAATATTGCGCATTTAGTGTATTTTCATGCATATCAAGATTAATGCTGATTCTTATGTAAATTGATGTGTAGAATCATATGGTCTCATTTAAAATTGATTCTGAGCAATATAAATGAGTGTACTGAAAGCCCGAAAATTGCGCATTTAGTGTATTTTCATGCATATCAAGATTAAAGCTGATTCTTATGTAAATTGATGTGTAGAATCATATGGTTTCAATTAAAATTGATTCTGAGCAATATAAATAAGTGTACTGAAAGCCAGAAAATTGCGCATTTAGTGTATTTTCATGCATATCAAGATTAATGCTGATTCTTATGTAAATTGATGTGTAGAATCATATGGTCCCATTTAAAATTGATTCTGAGCAATATAAATGACTGTACCGAAAGCCGGTAAATTGCGCATTTAGTGTATTTTCATGCATATCAAGATTAATGCTGATTCTTATGTAAATTGATGTGTAGAATCATATGGTCTCATTTAAAATTGGTTCTGATCAATATAAATGAGTGTACTGTAAGCCCGAAAATTGCGCATTTAGTGTATTTTCATGCATATCAAGATTAATGCTGATTCTTATGTAAATTGATGTGTAGAATCATATGGTCTCATTTAAAATTGATTCTGATCAATATAAATGAGTGTACTGAAAGACCAAAAACTGCGCATTTAGTGTATTTTCATGCTTATCAAGATTGATGCTGATTCTTATGTAAATTGATGTGTAGAATCATACGGTCTCATATAAAATTGATTCAGAACAATATAAATGAGTGTACTGAAAGCCCGAAAATTGCGCATTTAGTGTATTTTCATGCATATCAAGATTAATGCTGATTCTTATGTAAATTGATGTGTGGAATCATATGGTCTCATTTAAAATTGATTCTGAGCAATATAAAGGAGTGTGCTGAAAGCCCGAAAATTGCGCATTTAGTGTATTTTCATGCATATCAAGATTAATGCTGATTCTTATGTAAATTGATATGTAGAATCATATGGTTTCATTTAAAATTGATTCTGAGCAATATAAATGAGTGTACTGAACGCCCGAAAATTGCGCATTTAGTGTATTTTCATGCATATCAAGATTAATGCTGATTCTTATGTAAATTGATGTGTAGAATCATATGGTCTCATTTAAAATTGATTCTGAGCAATATAAATGAGTGTACTGAAAGCCCGAAAATTGCGCATTTAGTGTATTTTCATGCATTTCAAGATTAATGCTGATTCTTATGTAAATTGATGTGTAGAATCATATGGTCTCATTTAAAATTGATTCTGATCAATATAAATGAGTGTACTGAAATATCAAAAACTGCGCATTTAGTGTATTTTCATGCATATCAAGATTAATGCTGATTCTTATGTAAATTGATATGTAGAATCATATGGTTTCATTTAAAATTGATTCTGAGCAATATAAATGAGTGTACTGAAAGCCCGAAAATTGCGCATTTAGTGTATTTTCATGCATATCAAGATTAATGCAGATTCTTATGTAAATTGATGTGTAGAATCATATGGTCTCATATTGTTTCATTTAAAATTAATTCTGAGCAATATAAATGAGTGTATTCTAAGCCCGAAAATTGCGCATTTAGTGTATTTTCATGCATATCAAGATTAATGCTGATTCTTATGTAAATTGATGTGTAGAATCATACGGTCACATTTAAAATTGATTCTGAGCAATATAAATGAGTGTACTGAAAGCCCGACAATTGCGCATTTAGTGTATTTTCATGCATATCAAGATTAATGCTGATTCTTATGTAAATTGATGTGTAGAATCATATGATTTCATTTAAAATTGATTCTGAGCAATTTAAATGAGTGTACTGAAAGCCCGAAAATTGCGCATTTAGTGTATTTTCATGCATATCAAGATTAATGCTGATTCTTATGTAAATTGATATGTAGAATCATATGGTTTCATTTAAAATTGATTCTGAGCAATAGAAATGAGGGTACTGAAAGCCCGAAAATTGCGCATTTAGTGTATTTTCATGCATATCAAGATTAATGCAGATTCTTATGTAAATTGATGTGTAGAATCATATGGTCTCATAATGTTTCATTTAAAATTAATTCTGAGCAATATAAATGAGTGTATTCTAAGCCCGAAAATTGCGCATTTAGTGTATTTTCATGCATATCAAGATTAATTCTGATTCTTATGTAAATTGATGTGTAGAATCAGATGGTCTCATTTAAAATTGATTCTGAGTAATATAAATGAGTGTACTGAAAGCCCGAAAATTGCGCATTTAGTGTATTTTCATGCATATCAAGATTAATGCTGATTCTTATGTAAATTGATGTGTAGAATCATATGGTCTCATTTAAAATTGATTCCGAGCAATATAAATGAGTGTACTGAAAAGCCCGAAAATTGCGCATTTAGTGTATTTTCATGCATATCAAGATTAATGCTGATTCTTATGTAAATTGATGTGTAGAATCATATGGTTTCAATTAAAATTGATTCTGAGCAATATAAATGACTGTACTGAAAGACCAAACACTGCGCATTTAGTGTATTTTCATGCATATCCAGATTAATGCTGATTCATATGTAAATTGATGTGTAGAATCATACGGTCTCATTTAAAATTGATTCTGAGCAATATAAATGAGTGTATTGAAAGCCCGAAAATTGCGCATTTAGTGTATTTTCATGCATATCAAGATTAATGCTGATTCTTATGTAAATTGATATGTAGAATCATATGGTTTCATTTAAAATTGATTCTGAGCAATATAAATGAGTGTACTGAAAGCCCGAAAATTGCGCATTTAGTGTATTTTCATGCATATCAAGATTAATGCTGATTCTTATGTAAATTGATGTGTAGAATCATATGGTCTCATTTAAAATTGATTCTGAGCAATATAAATGAGTGTGCTGAAAGCCCGAAAATTGCGCATTTAGTGTATTTTCATGCATATCAAGATTAATGCTGATTCTTTTGTAAATTGATGTGTAGAATCATATGTTCTCATTTAACATTGATTCTGATCAATATAAATGAGTGTACTGAAAGTCCAAAAACTGCGCATTTAGTGTATTTTCATGCATATCAAGATTAATGATGATTCTTATGTAAATTGATGGGTAGAATTATATGGTTACATTTAAAATTGATTCTGAGCAATACAAATGAGTGTACTGAAAGCCCGAAAATTGCGCATTTAGTGTATTTTCAAGCATTTCAAGATTAATGCTGATTCTTATGTAAATTGATGTGTAGAATCATATGGTTTCATTTAAAATTGATTCTGAGCAATATAAATGAGTGTACAGAAAGCCCGAAAATTGCGCATTTAGTGTATTTTTATGCATATCAAGATTAATGCTGATTCTTATGTAAATTGATGTGTAGAATCATATGGTTTCATTTAAAATTGATTCTGAGCAATATAAATGAGTGTACTAAAAGACCGAAATTGCGCATTTAGTGTATTTTCATGCATATCAATATTAATGCTGATTCTTATGTAAATTGATGTGTAGAATCATATGGTATCGTTTAAAATTGATTCTGAACAATATAAATGAGTGTTCTGAAAGACCAAAAACTGCGCATTTAGTGTATTTTCATGCATATCAAGATTAATGCTGATTCTTATGTAAATTGATGTGTAGAAACATACGGTCTCATTTAAAATTGATTCTGAGCAATATAAATGAGTGTACTTAATGCCCAAAAATTGCACATTAATGTATTTTCATGCATATCAAGATTAATACTGATTCTTATGTAAATTGATGTGTAGAATCATACGGTCTCATTTAAAATTGATTCTGAGCAATATCAATGAGTGTACTGAAAGCTGGAATGTTGTGCATTAAGTGTATTTTCATGCATATCAAGATTAATGCTGATTCTTATGTAAGTTTATGTGTAGAATTATATGATCTCATTTAAAATTGATTCTGATCAATATAAATGAGAGTACTATAAGCCCGAAAATTGCGCATTTAGTGTATTTTCATGCATATCAAGATTAATGCTGATTCTTATGTAAATTGATGTGTAGAATCATACGGTCTCATTTAAAATTCATTCTGAGCAATATAAATGAGTGTACTGAAAGCCCGAAAATTGCGCATTTAATGTATTTTCATGCATATCAAGATTAATGCTGATTCTTATGTAAATTGATGTGTAGAATCATATGGTTTCAATTAAAATTGATTCTGAGCTATATAAATGAGTGTACTGAAAGCCCGAAAATTGCGCATTTAGTGTATTTTCATGCATATCAAGATTAATGCTGATTCTTATGTAAATTGATGTTTATAATCATATGGTCTCATTTAAAATTCATCCTGAGCAATGTAAATGAATTGCTCAGAATCAATTTTAAATGAGACCGTATGATTCTACACATCAATTTACATAAGAATCAGCATTAATCTTGATATGCATGAAAATACACTAAATGCTCAATTTTCGGGCTTACAGTACACTCATTTATATAGGATTAGAATCAATTATAAATGAGATCATATGATTCTACACATCAATTTACATAAGAATCAGCATTAATCTTGATATGCATGAAAATACACTAAATGCGCAATTTTCGGGCTTTCAGTACACTCATTTATATTGTTCAGAATCAATTTTAATTTAAACCATATGATTCTACACAACAATTTACATAAGAATCAGTATTAATCTTGATATGCAAGAAAATACACTAAATGCGCAATTTTCGGGCTTTAAGTACACTCATTTATATTGCTCAGAATCAATTTTAAATGAGACCGTATGTTTCTACACATTAATTTACATAAGAATCAGCTTTAATCTTGATATGCATGAATATAGTCTAAATGCGCAGTTTTTGGTCTTTCAGTACACTCATTTATATTGATTAGAATCAATTTTAAATGAGGCCATATGATTCTACACATCAATTTACATAAGATTCAGAATTAATCTTGATATGCATGAAAATACACTAAATGCGCAATTTTCGGTCTTTCAGTACAGTCATTTCTATTGCTCAGAATCAATTTTAAATGAGACCATATGATTCTACACATCAATTTACATAAGAATCAGCATTAATCCTGATATGCATGAAAATACACTAAATGCGCAATTTTCGGGCTTTCAGTACTCTCATTTATATTGCTCAGAATCAATTTCAAATGAGACCATATGATTCTACACATCAATTTACATAAGAATCAGCATTAATCTTGATATGTATTAAAATACACTAAATGCGCAATTTTCGGGCTTTCAGTACACTCATTTATATTGCTCAGAATCAATTTTAATTGAAACCATATGATTCTACACATCAATTTACATAAGAATCAGCATTAATCTTGATATGCATGAAAATACACTAAATGCGCAATTTTAGGGCTTTCAGTACACTCATTTATATTGCTCAGAATCAATTTTAAATGAGACCGTATGACTATACACGTCAATTTACATAAGAATCAGCATTAATCTTGATATGCATGAAAATACACTAAATGCTCAATTTTCGGGCTTACAGTACGCTCATTTATATTGATCAGAATCTATTTCATATGAGATCATATGATTCTACACATCAATTTACATAAGAATCAGCATTAATCTTGATATGCATGAAAATACACTAAATGCGCAGTTTTTGGTCTTTCAGTACATTCATTTATATTGATCAGTATCAATATTAAATGATACCATATGATTCTACACATCAATTTACATAAGAATCAGCATTAATCTTGATATGCATGAAAATACACTAAATGCGCAATTTTCAGTCATTCAGTACAGTCATTTCTATTGCTCAGAATCAATTTTAAATGAGACCATATGATTCTACACATCAATTTACATAAGAATCAGCATTAATCTTGATATGCATGAAAATACACTAAATGCGCAATTTTCGGGCTTTAAGTACACTCATTTATATTGCTCAGAATCAATTTTAAATGAGACCGTATGTTTCTACACCTTAATTTACATAAGAATCAGCATTAATCTTGATATGCATGAATATACACTAAATGCGCAGTTTTTGGTCTTTCAGTACACTCATTTATATTGATTAGAATCAATTTTAAATGAGGCCATATGATTCTACACATCAATTTACATAAGAATCAGAATTAATCTTGATATGCATGAAAATACACTAAATGCGCAATATTCGGTCTTTCAGTACAGTCATTTCTATTGCTCAGAATCAATTTTAAATGAGACCATATGATTCTACACATCAATTTACATAAGAATCAGCATTAATCCTGATATGCATGAAAATACACTAAATGCGCAATTTTCGGACTTTCAGTACTCTCATTTATATTGCTCAGAATCAATTTTAAATGAGACCATATGATTCTACACATCAATTTACATAAGAATCAGCATTAATCTTGATATGTATGAAAATACACTAAATGCGCAATTTTCGGGCTTTCAGTACACTCATTTATATTGCTCAGAATCAATTTTAATTGAAACCATATGATTCTACACATTAATTTACAAAAGAATCAGCATTAATCTTGATATGCATGAAAATACACTAAATGCGCAATTTTGGGGCTTTTCAGTACACTCATTTATATTGCTCAGAATCAATTTATATGAGACCGTATGATTATACACGTCAATTTACATAAGAATCAGCATTAATCTTGAAATGCATGAAAATACACTAAATGCTCAATTTTCGGGCTTACAGTACACTCATTTATATTGATCAGAATCAATTTCATATGAGATCATATGATTCTACACATCAATTTACATAAGAATCAGCATTAATCTTGATATGCATGAAAATACATTTAATGCGCAATATTCCAGCTTTCAGTACACTCATTTATATTGCTCAGTATCAATTTTAAATGAGACCGTATGTTTCTACACATCAATTTACATAAGAATCAGCAGTAATCTTGATATGCATGAAAATACACTAAATGCGCAGTTTTTGGTCTTTCAGTACATTCATTTATATTGATCAGAATCAATATTAAATGATACCATATGATTCTACACATCAATTTACATAAGAATCAGCATTAATCTTGATATGCATGAAAATACACTAAATGCGCAATTTTCAGTCATTCAGTACAGTCATTTCTATTGCTCAGAATCAATTTTAAATGAGACCATATGATTCTACACATCAATTTACATAAGAATCAGCATTAATCTTGATATGCATGAAAATACACTAAATGCGCAATTTTCGGGCTTTCAGTACACTCATTGATATTGCTCAGAATCAATTTCAATTGAAACCATATGATTCTACACATCAATTTACATAAGAATCAGCATTAATCTTGATATGCATGAAAATACACTAAATGCGCAATATTCGGGCTTTCAGCACACTCATTTATATTGCTCAGAATCAATTTTAAATGAGACCGTATGATTCTACACATCAATTTACATAAGAATCAACATTAATCTTGATATGCATGAAAATACACTAATCGCGTAGTGTTTGGTCTTTCAGTACAGTCATTTATATTGCTCAGAATCAATTTTAAAAGAAACCATGATTCTACACATCAATTTACATAAGAATCAGCATTAATCTTGATATGCATGAAAATACACTAAATGCGCAATTTTCGGGCTTTCAGTACATTCATTTATGTCGATCGGAGTCAATTTACATAAGAATCAGCATTAATCTTGATATGCATGAAAATACACTAAATGCGCAATTTTCGGGCTTTCAGTACATTCATTTATGTCGATCGGAGTCAATTTTAAATGAGACCATATGATTCTACACATCAATTTACATAAGAATCAGCATTAATCTTGATATGCATGAAAATACTCTAAATGCGCAATTTTCCGGGTTTCAGTACACTCATTTATATTGATCAGAATCAATTTTAAATGAGACCAAATGATTCTACACATCAATTTACATAAGAATCAGCATTAATCTTGATATGCATGAAAATACACTAAATGCGCAATTTTCGGGCTTACAGTACACTCATTTATATTGCTCTGAATCAATTTTAATTGAAACCATATGTTTCTACACACCAATTTACATAAGAATCAGCATTAATCTTGATATGCAAGAAAATACACTAAATGCGCAATTTTCGGGCTTTCAGTACACTCATTTATATTGCTCAGAATCAATTTTAAATGAGACCGTATGATTCTACACATCAATTTACATAAGAATCAGCATTAATCTTGATATGCATGAAAATACACTAAATGCTCAATTTTCGGGCTTACAGTACACTCATTTATATAGGATCAGAATCAATTTTAAATGAGATCATATGATTCTACACATCAATTTACATAAGATTCAGCATTAATCTTGATATGCATGAAAATACACTTAATGCGCAATATTCCAACTTTCAGTACACTCATTTATATTGCTCAGAATCAATTTTAAATGAGACCATATGATTCTACACATCAATTTACTTAAGAATCAGCATTAATCTTGATATGCATGAAAATACACTAAATGCGCAATTTTCGGGCTTTAAGTACACTCATTTATATTGCTCAGAATCAATTTTAAATGAGACCGTATGTTTCTACACATTAATTTACATAAGAATCAGCATTAATCTTGATATGCATGAAAATACACTAAATGCGCAGTTTTGGTCTTTCAGTACACTCATTTATATTGATCAGAATCAATTTTAAATGAGACCATATGATTCTACACATCAATTTACATAAGAATCAGCATTAATCTTGATATGCATGAAAATACACTAAATGCGCAATATTCGGGCTTTCAGTACACTCATTTATATTGCTCAGAATCAATTTTAATTGAAACCATATGATTCTACACATCAATTTACATAAGAATCAGCATTAATCTTGATATGCATGAAAATACACTAAATGCGCAATTTTCGGGCTTTCAGTACACTCATTTATATTGCTCAGAATCAATTTTAAATGAGACCGTATGATTCTACACGTCAATTTACATAAGAATCAGCATTAATCTTCATATGCATGAAAATACACTAAATGCGCAATTTTCAGGCTTTCAGTACACTCATTTATATTGCTCAGAATCAATTTCAATTGAAACCAAATGATTCTACACATCAATTTACATAAGAATCAGCATTAATCTTGATATGCATGAAAATACACTAAATGCGCAATTTTCGGTTTTTTAGTACACTCATTTATATTGCTCAGAATCAATTTTAAATGAAACCATATGATTCTACACATCAATTTACATAAGAATCAGCATTAATCTTGATATGCATGAAAATACACTAAATGCGCAATTTTCGGGCTTTCTGTACACTCATTTATATTGCTCAGAATCAATTTCAAATGAAACCATATGATTCTACACATCAATTTACATAAGAATCAGCATTAATCTTGATATGCATGAAAATACACTAAATGCGCAATTTTCGGGCTTTCAGTACACTCATTTATATTGCTCAGAATCAATTTTAAATGAGACCGTATGATTCTACACATCAATTTACATAAGAATCAGCATTAATCTTGATATGTATTAAAATACACTAAATGCGCAGTTTTTGATATTTCAGTACACTCATTTATATTGATCAGAATCAATTTTAAATGAGACCATATGATTCTACACATCAATTTACATAAGAATCAGCATTAATCTTGATATGCATGAAAATACACTAAATGCGCAATTTTCGTGCTTTCAGTACACTCATTTATATTGCTCAGAATCAATTTTAAATGAGACCATATGATTCTACACATCAATTTACATAAGAATCAGCATTAATCTTGATATGCATGAAAATACACTAAATGCGCAATTTTCGGTCTTTCAGTACAGTCATTTCTATTGCTCAGAATCAATTTTAAATGAGACCATATGATTCTACACATCAATTTACATAAGAATCAGCATTAATCTTGATATGCATGAAAATACACTAAATGCGCAATTTTCCGGCTTTCAGTACACTCATTTATATTGCTCAGAATCAATTTTAAATGAGACCATATGATTCTACACATCAATTTACATAAGTATCAGCATTAATATTGATATGCATGAAAATACACTAAATGCGCAATATTCGGGCTTTCAGTACACTCATTTATATTGCTCAGAATCAATTTTAATTGAAACCATATGATTCTACACATCAATTTACATAAGAATCAGCATTAATCTTGATATGCATGAAAATACACTAAATGCGCAATTTTCGGGCTTTCAGTACACTCATTTATATTGCTCAGAATCAATTTTAAATGAGACCGTATGATTCTACACGTCAATTTACATAAGAATCAGCATTAATCTTCATATGCATGAAAATACACTAAATGCGCAATTTTCAGGCTTTCAGTACACTCATTTATATTGCTCAGAATCAATTTCAATTGAAACCAAATGATTCTACACATCAATTTACATAAGAATCAGCATTAATCTTGATATGCATGAAAATACACTAAATGCGCAATTTTCGGTTTTTTAGTACACTCATTTATATTGCTCAGAATCAATTTTAAATGAAACCATATGATTCTACACATCAATTTACATAAGAATCAGCATTAATCTTGATATGCATGAAAATACACTAAATGCGCAATTTTCGGGCTTTCTGTACACTCATTTATATTGCTCAGAATCAATTTCAAATGAAACCATATGATTCTACACATCAATTTACATAAGAATCAGCATTAATCTTGATATGCATGAAAATACACTAAATGCGCAATTTTCGGGCTTTCAGTACACTCATTTATATTGCTCAGAATCAATTTTAAATGAGACCGTATGATTCTACACATCAATTTACATAAGAATCAGCATTAATCTTGATATGTATTAAAATACACTAAATGCGCAGTTTTTGATATTTCAGTACACTCATTTATATTGATCAGAATCAATTTTAAATGAGACCATATGATTCTACACATCAATTTACATAAGAATCAGCATTAATCTTGATATGCATGAAAATACACTAAATGCGCAATTTTCGTGCTTTCAGTACACTCATTTATATTGCTCAGAATCAATTTTAAATGAGACCATATGATTCTACACATCAATTTACATAAGAATCAGCATTAATCTTGATATGCATGAAAATACACTAAATGCGCAATTTTCGGGCTTTCAGTACACTCATTTATATTGCTCAGAATAAATTTTAAATGAAACCATATGATTCTACATATCAATTTACATAAGAATCTGCATTAATCTTGATATGCATGAAAATACACTTAATGCACAACATTCCAGCTTTCATTACACTCATTTATATTGCTCAGAATCAATTTTAAATGAGACCGTATGATTCTACACATCAATTTACATAAGAATCAGTATTAATCTTGATATGCATGAAAATACATTAATGCGCAATTTTTGGGCTTTAAGTACACTCATTTATATTGATCAGAATCAATTTTAAATGAGACCGTATGTTTCTACACATCAATTTACATAGGAATCAGCATTAATCTTGATATGCATGAAAATACACTAAATGCGCAGTTTTTGGTCTTTCAGAACACTCATTTATATTGATCAGAATCAATTTTAAACGATACCATATGATTCTACACATCAATTTACATAAGAATCAGCATTAATCTTGATATGCATGAAAATACACTAAATGCGCAATTTTCGGGCTTTCAGCACACTCATTTATATTGCTCAGAATCAATTTTAAATGAGACCATATGATTCTACACATCAATTTACATAAGAATCAGCATTAATCTTGATATGCATGAAAATACACTAAATGCGCAACTTTCGGTCTTTTAGTACACTCATTTATATTGCTCAGAATCAATTTTAAATGAAACCATATGATTCTACACATCAATTTACATAAGAATCAGCATTAATCTTGATATGCATGAAAATACACTAAATGCGCAATTTTCGGGATTTCTGTACACTCATTTATATTGCTCAGAATCAATTTTAAATGAGACCGTATGATTCTACACATCAATTTACATAAGAATGAGCATTAATCTTGATATGCATGAAAATACATAAATGCGCAGTTTTTGATATTTCAGTACACTCATTTATATTGATCAGAATCAATTTTAAATGAGACCATATGATTCTACACATCAATTTACATAAGAATCAGCAATAATCTTGATATGCATGAAAATACACTAAATGCGCAATATTCGGGCTTACAGTACACTCATTTATATTGATCAGAAACAATTTTAAATGAGACCATATGATTCTACACATCAATTTACATAAGAATCAGCATTAATCTTGATATGCATGAAAATACACTAAATGCGCAATTTTCCGGCTTTCAGTACACTCATTTATATTGCTCAGAATCAATTTTAAATGAGACCATATGATTCTACACATCAATTTACATAAGAATCAGCATTAATCTTGATATGCATGAAAATACACTAAATGCGCAAATTTCGGGCTTTCAGTACCCTCATTTATATTGCTCAGAATCAATTTTAAATGTAACCATATGATTCTACAGATCAATTTACATAAGAATCAGCATTAATCTTGATATGCATGAAAATACACTAAATGCGCAATTTTCGGTCTTTCAATACACTCATTTATATTGCTCAGAATCAATTTTAAATGAAACCATATGATTCTACACATCAATTTACAAAAGAATCAGCATTAATCTTGATATGCATGAAAATACATTAATGCGAAATTTTCGGGCTTTTAGTACACTCATTTGTATTGCTCAGAATCAATTTTAAATGTAACCATATGATTCTACGCATCAATTTACATAAGAATCAGCATTAATCTTGATATGCATGAAAATACACTAAATGCGCAATTTTCGGGCTTTCAGTACACTCATTTATATTGCTCAGAATCAATTTTAAATGAAACCATATGAGACCATATGATTCTACACATCAATTTACATAAGAATCAGCATTAATCTTGATATGCATGAAAATACACTAAATGCGCAGTTTTTGGACTTTCAGTACACTCATTTATATTGATCAGAATCAATTTTAAATGAGACCATATGATTCTACACATCAATTTACATAAGAAACAGCATTAATCTTGATATGCATGAAAATACACTAAATGCGCAATTTTCCGGCTTTCAGTACACTCATTTATATTGCTCAGAATCAATTTTAAATGAGACCATATGATTCTACACATCAATTTACATAAGAATCAGCATTAATCTTGATATGCATGAAAATACACTAAATGCGCAATTTTCGGGCTTTCAGCACACTCCTTTATATTGCTCAGAATCAATTTTAAATGAGACCATATGATTCCACACACCAATTTACATAAGAATCAGCATTAATCTTGATATGCACGAAAATACACTAAATGCGCAGTGTTTGGTCTTTCAGTACAGTCATTTATATTGCTCAGAATCAATTTTAATTGAAACCATATGATTCTACACATCAATTTACATAAGAATCAGCATTAATCTTGATATGCATGAAAATACACTAAATGCGCAGTTTTTGGTCTTTCAGAACACTCATTTATATTGATCAGAATCAATTTTAAACGATACCATATGATTCTACACATCAATTTACATAAGAATCAGCATTAATCTTGATATGCATGAAAATACACTAAATGCGCAATTTTCGGGCTTTCAGCACACTCATTTATATTGCTCAGAATCAATTTTAAATGAGACCATATGATTCTACACATCAATTTACATAAGAATCAGCATTAATCTTGATATGCATGAAAATACACTAAATGCGCAACTTTCGGTCTTTTAGTACACTCATTTATATTGCTCAGAATCAATTTTAAATGAAACCATATGATTCTACACATCAATTTACATAAGAATCAGCATTAATCTTGATATGCATGAAAATACACTAAATGCGCAATTTTCGGGATTTCTGTACACTCATTTATATTGCTCAGAATCAATTTTAAATGAGACCGTATGATTCTACACATCAATTTACATAAGAATGAGCATTAATCTTGATATGCATGAAAATACATAAATGCGCAGTTTTTGATATTTCAGTACACTCATTTATATTGATCAGAATCAATTTTAAATGAGACCATATGATTCTACACATCAATTTACATAAGAATCAGCAATAATCTTGATATGCATGAAAATACACTAAATGCGCAATATTCGGGCTTACAGTACACTCATTTATATTGATCAGAAACAATTTTAAATGAGACCATATGATTCTACACATCAATTTACATAAGAATCAGCATTAATCTTGATATGCATGAAAATACACTAAATGCGCAATTTTCCGGCTTTCAGTACACTCATTTATATTGCTCAGAATCAATTTTAAATGAGACCATATGATTCTACACATCAATTTACATAAGAATCAGCATTAATCTTGATATGCATGAAAATACACTAAATGCGCAAATTTCGGGCTTTCAGTACCCTCATTTATATTGCTCAGAATCAATTTTAAATGTAACCATATGATTCTACAGATCAATTTACATAAGAATCAGCATTAATCTTGATATGCATGAAAATACACTAAATGCGCAATTTTCGGTCTTTCAATACACTCATTTATATTGCTCAGAATCAATTTTAAATGAAACCATATGATTCTACACATCAATTTACATAAGAATCAGCATTAATCTTGATATGCATGAAAATACACTAAATGCGCAATTTTCGGGCTTTCAGTACACTCATTTATATTGCTCAGAATCAATTTTAAATGAAACCATATGAGACCATATGATTCTACACATCAATTTACATAAGAATCAGCATTAATCTTGATATGCATGAAAATACACTAAATGCGCAGTTTTTGGACTTTCAGTACACTCATTTATATTGATCAGAATCAATTTTAAATGAGACCATATGATTCTACACATCAATTTACATAAGAAACAGCATTAATCTTGATATGCATGAAAATACACTAAATGCGCAATTTTCCGGCTTTCAGTACACTCATTTATATTGCTCAGAATCAATTTTAAATGAGACCATATGATTCTACACATCAATTTACATAAGAATCAGCATTAATCTTGATATGCATGAAAATACACTAAATGCGCAATTTTCGGGCTTTCAGCACACTCCTTTATATTGCTCAGAATCAATTTTAAATGAGACCATATGATTCCACACACCAATTTACATAAGAATCAGCATTAATCTTGATATGCACGAAAATACACTAAATGCGCAGTGTTTGGTCTTTCAGTACAGTCATTTATATTGCTCAGAATCAATTTTAATTGAAACCATATGATTCTACACATCAATTTACATAAGAATCAGCATTAATCTTGATATGCATGAAAATACACTAAATGCGCAATTTTCGGGCTTTCAGTACACTCATTTATATTGCTCAGAATTAATTTTAAATGAAACAATATAAGACCATATGATTCTACACATCAATTTACATAAGAATCTGCATTAATCTTGATATGCATGAAAATACACTAAATGCGCAATTTTCCGGCTTTCAGTACACTCATTTATATTGCTCAGAATCAAATTTAAATGAGACCATATGATTCTACACATCAATTTACATAAGAATCAGCATTAATCTTGATATGCATGAAAATACCCTAAATGCGCAATTTTCGGGCTTTCAGTACACTCATTTATATTGCTCAGAATCAATCTTAAATGAAACCATATGATTCTACATATCAATTTACATAAGAATCAGCATTAATCTTGATATGCATGAAAATACACTAAATGCGCAATTTTCGGGCTTTCAGTACACTCATTGATATTGCTCAGAATCAATTTTAAATGAAACCATATGATTCTACACATCAATTTACATAAGAATCAGCATTAATCTTGATATGCATGAAAATACACTAAATGCGCAATTTTCGGGCTTTCAGTACACTCATTTATATTGCTCAGAATCAATTTTAAATGAGACCGTATGATTCTACACATCAATTTACATAAGAATCAGCATTAATCTTGATATGCATGAAAATACACTAAATGCGCAGTTTTTGATATTTCAGTACACTCATTTATATTGATCAGAATCAATTTTAAATGAGACCATATGATTCTACACATCAATTTACATAAGAATCAGCATTAATCTTGATATGCATGAAAATACACTAAATGCGCAATTATCGGGCTTTCAGTACACTCATTTATATTGCTCAGAATCAATTTTAAATGAGACCATATGATTCTACACATCAATTTACATAAGAATCAGCATTAATCTTGATATGCATGAAAATACACTAAATGCGCAATTTTGGGGCTTTCAGTACACTCATTTATATTGCTCAGAATCAATTTTAAATGAAACCATATGATTCTACATATCAATTTACATAAGAATCAGCATTAATCTTGATATGCATGAAAATACACTAAATGCACAATTTTCGGGCTTTCAGTACACTCATTCATATTGCTCAGAATCAATTTTAAACGAGACCATATGATTCTACACATCAATTTACATAAGAATCAGCATTAATCTTGATATGCATGAAAATACACTAAATGCGCAATTTTCGGGCTTTCAGTACACTCATTTATATTGCTCAGAATAAATTTTAAATGAAACCATATGATTCTACATATCAATTTACATAAGAATCTGCATTAATCTTGATATGCATGAAAATACACTTAATGCACAACATTCCAGCTTTCATTACACTCATTTATATTGCTCAGAATCAATTTTAAATGAGACCGTATGATTCTACACATCAATTTACATAAGAATCAGTATTAATCTTGATATGCATGAAAATACATTAATGCGCAATTTTTGGGCTTTAAGTACACTCATTTATATTGATCAGAATCAATTTTAAATGAGACCGTATGTTTCTACACATCAATTTACATAGGAATCAGCATTAATCTTGATATGCATGAAAATACACTAAATGCGCAGTTTTTGGTCTTTCAGAACACTCATTTATATTGATCAGAATCAATTTTAAACGATACCATATGATTCTACACATCAATTTACATAAGAATCAGCATTAATCTTGATATGCATGAAAATACACTAAATGCGCAATTTTCGGGCTTTCAGCACACTCATTTATATTGCTCAGAATCAATTTTAAATGAGACCATATGATTCTACACATCAATTTACATAAGAATCAGCATTAATCTTGATATGCATGAAAATACACTAAATGCGCAACTTTCGGTCTTTTAGTACACTCATTTATATTGCTCAGAATCAATTTTAAATGAAACCATATGATTCTACACATCAATTTACATAAGAATCAGCATTAATCTTGATATGCATGAAAATACACTAAATGCGCAATTTTCGGGATTTCTGTACACTCATTTATATTGCTCAGAATCAATTTTAAATGAGACCGTATGATTCTACACATCAATTTACATAAGAATGAGCATTAATCTTGATATGCATGAAAATACATAAATGCGCAGTTTTTGATATTTCAGTACACTCATTTATATTGATCAGAATCAATTTTAAATGAGACCATATGATTCTACACATCAATTTACATAAGAATCAGCAATAATCTTGATATGCATGAAAATACACTAAATGCGCAATATTCGGGCTTACAGTACACTCATTTATATTGATCAGAAACAATTTTAAATGAGACCATATGATTCTACACATCAATTTACATAAGAATCAGCATTAATCTTGATATGCATGAAAATACACTAAATGCGCAATTTTCCGGCTTTCAGTACACTCATTTATATTGCTCAGAATCAATTTTAAATGAGACCATATGATTCTACACATCAATTTACATAAGAATCAGCATTAATCTTGATATGCATGAAAATACACTAAATGCGCAAATTTCGGGCTTTCAGTACCCTCATTTATATTGCTCAGAATCAATTTTAAATGTAACCATATGATTCTACAGATCAATTTACATAAGAATCAGCATTAATCTTGATATGCATGAAAATACACTAAATGCGCAATTTTCGGTCTTTCAATACACTCATTTATATTGCTCAGAATCAATTTTAAATGAAACCATATGATTCTACACATCAATTTACATAAGAATCAGCATTAATCTTGATATGCATGAAAATACACTAAATGCGCAATTTTCGGGCTTTCAGTACACTCATTTATATTGCTCAGAATCAATTTTAAATGAAACCATATGAGACCATATGATTCTACACATCAATTTACATAAGAATCAGCATTAATCTTGATATGCATGAAAATACACTAAATGCGCAGTTTTTGGACTTTCAGTACACTCATTTATATTGATCAGAATCAATTTTAAATGAGACCATATGATTCTACACATCAATTTACATAAGAAACAGCATTAATCTTGATATGCATGAAAATACACTAAATGCGCAATTTTCCGGCTTTCAGTACACTCATTTATATTGCTCAGAATCAATTTTAAATGAGACCATATGATTCTACACATCAATTTACATAAGAATCAGCATTAATCTTGATATGCATGAAAATACACTAAATGCGCAATTTTCGGGCTTTCAGCACACTCCTTTATATTGCTCAGAATCAATTTTAAATGAGACCATATGATTCCACACACCAATTTACATAAGAATCAGCATTAATCTTGATATGCACGAAAATACACTAAATGCGCAGTGTTTGGTCTTTCAGTACAGTCATTTATATTGCTCAGAATCAATTTTAATTGAAACCATATGATTCTACACATCAATTTACATAAGAATCAGCATTAATCTTGATATGCATGAAAATACACTAAATGCGCAATTTTCGGGCTTTCAGTACACTCATTTATATTGCTCAGAATTAATTTTAAATGAAACAATATAAGACCATATGATTCTACACATCAATTTACATAAGAATCTGCATTAATCTTGATATGCATGAAAATACACTAAATGCGCAATTTTCCGGCTTTCAGTACACTCATTTATATTGCTCAGAATCAAATTTAAATGAGACCATATGATTCTACACATCAATTTACATAAGAATCAGCATTAATCTTGATATGCATGAAAATACCCTAAATGCGCAATTTTCGGGCTTTCAGTACACTCATTTATATTGCTCAGAATCAATCTTAAATGAAACCATATGATTCTACATATCAATTTACATAAGAATCAGCATTAATCTTGATATGCATGAAAATACACTAAATGCGCAATTTTCGGGCTTTCAGTACACTCATTGATATTGCTCAGAATCAATTTTAAATGAAACCATATGATTCTACACATCAATTTACATAAGAATCAGCATTAATCTTGATATGCATGAAAATACACTAAATGCGCAATTTTCGGGCTTTCAGTACACTCATTTATATTGCTCAGAATCAATTTTAAATGAGACCGTATGATTCTACACATCAATTTACATAAGAATCAGCATTAATCTTGATATGCATGAAAATACACTAAATGCGCAGTTTTTGATATTTCAGTACACTCATTTATATTGATCAGAATCAATTTTAAATGAGACCATATGATTCTACACATCAATTTACATAAGAATCAGCATTAATCTTGATATGCATGAAAATACACTAAATGCGCAATTATCGGGCTTTCAGTACACTCATTTATATTGCTCAGAATCAATTTTAAATGAGACCATATGATTCTACACATCAATTTACATAAGAATCAGCATTAATCTTGATATGCATGAAAATACACTAAATGCGCAATTTTGGGGCTTTCAGTACACTCATTTATATTGCTCAGAATCAATTTTAAATGAAACCATATGATTCTACATATCAATTTACATAAGAATCAGCATTAATCTTGATATGCATGAAAATACACTAAATGCGCAATTTTCGGGCTTTCAGTACACTCATTCATATTGCTCAGAATCAATTTTAAACGAGACCATATGATTCTACACATCAATTTACATAAGAATCAGCATTAATCTTGATATGCATGAAAATACACTAAATGCGCAATTTTCGGGCTTTCAGTACACTCATTTATTTAGCTCGGAATCAATTTTAAATGAGACCATATGATTCTACACATCAATTTACATAAGAATTAACATTAATCTTGATATGCATGAAAATACACTAAATGCGCAATTTTCGGGCTTTCAGTACACTCATTTATATTGCTCAGAATCAATTTTAAATGTAACCATATGATTCTACACATCAATTTACATAAGAATCAGCATTAATCTTGATATGCATGAAAATACACTAAATGCGCAATTTTCGGGCTTTCAGTACACTCATTTATATTGCTCAGAATCAATTTTAATTGAAACCATATGATTCTACACATCAATTTACATAAGAATCAGCATTACTCTTGATATGCATGAAAATACACTAAATGCGCAATTTTCGGGCTTTCAGTACACTCATTTATTTAGCTCGGAATCAATTTTAAATGAGACCATATGATTCTACACATCAATTTACATAAGAATCAGCATTAATCTTGATATGCATGAAAATACACTAAATGCGCAAATTTCGGGCTTTCAGTACACTCATTTATATTACTCAGAATCAAATTTAAATGAGACCATATGATTCTACACATCAATTTACATAAGAATCAGCATTAATCTTGATATGCATGAAAATACACTAAATGCGCAATTTTCGGGCTTTCAGCACACTCCTTTATATTGCTCAGAATCAATTTTAAATGAGACCATATGATTCCACACACCAATTTACATAAGAATCAGCATTAATCTTGATATGCACGAAAATACACTAAATGCGCAGTGTTTGGTCTTTCAGTACAGTCATTTATATTGCTCAGAATCAATTTTAATTGAAACCATATGATTCTACACATCAATTTACATAAGAATCAGCATTAATCTTGATATGCATGAAAATACACTAAATGCGCAATTTTCGGGCTTAGAATACACTCATTTATATTGCTCAGAATTAATTTTAAATGAAACAATATAAGACCATATGATTCTACACATCAATTTACATAAGAATCTGCATTAATCTTGATATGCATGAAAATACACTAAATGCGCAATTTTCCGGCTTTCAGTACACTCATTTATATTGCTCAGAATCAATCTTAAATGAAACCATATGATTCTACATATCAATTTACATAAGAATCAGCATTAATCTTGATATGCATGAAAATACACTAAATGCGCAATTTTCGGGCTTTCAGTACACTCATTGATATTGCTCAGAATCAATTTTAAATGAAACCATATGATTCTACACATCAATTTACATAAGAATCAGCATTAATCTTGATATGCATGAAAATACACTAAATGCGCAATTTTCGGGCTTTCAGTACACTCATTTATATTGCTCAGAATCAATTTTAAATGAGACCGTATGATTCTACACATCAATTTACATAAGAATCAGCATTAATCTTGATATGCATGAAAATACACTAAATGCGCAGTTTTTGATATTTCAGTACACTCATTTATATTGATCAGAATCAATTTTAAATGAGACCATATGATTCTACACATCAATTTACATAAGAATCAGCATTAATCTTGATATGCATGAAAATACACTAAATGCGCAATTATCGGGCTTTCAGTACACTCATTTATATTGCTCAGAATCAATTTTAAATGAGACCATATGATTCTACACATCAATTTACATAAGAATCAGCATTAATCTTGATATGCATGAAAATACACTAAATGCGCAATTTTGGGGCTTTCAGTACACTCATTTATATTGCTCAGAATCAATTTTAAATGAAACCATATGATTCTACATATCAATTTACATAAGAATCAGCATTAATCTTGATATGCATGAAAATACACTAAATGCGCAATTTTCGGGCTTTCAGTACACTCATTTATATTGCTCAGAATCAATTTTAAACGAGACCATATGATTCTACACATCAATTTACATAAGAATCAGCATTAATCTTGATATGCATGAAAATACACTAAATGCGCAATTTTCGGGCTTTCAGTACACTCATTTATTTAGCTCGGAATCAATTTTAAATGAGACCATATGATTCTACACATCAATTTACATAAGAATTAACATTAATCTTGATATGCATGAAAATACACTAAATGCGCAATTTTCGGGCTTTCAGTACACTCATTTATATTGCTCAGAATCAATTTTAAATGTAACCATATGATTCTACACATCAATTTACATAAGAATCAGCATTAATCTTGATATGCATGAAAATACACTAAATGCGCAATTTTCGGGCTTTCAGTACACTCATTTATATTGCTCAGAATCAATTTTAATTGAAACCATATGATTCTACACATCAATTTACATAAGAATCAGCATTACTCTTGATATGCATGAAAATACACTAAATGCGCAATTTTCGGGCTTTCAGTACACTCATTTATTTAGCTCGGAATCAATTTTAAATGAGACCATATGATTCTACACATCAATTTACATAAGAATCAGCATTAATCTTGATATGCATGAAAATACACTAAATGCGCAAATTTCGGGCTTTCAGTACACTCATTTATATTACTCAGAATCAAATTTAAATGAGACCATATGATTCTACACATCAATTTACATAAGAATCAGCATTAATCTTGATATGCATGAAAATACACTAAATGCGCAATTTTCGGGCTTTCAGCACACTCCTTTATATTGCTCAGAATCAATTTTAAATGAGACCATATGATTCCACACACCAATTTACATAAGAATCAGCATTAATCTTGATATGCACGAAAATACACTAAATGCGCAGTGTTTGGTCTTTCAGTACAGTCATTTATATTGCTCAGAATCAATTTTAATTGAAACCATATGATTCTACACATCAATTTACATAAGAATCAGCATTAATCTTGATATGCATGAAAATACACTAAATGCGCAATTTTCGGGCTTAGAATACACTCATTTATATTGCTCAGAATTAATTTTAAATGAAACAATATAAGACCATATGATTCTACACATCAATTTACATAAGAATCTGCATTAATCTTGATATGCATGAAAATACACTAAATGCGCAATTTTCCGGCTTTCAGTACACTCATTTATATTGCTCAGAATCAAATTTAAATGAGACCATATGATTCTACACATCAATTTACATAAGAATCAGCATTAATCTTGATATGCATGAAAATACACTAAATGCGCAATTTTCGGGCTTTCAGTACACTCATTTATATTGCTCAGAATCAATCTTAAATGAAACCAAATCCATAGATTCTACATATCAATTTACATAAGAATCAGCATTAATCTTGATATGCATGAAAATACACTAAATGCGCAATTTTCGGGCTTTCAGTACACTCATTGATATTGCTCAGAATCAATTTTAAATGAAACCATATGATTCTACACATCAATTTACATAAGAATCAGCATTAATCTTGATATGCATGAAAATACACTAAATGCGCAATTTTCGGGCTTTCAGTACACTCATTTATATTGCTCAGAATCAATTTTAAATGAGACCGTATGATTCTACACATCAATTTACATAAGAATCAGCATTAATCTTGATATGCATGAAAATACACTAAATGCGCAGTTTTTGATATTTCAGTACACTCATTTATATTGATCAGAATCAATTTTAAATGAGACCATATGATTCTACACATCAATTTACATAAGAATCAGCATTAATCTTGATATGCATGAAAATACACTAAATGCGCAATTATCGGGCTTTCAGTACACTCATTTATATTGCTCAGAATCAATTTTAAATGAGACCATATGATTCTACACATCAATTTACATAAGAATCAGCATTAATCTTGATATGCATGAAAATACACTAACTGCGCAATTTTGGGGCTTTCAGTACACTCATTTATATTGCTCAGAATCAATTTTAAATGAAACCATATGATTCTACATATCAATTTACATAAGAATCAGCATTAATCTTGATATGCATGAAAATACACTAAATGCGCAATTTTCGGGCTTTCAGTACACTCATTTATATTGCTCAGAATCAATTTTAAACGAGACCATATGATTCTACACATCAATTTACATAAGAATCAGCATTAATCTTGATATGCATGAAAATACACTAAATGCGCAATTTTCGGGCTTTCAGTACACTCATTTATTTAGCTCGGAATCAATTTTAAATGAGACCATATGATTCTACACATCAATTTACATAAGAATTAACATTAATCTTGATATGCATGAAAATACACTAAATGCGCAATTTTCGGGCTTTCAGTACACTCATTTATATTGCTCAGAATCAATTTTAAATGTAACCATATGATTCTACACATCAATTTACATAAGAATCAGCATTAATCTTGATATGCATGAAAATACACTAAATGCGCAATTTTCGGGCTTTCAGTACACTCATTTATATTGCTCAGAATCAATTTTAATTGAAACCATATGATTCTACACATCAATTTACATAAGAATCAGCATTACTCTTGATATGCATGAAAATACACTAAATGCGCAATTTTCGGGCTTTCAGTACACTCATTTATTTAGCTCGGAATCAATTTTAAATGAGACCATATGATTCTACACATCAATTTACATAAGAATCAGCATTAATCTTGATATGCATGAAAATACACTAAATGCGCAAATTTCGGGCTTTCAGTACACTCATTTATATTACTCAGAATCAAATTTAAATGAGACCATATGATTCTACACATCAATTTACATAAGAATCAGCATTAATCTTGATATGCATGAAAATACACTAAATGCGCAATTTTCCGGCTTTCAGTACACTCATTTATATTGCTCAGAATGAATTTTAAATGAGACCATATGATTCTACACATCAATTTTCATAAGAATCAGCATTAATCTTGATATGCATGAAAATACACTAAATGCGCAATTTTCGGGCTTTCAGTACACTTATTTATATTGCTCAGAATCAATTTTAATTGAAACCATATGATTCTACACATCAATTTACATAAGAATCAGCATTAATCTTGATATGCATGAAAATACACTAAATGCGCAATTTTCGGGCTTTCAGTACACTCATTTATATTGCTCAGAATCAATTTTAAATGAGACCGTATGATTCTACACATCAATTTACATAAGACTTAACATTAATCTTGATATGCATGAAAATACACTAAATGCGCAAATTTCGGGCTTTCAGTACACTCATTTATATTGCTCAGAATCAATTTTAAATGTAACCATATGATTCTACACATCAATTTACATAAGAATCAGCATTAATCTTGATATGCATGAAAATACTCTAAATGCGCAGTTTTTGGACTTTCAGTATACTCATTTATATTGATCAGAATCAATTTTAAATTAGACCATATGATTCTACACATCAATTTACATAAGAATCAGCATTAATCTTGATATGCATGAAAATACACTAAATGCGCAATTTTCGGGCTTTCAGCACACTCATTTATATTGTTCAGAATCAATTTTAAATGAAATCATATGATTCAACACATCAATTTACATAAGAAGCAGCATTAATCTTGATATGCATGAAAATACACTAAATGCGCAATTTTCGGGCTTTCACTACACTCATTTATATTGCTCAGAATCAACATTGCGCATTTATTATATTTTCATGCATATCCAGATTAATGCTGATTCTTATGTAAATTGATGTGTAGAATCATATGGTCTCATTTAAAATTGACTCCGAGCGACATAAATGAGTGTACTGAAAGCCAGAAAATCGCGCATTTAGTGTATTTTCATGCATATCAAGATTAATGCTGATTCTTATGTATATTGATGTGTAGAATCATATGGTCTCATTTAAAATTGATTCTGATCAATATAAATGAGTGTACTGAAAGACCAAAACTGCGCATTTAGTGTATTTTCATGCATATCAAGATTAATGCTGATTCTTATGTAAATTGATGTGTAGAATCATATGGTCTCATTTAAAATTGACTCTGAGCAATATAAATGAGTGAACTGAAATCCAGAAAATTGCGCATTTGAGGTATTTTCATGCATATCAAGATTAATGCTGATTCTTATGTAAATTGATGTGTAGAATCATATGGTCTCATTTAAAATTGATTCCGAGCAATATAAATGAGTGTACTGAAAGCCCGAAAATTGCGCATTTAGTGTATTTTCATGCATATCAAGATTAATGCTGATTCTTATGTAAATTGATGTGTAGAATCATATGGTTTCAATTAAAATTGATTCTGAGCAATATAAATGACTGTACTGAAAGACCAAACACTGCGCATTTAGTGTATTTTCGTGCATATCAAGATTAATGATGATTCATATGTAAATTGATGTGTAGAATCATAAGGTCTCACTTAAAATTGATTCTGAGCAATATAAATGAGTGTACTGAAAGCCCGAAAATTGCTCATTTAGTGTTTTTTCATGCATATCAAGATTAATGCTAATTTCTTATGTAAATTGATGTGTAGAATCATATGGTCTCATATGGTTTCATTTAAAATTGATTCTGAGCAATATAATTGAGTGTACTGAAAGCCCGAAAATTGCGCATTTAGTGTATTTTCATGCATATCAAGATTAATGCTGATTCTTATGTAAATTGATGTGTAGAATCATATGGTCTCATTTAAAATTGATTCTGAGCAATATAAATGAGTGTGCTGAAAGCCCGAACATTGCGCATTTAGTGTATTTTCATGCATATCAAGATTAATGCTGATTCTTATGTAAATTGATGTGTAGAATCATATGGTCTCATTTAACATTGATTCTGATCAATATAAATGAGTGTACTGAAAGTCCAAAAACTGCGCATTTAGTGTATTTTCATGCATATCAAGATTAATGCTGATTCTTATGTAAATTGATGTGTAGAATCATATGGTCTCATTTAAAATTGATTCTGAGCAATATAAATGAGTGTACTGAAAGCCCGAACATTGCGCGTTTAGTGTATTTTCATGCATATCAAGATTAATGCTGATTATTATGTAAATTGATGTGTAGAATCACATGGTCTCATTTCAAATTGATTCTGAGCAATATAAATGAGTGTGCTGAAAGCCCGAAAATTGCGCATTTAGTGTATTTTCATGCATATCAAGATTAATGCTGATTCTTATGTAAATTGATGTGTAGAATCATATGGACTAATTTAAAATTGATTCTGATCAATATAAATGAGTGTACTGAAAGTCCAAAAACTGCGCATTTAGTGTATTTTCATGCATATCAAGATTAATGCTGATTCTTAGTGTAAATTGATGTGTAGAATCATATGGTTTCAATTAAAATTGATTCTGAGCAATATAAATGAGTGTACTGAAAGCCGGAAAATTGCGCATTTAGTGTATTTTCATGCATATCAAGATTAATGCTGATTCTTATGTAAATTGATGTGTAGAATCATATGGTCTCATTTAAAATTAATTCTGAGTAATATAAATGAGTGTACTGAAAGCCCGAAATTTGCGCATTTAGTGTATTTTCATGCATATCAAGATTAATGCTGATTCTTATGTAAATTGATGTGTAGAATCATATGGTCTCATTTAAAATTGATTCCGAGCTAAATAAATGAGTGTACTGAAAGCCCGAAAATTGCGCATTTAGTGTATTTTCATGCATATCAAGATTAATGCTGATTCTTATGTAAATTGATGTGTAGAATCATATGGTTTCAATTAAAATTGATTCTGAGCAATATAAATGACTGTACTGAAAGACCAAACACTGCGCATTTAGTGTATTTTCATGCATATCCAGATTAATGATGATTCATATGTAAATTGATGTGTAGAATAATACGGTCTCATTAAAATGATTCTGAGCAATATAAATGAGTGTACTGAAAGCCCGAAAATTGCGCATTTAGTGTATTTTCATGCATATCAAGATTAATGCTGATTCTTATGTAAATTGATATGTAGAATCATATGGTTTCATTTAAAATTTATTCTGAGCAATATAAATGAGTGTACTGAAAAGCCCGAAAATTGCGCATTTAGTGTATTTTCATGCATATCAAGATTAATGCTGATTCTTATGTAAATTGATGTGTAGAATCATATGGTCTCATTTAAAATTTATTCTGAGCAATATAAATGAGTGTACTGAAAGCCCGAAAATTGCGCATTTAGTGTATTTTCATGCATATCAAGATTAATGCTGATTCTTATGTAAATTGATGTGTAGAATCATATGGTCTTATTTAAAATTGATTCTGATCAATATAAATGAGTGTACTGAAATATCAAAAACTGCGCATTTAGTGTATTTTCATGCATATCAAGATTAATGCTGATTCTTATGTAAATTGATGTGTAGAATTATACGGTCTCATTTAAAATTGATTCTGAGCAATATAAATGAGTGTACTGAAAGCCCGAAAATTGCGCATTTAGTGTATTTTCAGGCATATCAAGATTAATGCTGATTCTTTATGTAAATTGATATTTAGAATCATATGGTTTCATTTAAAATTGATTCTGAGCAATGGTGTACTGAAAAGCCAGAAAATTGTGCATTTAGTGTATTTTCATATCAAGATTGAAGTACTTGATTCTTTATGTAAATTGATGTGTAGAATCATATGGTCTCATTTAAATTTGATTCTGAGCAATATAATGGTGTACTGAAAGCCCGAAAATTTCGCATTTAGTGTATTTTCATGCATACCAAGATTAATGCTGATTCTTATGTAAATTGATGTGTAGAATCATATGGTCTCATTTAAAATTGATTCCGAGCAATATAAATGAGTGTACTGAAAAGCCCGAAAATTGCGCATTTAGTGTATTTTCATGCATATCAAGATTAATGCTGATTCTTATGTAAATTGATGTGTAGAATCATATGGTCTCATTTAAAATTGATTCTGATCAATATAAATGAGTGTACTGAAATATCAAAAACTGCGTATATTGTGTATTTTCATGCATATCAAGATTAATGCTGATTCTTATGTAAATTAATGTGTAGAATCATACGGTCTCATTTAAAATTGATTCTGAGCAATATAAATGAGTGTACTGAAAGCCCGAAAATTGCGCATTTAGTGTATTTTCATGCATATCAAGATTAATGCTGATTCTTATGTAAATTGATGTGTAGAATCATATGGT
Organism: Ascarosepion bandense; assembly: GCA_037127315.1. Lineage (NCBI taxonomy): Eukaryota > Metazoa > Mollusca > Cephalopoda > Sepiida > Sepiidae > Ascarosepion > Ascarosepion bandense. The sequence continues at coordinate 321,339 of JBBBDQ010002373.1, forward strand.
TTCATTTAAAATTGATTCTGAGCAATATAAATGAGTGTACTGAAAGCCCGAAAATTGCGCATTCAGTGTATTTTCATGCATATCAAGATTAATGCTGATTCTTATGTAAATTGATATGTAGAATCATATGGTTTCATTTAAAATTGATTCTGAACAATATAAATGAGTGTACTGAAAGCCCGAAAATTGCGCATTTAGTGTATTTTCATGCATATCAAGATTAATGATGATTCTTATGTAAATTGATGTGTAGAATCATATGGTCTCATTTAAATTTGATTCTGAGCAATATAAATGAGTGTACTGAAAGCCGGAAAATTGCGCATTTAGTGTATTTTCATGCATACCAAGATTAATGCTGATTCTTATGTAAATTGATGTGTAGAATCATATGTTCTCATTTAACATTGATTCTGATCAATATAAATGAGTGTACTGAAAGTCCAAAAACTGCGCATTTAGTGTATTTTCATGCATATCAAGATTAATGCTGATTCTTATGTAAATTTATGTGTAGAAACATATGGTCTCATTTAAAATTGATTCTGAGTAATATAAATGAGTGTACTGAAAGCCCGAAAATTTCGCATTTAGTGTATTTTCATGCATACCAAGATTAATGCTGATTCTTATGTAAATTGATGTGTAGAATCATATGGTCTCATTTAAAATTGATTCCGAGCAATATAAATGAGTGTACTGAAAGCCCGAAAATTGCGCATTTAGTGTATTTTCATGCATATCAAGATTAATGCTGATTCTTATGTAAATTGATGTGTAGAATCATATGGTCTCATTTAAAATTGTTTCTGATCAATATAAATGAGTGTACCGTAAGCCCGAAAATTGCGCATTTAGTGTATTTTCATGCATATCAAGATTAATGCTGATTCTTATGTAAATTGATGTGTAGAATCATATGGTCTCATTTAAAATTGATTCCGAGCAATATAAATGAGTGTACTGAAAGACCGAAAATTGCGCATTTATTGTATTTTCATGCATATCAAGATTAATGCTGATTCTTATGTAAATTGATGTGTAGAATCATATGGTTTCAATTAAAATTGATTCTGAGCAATATAAATGACTGTACTGAAAGACCAAACACTGGGCATTTAGTGTATTTTCATGCATATCCAGATTAATGCTGATTCATATGTAAATTGATGTGTAGAATCATACGGTCTCATTTAAATTTGACTCTGAGCAATATAAATGAGTGTACTGAAAGCCCGAAATTGCGCATTTAGTGTATTTTCATGCATATCAAGATTAATGCTGATTCTTATGTAAATTGATGTGTAGAATCATATGGTCTCATTTAAAATTGATTCCGAGCAATATAAACGAGTGTACTGAAAGCCCGAAAATTGCGCATTTAGTGTATTTTCATGCATATCAAGATTAATGCTGATTCTTATGTAAATTGATGTGTAGAATCATATGGTCTCGTTTAAAATTGATTCTGAGCAATATAAATGAGTGTACTGAAAGGCCGAAAATTGCGCATTTAGTGTATTTTCATGCATATCAAGATTAATGCTGATTCTTATGTAAATTGATGTGTAGAATCATATGGCCTCATTTAAATTTGATTCTGAGTAATATAAATGAGTGTACTGAAAGCCGGAAAATTGCGCATTTAGTGTATTTTCATGCATATCAAGATTAATGCTGATTCTTATGTAAATTGATGTGTAGAATCATATGGTCTCATATGGTTTCATTTAAAATTGATTCTGAGCAATATAAATGAGTGTACTGAAAGCCCGAAAATTGCGCATTTAGTGTATTTTCATGCATATCAAGATTAATGCTGATTCTTATGTAAATTGATGTGTAGAATCATATGGTTTCAATTAAAATTGATTCTGAGCAATATAAATGAGTGTACTGAAAGACCAAACACTGCGCATTTAATGTATTTTCGTGCATATCAAGATTAATGCTGATTCTTATGTAAATTGATGTGTAGAATCATATGGTTTCAATTAAAATTGATTCTGAGCAATATAAATGAGTGTACTGAAAGCCCGAAAATTGCGCATTTAGTGTATTTTCATGCATATCAAGATTAATGCTGATTCTTATGTAAATTGATGTGTAGAATCATATGGTTACATTTAAAATTGATTCTGAGCAATATAAATGAGTGTACTGAAAGCCCGAAAATTGCGCATTTAGTGTATTTTCATGCATATCAAGATTAATGCTGATTATTATGTAAATTGATGTGTAGAATCATATGGTTTCATTTAAAATTGATTCTGAGCAATATAAATGAGTGTACTGAAAGCCCGAAAATTGCGCATCTAGTGTATTTTCATGCATACCAAGATTAATGCTGATTCTAATGTAAATTGATGTGTAGATTCATATGGTTTCATTTAAAATTCATTCTGAGCAATATAAATGAGTGTACTGAAAGCCCGAAAATTGCGCATTTAGTGTATTTTCATGCATATCAAGATTAATGCTGATTATTATGTAAATTGATGTGTAGAATCACATGGTCTCATTTCAAAATTGATTCTGAGCAATATAAATGAGTGTGCTGAAAGCCCGAATATCGCGCATTTAGTGTATTTTCATGCATATCAAGATTAATGCTGATTCTTATGTAAATTGATGTGTAGAATCATATGGTCTCATTTAAAATTGATTCTGATCAATATAAATGAGTGTACTGAAAGTCCAAAAACTGCGCATTTAGTGTATTTTCATGCATATCAAGATTAATGCTGATTCTTATGTAAATTGATGTGTAGAATCATATGGTTACATTTAAAATTGATTCTGAGCAATATAAATGAGTGTACTGAAAGCCCGAAATTTGCGCATTTAGTGTATTTTCATGCATATCAAGATTAATGCTAATTCTCATGTAAATTGATATGTAGAATCATACGGTCTCATTTAAAATTGATTCTGAGCAATATAAATGAGTGTACCGAAAGCCGGAAAATTGCGCATTTAGTGTATTTTCATGCATATCAAGATTAATGCTGATTCTTATGTAAATTGATGTGTAGAATCATATGGTCTCATTTAAAATTGGTTCTGATCAATATAAATGAGTGTACTGTAAGCCCGAAAATTGCGCATTTAGTGTATTTTCATGCATATCAAGATTAATGCTGATTCTTATGTAAATTGATGTGTAGAATCATATGGTCTCATTTAAAATTGATTCTGATCAATATAAATGAGTGTACTGAAAGCCCGAAAATTGCGCATTTAGTGTATTTTCATGCATATCAAGATTAATGCTGATTCTTATGTAAATTGATGTGTAGAATCATATGGTTACATTTAAAATTGATTCTGAGCAATATAAATGAGTGTACTGAAAGCCCGAAAATTGCGCATTTAGTGTATTTTCATGCATATCAAGATTAATGCTGATTATTATGTAAATTGATGTGTAGAATCATATGGTTTCATTTAAAATTGATTCTGAGCAATATAAATGAGTGTACTGAAAGCCCGAAAATTGCGCATCTAGTGTATTTTCATGCATATCAAGATTAATGCTGATTCTAATGTAAATTGATGTGTAGATTCATATGGTTTCATTTAAAATTCATTCTGAGCAATATAAATGAGTGTACTGAAAGCCCGAAAATTGCGCATTTAGTGTATTTTCATGCATATCAAGATTAATGCTGATTATTATGTAAATTGATGTGTAGAATCACATGGTCTCATTTCAAAATTGACTCTGAGCAATATAAATGAGTGTGCTGAAAGCCCGAATATCGCGCATTTAGTGTATTTTCATGCATATCAAGATTAATGCTGATTCTTATGTAAATTGATGTGTAGAATCATATGGTCTCATTTAAAATTGATTCTGATCAATATAAATGAGTGTACTGAAAGTCCAAAAACTGCGCATTTAGTGTATTTTCATGCATATCAAGATTAATGCTGATTCTTATGTAAATTGATGTGTAGAATCATATGGTTACATTTAAAATTGATTCTGAGCAATATAAATGAGTGTACTGAAAGCCCGAAATTTGCGCATTTAGTGTATTTTCATGCATATCAAGATTAATGCTAATTCTCATGTAAATTGATATGTAGAATCATACGGTCTCATTTAAAATTGATTCTGAGCAATATAAATGAGTGTACCGAAAGCCGGAAAATTGCGCATTTAGTGTATTTTCATGCATATCAAGATTAATGCTGATTCTTATGTAAATTGATGTGTAGAATCATATGGTCTCATTTAAAATTGGTTCTGATCAATATAAATGAGTGTACTGTAAGCCCGAAAATTGCGCATTTAGTGTATTTTCATGCATATCAAGATTAATGCTGATTCTTATGTAAATTGATGTGTAGAATCATATGGTCTCATTTAAAATTGATTCTGATCAATATAAATGAGTGTACTGAAAGACCAAAAACTGCGCATTTAGTGTATTTTCATGCATATCAAGATTAATGCTGATTCTTATGTAAATTGATGTGTAGAATCATACGGTCTCATATAAAATTGATTCAGAACAATATAAATGAGTGTACTGAAAGCCCGAAAATTGCGCATTTAGTGTATTTTCATGCATATCAAGATTAATGCTGATTCTTATGAAAATTGATGTGTAGAATCATACGGTCTCATATAAAATTGATTCTGATCAATATAAATGAGTGTACTGAAAGTCCAAAAACTGCGCATTTAGTGTATTTTCATGCATATCAAGATTACTGCTGATTCTTATGTAAATTGATGTGTAGAATCATATGGTCTCATATGGTTTCATTTAAAATTGATTCTGAGCAATATAAATGAGTGTACTGAAAGCCCGAAAATTGCGCATTAATGTATTTTCATGCATATCAAGATTAATGCTGATTCTTATGTAAATTGATGTGTAGAATCATATGGTCTCATTTAAAATTGATTCTGAGCAATATAAATGAGTGTGCTGAAAGCCCGAAAACTGCGAATTACTGTATTTTCAGGCATATCAAGATTAATGCTGATTCTTATGTAAATTGATGTGTAGAATCATATGTTCTCATTTAACATTGATTCTGAGCAATATAAATGAGTGTACTGAAAGCCCGAAAATTGCGCATTTAGTGTATTTTCATGCATATCAAGATTAAGGCTGATTCTTATGTAAATTGATATGTAGAATCATATGGTTTCATTTAAAATTTATTCTGAGCAATATAAACGAATGTACTGAAAGCCCGAAAATTGCGCATTTAGTGTATTTTCATGCATATCAAGATTAATGCTGATTCTTATGTAAATTGATGTGTAGAATCATATGGTCTCATTTAAAATTGATTCTGAGCAATATAAATGAGTGTACTGAAAGCCCGAAAATTGCGCATTTAGTGTATTTTCAGGCATATCAAGATTATTGCTGATTCTTATGTAAATTGATGTGTAGAATCATATGGTCTCATTTAAAATTGATTCTGATCAATATAAATGAGTGTACTGAAATATCAAAAACTGCGCATTTAGTGTATTTTCATGCATATCAAGATTAATGCAGATTCTTATGTAAATTGATGTGTAGAATCATATGTTCTCATTTAACATTGATTCTGATCAATATAAATGAGTGTACTGAAAGTCCAAAAACTGCGCATTTAGTGTATTTTCATGCATATCAAGATTAATGCTGATTCTTATGTAAATTGATGTGTAGAATCATATGGTTACATTTAAAATTGATTCTGAGCAATACAAATGAGTGTACTGAAAGCCCGAAAATTGCGCATGTAGTGTATTTTCATGCATATCAAGATTAATGATGATTCTTATGTAAATTGATGTGTAGAATCATATGGTTACATTTAAAATTGATTCTGAGCAATATAAATGAGTGTACTGAAAGCCCGAAATTTGCGCATTTAGTGTATTTTCATGCATATCAAGATTAATGCTGATTCTTATGTAAATTGATGTGTAGAATCATATGGTCTCATTTAAAATTGATTCTGATCAATATAAATGAGTGTACTGAAAGACCAAAAACTGCGCATTTAGTGTATTTTCATGCATATCAAGATTAATGCTGATTCTTATGTAAATTGATGTGTAGAATCATACGGTCTCATATAAAATTGATTCAGAACAATATAAATGAGTGTACTGAAATCCCGAAAATTGCGCATTTAGTGTATTTTCATGCATATCAAGATTAATGCTGATTCTTATGAAAATTGATGTGTAGAATCATACGGTCTCATATAAAATTGATTCTGATCAATATAAATGAGTGTACTGAAAGTCCAAAAACTGCGCATTTAGTGTATTTTCATGCATATCAAGATTACTGCTGATTCTTATGTAAATTGATGTGTAGAATCATATGGTCTCATATGGTTTCATTTAAAATTGATTCTGAGCAATATAAATGAGTGTACTGAAAGCCCGAAAATTGCGCATTAATGTATTTTCATGCATATCAAGATTAATGCTGATTCTTATGTAAATTGATGTGTAGAATCATATGGTCTCATTTAAAATTGATTCTGAGCAATATAAATGAGTGTGCTGAAAGCCCGAAAACTGCGAATTACTGTATTTTCATGCATATCAAGATTAATGCTGATTCTTATGTAAATTGATGTGTAGAATCATATGTTCTCATTTAACATTGATTCTGAGCAATATAAATGAGTGTACTGAAAGCCCGAAAATTGCGCATTTAGTGTATTTTCATGCATATCAAGATTAAGGCTGATTCTTATGTAAATTGATATGTAGAATCATATGGTTTCATTTAAAATTTATTCTGAGCAATATAAACGAATGTACTGAAAGCCCGAAAATTGCGCATTTAGTGTATTTTCATGCATATCAAGATTAATGCTGATTCTTATGTAAATTGATGTGTAGAATCATATGGTCTCATTTAAAATTGATTCTGAGCAATATAAATGAGTGTACTGAAAGCCCGAAAATTGCGCATTTAGTGTATTTTCAGGCATATCAAGATTATTGCTGATTCTTATGTAAATTGATGTGTAGAATCATATGGTCTCATTTAAAATTGATTCTGATCAATATAAATGAGTGTACTGAAATATCAAAAACTGCGCATTTAGTGTATTTTCATGCATATCAAGATTAATGCTGATTCTTATGTAAATTGATGTGTAGAATCATATGTTCTCATTTAACATTGATTCTGATCAATATAAATGAGTGTACTGAAAGTCCAAAAACTGCGCATTTAGTGTATTTTCATGCATATCAAGATTAATGCTGATTCTTATGTAAATTGATGTGTAGAATCATATGGTTACATTTAAAATTGATTCTGAGCAATACAAATGAGTGTACTGAAAGCCCGAAAATTGCGCATGTAGTGTATTTTCATGCATATCAAGATTAATGATGATTCTTATGTAAATTGATGTGTAGAATCATATGGTTACATTTAAAATTGATTCTGAGCAATATAAATGAGTGTACTGAAAGCCCGAAATTTGCGCATTTAGTGTATTTTCATGCATATCAAGATTAATGCTGATTCTTATGTAAATTGATGTGTAGAATCATATGGTCTCATTTAAAATTGATTCTGAGCAATATAAATGAGTGTACTGAAAGCCCGAAATTTGCGCATTTAGTGTATTTTCATGCATATCAAGATTAATGCTAATTCTCATGTAAATTGATATGTAGAATCATACGGTCTCATTTAAAATTGATTCTGAGCAATATAAATGAGTGTACCGAAAGCCGGAAAATTGCGCATTTAGTGTATTTTCATGCATATCAAGATTAATGCTGATTCTTATGTAAATTGATGTGTAGAATCATATGGTCTCATTTAAAATTGGTTCTGATCAATATAAATGAGTGTACTGTAAGCCCGAAAATTGCGCATTTAGTGTATTTTCATGCATATCAAGATTAATGCTGATTCTTATGTAAATTGATGTGTAGAATCATATGGTCTCATTTAAAATTGATTCTGATCAATATAAATGAGTGTACTGAAAGACCAAAAACTGCGCATTTAGTGTATTTTCATGCATATCAAGATTAATGCTGATTCTTATGTAAATTGATGTGTAGAATCATACGGTCTCATATAAAATTGATTCAGAACAATATAAATGAGTGTACTGAAAGCCCGAAAATTGCGCATTTAGTGTATTTTCATGCATATCAAGATTAATGCTGATTCTTATGAAAATTGATGTGTAGAATCATACGGTCTCATATAAAATTGATTCTGATCAATATAAATGAGTGTACTGAAAGTCCAAAAACTGCGCATTTAGTGTATTTTCATGCATATCAAGATTACTGCTGATTCTTATGTAAATTGATGTGTAGAATCATATGGTCTCATATGGTTTCATTTAAAATTGATTCTGAGCAATATAAATGAGTGTACTGAAAGCCCGAAAATTGCGCATTAATGTATTTTCATGCATATCAAGATTAATGCTGATTCTTATGTAAATTGATGTGTAGAATCATATGGTCTCATTTAAAATTGATTCTGAGCAATATAAATGAGTGTGCTGAAAGCCCGAAAACTGCGAATTACTGTATTTTCAGGCATATCAAGATTAATGCTGATTCTTATGTAAATTGATGTGTAGAATCATATGTTCTCATTTAACATTGATTCTGAGCAATATAAATGAGTGTACTGAAAGCCCGAAAATTGCGCATTTAGTGTATTTTCATGCATATCAAGATTAAGGCTGATTCTTATGTAAATTGATATGTAGAATCATATGGTTTCATTTAAAATTTATTCTGAGCAATATAAACGAATGTACTGAAAGCCCGAAAATTGCGCATTTAGTGTATTTTCATGCATATCAAGATTAATGCTGATTCTTATGTAAATTGATGTGTAGAATCATATGGTCTCATTTAAAATTGATTCTGAGCAATATAAATGAGTGTACTGAAAGCCCGAAAATTGCGCATTTAGTGTATTTTCAGGCATATCAAGATTATTGCTGATTCTTATGTAAATTGATGTGTAGAATCATATGGTCTCATTTAAAATTGATTCTGATCAATATAAATGAGTGTACTGAAATATCAAAAACTGCGCATTTAGTGTATTTTCATGCATATCAAGATTAATGCTGATTCTTATGTAAATTGATGTGTAGAATCATATGTTCTCATTTAACATTGATTCTGATCAATATAAATGAGTGTACTGAAAGTCCAAAAACTGCGCATTTAGTGTATTTTCATGCATATCAAGATTAATGCTGATTCTTATGTAAATTGATGTGTAGAATCATATGGTTACATTTAAAATTGATTCTGAGCAATACAAATGAGTGTACTGAAAGCCCGAAAATTGCGCATGTAGTGTATTTTCATGCATATCAAGATTAATGATGATTCTTATGTAAATTGATGTGTAGAATCATATGGTTACATTTAAAATTGATTCTGAGCAATATAAATGAGTGTACTGAAAGCCCGAAATTTGCGCATTTAGTGTATTTTCATGCATATCAAGATTAATGCTGATTCTTATGTAAATTGATGTGTAGAATCATATGGTCTCATTTAAAATTGATTCTGATCAATATAAATGAGTGTACTGAAAGACCAAAAACTGCGCATTTAGTGTATTTTCATGCATATCAAGATTAATGCTGATTCTTATGTAAATTGATGTGTAGAATCATACGGTCTCATATAAAATTGATTCAGAACAATATAAATGAGTGTACTGAAAGCCCGAAAATTGCGCATTTAGTGTATTTTCATGCATATCAAGATTAATGCTGATTCTTATGAAAATTGATGTGTAGAATCATACGGTCTCATATAAAATTGATTCTGATCAATATAAATGAGTGTACTGAAAGTCCAAAAACTGCGCATTTAGTGTATTTTCATGCATATCAAGATTACTGCTGATTCTTATGTAAATTGATGTGTAGAATCATATGGTCTCATATGGTTTCATTTAAAATTGATTCTGAGCAATATAAATGAGTGTACTGAAAGCCCGAAAATTGCGCATTTAGTGTATTTTCATGCATATCAAGATTAATGCTGATTCTTATGTAAATTGATATGTAGAATCATATGGTTTCATTTAAAATTGATTCTGAGCAATATAAATGAGTGTACTGAAAGCCCGAAAATTGCGCATTTAGTGTATTTTCATGCATATCAAGATTAATGCTGATTCTTATGTAAATTGATGTGTAGAATCATATGGTCTCATTTAAAATTGATTCTGAGCAATATAAATGAGTGTACTGAAAGCCCGAAAATTGCGCATTTAGTGTATTTTCATGCATGTCAAGATTAATGCTGATTCTTATGTAAATTGATGTGTAGAATCATATGGTCTCATTTAAAATTGATTCTGAGTAATATAAATGCGTGTACTGAAAGACCGAAAATTGCGCATTTAGTGTATTTTCATGCATATCAAGATTAATGCTGATTCTTATGTAAATTGATGTGTAGAATCATATGGTTTCAATTAAAATTGATTCTGAGCAATATAAATGACTGTACTGAAAGACCAAACACTGGGCATTTAGTGTATTTTCATGCATATCCAGATTAATGCTGATTCATATGTAAATTGATATGTAGAATCATATGGTTTCATTTAAAATTTGTTCTGAGCAATATAAATGAGTGTACTGAAAGCCCGAAAATTGCGCATTTAGTGTATTTTCATGCATATCAAGATTAATGCTGATTCTTATGTAAATTGATGTGTAGAATCATATGGTCTCATTTAAAATTGATTCTGAGCAATATAAATGAGTGTACTGAAAGCCCGAAAATTGCGCATTTAGTGTATTTTCATGCATATCAAGATTAATGCTGATTCTTATGTAAATTGATATGTAGAATCATATGGTTTCATTTAAAATTTATTCTGAGCAATATAAATGAGTGTACTGAAAGCCCGAAAATTGCGCATTTAGTGTATTTTCATGCATATCAAGATTAATGCTGATTCTTATGTAAATTGATGTGTAGAATCATATGGTCTCATTTAAAATTGATTCTGAGCAATATAAATGAGTGTACTGAAAGCCCGAAAATTGCGCATTTAGTGTATTTTCATGCATATCAAGATTAATGCTGATTCTTATGTAAATTGATATGTAGAATCATATGGTTTCATTTAAAATTTATTCTGAGCAATATAAATGAGTGTACTGAAAGCCCGAAAATTGCGCATTTAGTGTATTTTCATGCATATCAAGATTAATGCTGATTCTTATGTAAATTGATGTGTAGAATCATATGGTCTCATTTAAAATTGATTCTGAGCAATATAAATGAGTGTACTGAAAGCCCGAAAATTGCGCATTTAGTGTATTTTCATGCATGTCAAGATTAATGCTGATTCTTATGTAAATTGATGTGTAGAATCATATGGTCTCATTTAAAATTGATTCTGAGTAATATAAATGCGTGTACTGAAAGACCGAAAATTGCGCATTTAGTGTATTTTCATGCATATCAAGATTAATGCTGATTCTTATGTAAATTGATGTGTAGAATCATATGGTTTCAATTAAAATTGATTCTGAGCAATATAAATGACTGTACTGAAAGACCAAACACTGGGCATTTAGTGTATTTTCATGCATATCCAGATTAATGCTGATTCATATGTAAATTGATATGTAGAATCATATGGTTTCATTTAAAATTTGTTCTGAGCAATATAAATGAGTGTACTGAAAGCCCGAAAATTGCGCATTTAGTGTATTTTCATGCATATCAAGATTAATGCTGATTCTTATGTAAATTGATGTGTAGAATCATATGGTCTCATTTAAAATTGATTCTGATCAATATAAATGAGTGTACTGAAATATCAAAAACAGCGCATTTAGTGTATTTTCATGCATATCAAGATTAATGCTGATTCTTATGTAAATTGATGTGTAGAATCATATGGTCTCATTTAAAATTGATTCTGAGCAATATAAATGAGTGTGCTGAAAGCCCGAAAATTGCGAATTACTGTATTTTCATGCATATCAAGATTAATGCTGATTCTTATGTAAATTGATGTGTAGAATCAGATGTTCTCATTTAACATTGATTCTGATCAATATAAATGAGTGTACTGAAAGTCCAAAAACTGCGCATTTAGTGTATTTTCATGCATATCAAGATTAATGCTGATTCTTATGTAAATTGATGTGTAGAATCATATGGTTACATTTAAAATTGATTCTGAGCAATATAAATGAGTGTACTGAAAGCCCGAAATTTGCGCATTTAGTGTATTTTCATGCATATCAAGATTAATGCTGATTCTTATGTAAATTGATGTGTAGAATCATATGGTCTCATTTAAAATTGATTCTGAGCAATATAAATGAGTGTACTGAAAGCCGGAAAATTGCGCATTTAGTGTATTTCCATGCATATCAAGATTAATGCTGATTCTTATGTAAATTGATTTGTAGAATCATATGGTCTCATTTAAAATTGTTTCTGATCAATATAAATGAGTGTACTGTAAGCCCGAAAATTGCGCATTTAGTGTATTTTCATGCATATGAGGATTAATGCTGATTCTTATGTAAATTGATGTGTAGAATCATATGGTGTCATTTAAAATTGATTCCGAGCAATATAAATGAGTGTACTGAAAGCCCGAAATTGCGCATTTAGTGTATTTTCATGCATATCAAGATTAATGCTGATTCTTATGTAAATTGATGTGTAGAATCATATGGTTTCAATTTAAATTGATTCTGAGCAATATAAATGACTGTACTGAAAGACCAAACACTGCGCATTTAGTGTATTTTCATGCATATCCAGGTTAATGCTGATTCATATGTAAATTGATGTGTAGAATCATACGGTCTCATTTAAAATTGATTCTGAGCAATATAAATGAGTGTACTGAAAGCCCGAAAATTGCGCATTTAGTGTATTTTCATGCATATCAAGATTAATGCTGATTCTTATGTAAATTGATATGAAGAATCATATGGTTTCATTTAAAATTTATTCTGAGCAATATAAATGAGTGTACTGAAAGCCCGAAAATTGCGCATTTAGTGTATTTTCATGCATATCAAGATTAATGCTGATTCTTATGTAAATTGATGTGTAGAATCATATGGTCTCATTTAAAATTGATTCTGAGCAATATAAATGAGTGTACTGAAAGCCCGAAAATTGCGCATTTAGTGTATTTTCATGCATATCAAGATTATTGCTGATTCTTATGTAAATTGAAGTGTAGAATCATATGGTCTCATTTAAAATTGATTCTGATCAATATAAATGAGTGTACTGAAATATCAAAAACTGCGCATTTAGTGTATTTTCATGCATATCAAGATTAATGCTGATTCTTATGCAAATTGATGTGTAGAATCATATGGTCTCATTTAAAATTGACTCTGAGCAATATAAATGAGTGTACTGAAAGCCCGAAAATTGCGCATCTAGTGTATTTTCATGCATATCAAGATTAATGCTGATTCTTATGTAAATTGATGTGTAGAATCATATGGTCTCATTTAAAATTGATTCTGATCAATATAAATGAGTGTACTGAAAGCCCGAAAATTGCGCATTTAGTGTATTTTCATGCATATCAAGATTAATGCTGATTCTTATGTAAATTGATGTGTAGAATTATACGGTCTCATTTAAAATTTATTCTGAGCAATATAAATGAGTGTACTGAAAGCCCGAAAATTGCGCATTTAGTGTATTTTCATGCATATCAAGATTAATGCTGATTCTTATGTAAATTGATGTGTAGAATCATATGGTCTCATTTAAAATTGATTCTGAGCAATATAAATGAGTGTACTGAAAGCCCGAAAATTGCGCATTTAGTGTATTTTCATGCATATCAAGATTAATGCTGATTCTTATGTAAATTGATGTGTAGAATCATATGGTCTCATTTAAAATTGATTCTGAGCAATATAAATGAGTGTACTGAAAGCCCGAAAATTGCGCATTTAGTGTATTTTCATGCATATCAAGATTAATGCTGAATCTTATGTAAATTGATGTGTAGAATTATACGGTCTCATTTAAAATTGATTCTGAGCAATATAAATGAGTGTACTGAAAGCCCGAAAATTGCGCATTTAGTGTATTTTCATGCATATCAAGATTAATGCTGATTCTTATGTAAATTGATATGTAGAATCATATGGTTTCATTTAAAATTTATTCTGAGCAATATAAATGAGTGTACTGAAAGCCCGAAAATTGCGAATTTAGTGTATTTTCATGCATATCAAGATTAATGCTGATTCTTATGTAAATTGATGTGTAGAATCATATGGTCTCATTTAAAATTGATTCTGAGCAATATAAATGAGTGTACTGAAAGCCCGAAAATTGCGCATTTAGTGTATTTTCATGCATATCAAGATTAATGCTGATTCTTATGTAAATTGATGTGTAGAATCATATGGTCTCATTTAAAATTGATTCTGATCAATATAAATGAGTGTACTGAAATATCAAAAACTGCGCATTTAGTGTATTTTCATGCATATCAAGATTAATGCTGATTCTTATGTAAATTGATGTGTAGAATCATATGGTCTCATTTAAAATTGATTCTGATCAATATAAATGAGTGTACTGAAAGCCCGAAAATTGCGCATTTAGTGTATTTTCATGCATATCAAGATTAATGCTGATTCTTATGTAAATTGATGTGTAGAATTATACGGTCTCATTTCAAATTGATTCTGAGCAATATAAATGAGTGTACTGAAAGCCCGAAAATTGCGCATTTAGTGTATTTTCATGCATATCAAGATTAATGCTGATTCTTATGTAAATTGATATGTAGAATCATATGGTTTCATTTAAAATTTATTCTGAGCAATATAAATGAGTGTACTGAAAGCCCGAAAATTGCGAATTTAGTGTATTTTCATGCATATCAAGATTAATGCTGATTCTTATGTAAATTGATGTGTAGAATCATATGGTCTCATTTAAAATTGATTCTGAGCAATATAAATGAGTGTACTGAAAGCCCGAAAATTGCGCATTAATGTATTTTCATGCATATCAAGATTAATGCTGATTCTTATGTAAATTGATGTGTAGAATCATATGGTCTCATTTAAAATTGATTCTGATCAATATAAATGAGTGTACTGAAATATCAAAAACTGCGCATTTAGTGTATTTTCATGCATATCAAGATTAATGCTGATTCTTATGTAAATTGATGTGTAGAATTATACGGTCTCATTTAAAATTGATTCTGAGCAATATAAATGAGTGTACTGAAAAGCCCGAAAATTGCGCATTTAGTGTATTTTCATGCATATCAAGATTAATGCTGATTCTTATGTAAATTGATGTGTAGAATCATATGGTTTCAATTGAAATTGATTCTGAGCAATATAAATGAGTGTACAGAAATCCCGAAAATTGCGCATTTAGTGTATTTTCATGCATATCAAGATTAATGATGATTCTTATGTAAATTGATGTGTAGAATCATATGGTCTCATTTAAAATTGATTCTGAGCAATATAAATGAGTGTGCTGAAAGCCCGAAAATTGCGCATTTAGTGTATTTTCATGCATATCAAGATTAATGCTGATTCTTATGTAAATTGATGTGTAGAATCATATGGTATCGTTAAAATTGATTCTGATCAATATAAATGAGTGTTCTGAAAGACCAAAAACTGCGCATTTAGTGTATTTTCCTGCATATCAAGATTAATGCTGATTCTTATCTAAATTGATGTGTAGAATCATACGGTCTCATTTAAAATTGATTCTGAGCAATATAAATGAGTGTACTTAAAGCCCAAAAATTGCGCATTAATGTATTTTCATGCATATCAAGATTAATACTGATTCTTATGTAAATTGATGTGTAGAATCATACGGTCCCATTTAAAATTGATTCTGAGCAATATCAATGAGTGTACTGAAAGCTGGAATGTTGTGCATTAAGTGTATTTTCATGCATATCAAGATTAATGCTGATTCTTATGTAAATTTATGTGTAGTATTATATGATCTCATTTAAAATTGATTCTGATCAATATAAATGAGTGTACTGTAAGCCCGAAAATTGAGCATTTAGTGTATTTTCATGCATATCAAGATTAATGCTGATTCTTATGTAAATTGATGTGTAGAATCATACGGTCTCATTTAAAATTCATTCTGAGCAATATAAATGAGTGTACTGAAAGCCCGAAAATTGCGCATTTAATGTATTTTCATGCATATCAAGATTAATGCTGATTCTTATGTAAATTGATGTGTAGAATCATATGGTTTCAATTAAAATTGATTCTGAGCAATATAAATGAGTGTACTGAAAGCCCGAAAATTGCGCATTTAGTGTATTTTAATGCATATCAAGATTAATGCTGATTCTTATGTAAATTGATATGTAGAATCATATGGTCTCATTTAAAATTCATCCTGAGCAATATAAATGAATGTACTGAAAACCCGACAATTGCGCATTTAGTGTATTTTCATGCATATCAAGATTAATGCTAATTCTCTATGTAAATTGATGTGTAGAATCATATGGTCTCATTTAAAATTGAATTCTGATCAATATAAATGAGTGTACTGTAAGCCCGAAAATTGCGCATTTAGTGTATTTTCATGCATATCAAGATTAATGCTGATTCTTATGTAAATTGATGTGTAGAATCATACGGTCTCATTTAAAATTGATTCTGAGCAATATCAATGAGTGTACTGAAAGCTGGAATGTTGTGCATTAAGTGTATTTTCATGCATATATAGATTAATGCTGATTCTTATGTAAATTTACGTGTAGTATTATATGATCTCATTTAAAATTGATTCTGATCAATATAAATGAGTGTACTGTAAGCCCGAAAATTGAGCATTTAGTGTATTTTCATGCATATCAAGATTAATGCTGATTCTTATGTAAATTGATGTGTAGAATCATACGGTCTCATTTAAAATTCATTCTGAGCAATATAAATGAGTGTACTGAAAGCCCGAAAATTGCGCATTTAATGTATTTTCATGCATATCAAGATTAATGCTGATTCTTATGTAAATTGATGTGTAGAATCATATGGTTTCAATTAAAATTGATTCTGAGCAATATAAATGAGTGTACTGAAAGCCCGAAAATTGCGCATTTAGTGTATTTTAATGCATATCAAGATTAATGCTGATTCTTATGTAAATTGATGTGTAGAATCATATGGTCTCATTTAAAATTCATCCTGAGCAATATAAATGAATGTACTGAAAGCCCGACAATTGCGCATTGAGTGTATTTTCATGCATATCAAGATTAATGCTAATTCTTATGTAAATTGATGTGTAGAATCATATGGTCTCATTTAAAATTGAATCTGATCAATATAAATGAGTGTACTGTAAGCCCGAAAATTGCGCATTTAGTGTATTTTCATGCATATCAAGATTAATGCTGATTCTTATGTAAATTGATGTGTAGAATCATACGGTCTCATTAAAAATTGATTCTGAGCAATATAAATGAGTGTACTGTAAGCCGGAAATTGCGCATTTATTGTATTTTCATGCATATCAAGATTAATGCTGATTCTTATGTAAATTGATGTGTAGAATCATGGTTTCATTTAAAATTGATTCTGAGCAATATAAATGACTGTACTGAAAGACCAAACACTGCGCATTTAGTGTATGTTCATGCATATCAAGATTAATGCTGATTCTTAAGTAAATTGATGTGTAGAATCATACGGTCTCATTTAAAATTGATTCTGAGCAATATAAATGAGTGTACTGAAAGCGCGAATATTGCGCATTTAGTGTATTTTCATGCATATCAAGATTAATGCTGATTCTTATGTAAATTGATGTGTAGAATCATATGGTTTCAATTGAAATTGATTCTGAGCAATATAAATGAGTGTACTGAAAGCCCGAAAATTGCGCATTTAGTGTATTTTCATGCATATCAAGATTAATGCTGATTCTTATGTAAATTGATGTGTAGAATCATATGGTCTCATTTAAAATTGATTCTGAGCAATATAAATGAGTGTACTGAAAGCTGGAATATTGCGCATTTAGTGTATTTTCATGCATATAAAGATTAATGCTGATTCTTATGTAAATTGATGTGTAGAATCATATGATCTCATTTGAAATTGATTCTGATCAATATAAATGAGTGTACTGTAAGCCCGAAAATTGAGCATTTAGTGTATTTTCATGCATATCAAGATTAATGCTGATTCTTATGTAAATTGACGTGTAGAATCATACGGTCTAATTTAAAATTGATTCTGAGCAATATAAATGAGTGTACTGAAAGCCCGAAAATTGCGCATTTAGTGTATTTTCATGCATATCAAGATTAATGCTGATTCTTATGTAAATTGATGTGTAGAATCATATGGTTTCAATTAAAATTGATTCTGAGCAATATAAATGAGTGTACTGAAAGCCCGAAAATTGCGCAATTAGTGTATTTTCATGCATATCAAGATTAATGCTGATTCTTATGTAAATTGATGTGTAGAACCATATGGTCTCATTTAAAATTGATTCTGATCAATATAAATGAGTGTACTGTAAGCCCGAAAATTGCGCATTTAGTGTATTTTCATGCATATCAATATTAATGCTGATTCTTATGTAAATTGATGTGTAGAATCATATGGTCTCATTTAAATTGATTCTGAGCAATATAAATGATTGTACTGAAAGACCAAACACTGCGCATTTAGTGTATTTTAATGCATATCAAGATTAATGCTGATTCTTATGTAAATTGGTGTGTAGAATCATACGGTCTCATTTAAAATTGATTCTGAGCAATATAAATGAGTGTACTGAAAGCCCGAATATTGCGCATTTAGTGTATTTTCATGCATATCAAGATTAATGCTGATTCTTATGTAAATTGATGTGTAGAATCATATGGTTTCAATTGAAATTGATTCTGAGCAATATAAATGAGTGTACTGAAAGCCCGAAAATTGCGCATTTAGTGTATTTTCATGCATATCAAGATTAATGCTGATTCTTAAGTAAATTGATGTGTAGAATCATATGGTATCATTTAAAATTGATTCTGATCAATATAAATGAGTGTACAGAAAGACCAAAAACTGCGCATTTAGTGTATTTTCATGCATATCAAGATTAATGCTGATTCTTATGTAAATTGATGTGAAGAAACATACGGTCTCATTTAAAATTGATACTGAGCAATATAAATGAGTGTACTTAAAGCCCGAAAATTGCGCATTTAGTGTATTTTCATGCATATCAAGATTAATGCTGATTCTTATGTAAATTGATGTGTAGAATCATACGGTCTCATTTAAAATTGATTCTGAGCAATATAAATGAGTGTACTGAAAGCTGGACTATTGCGCATTAAGTGTATTTTCATGCATATCAAGATTAATGCTGATTCTTATGTAAATTGATGTGTAGAATCATATGATCTCATTTGAAATTTATTCTGATCAATATAAATGAGTGTACTGTAAGCCCGAAAATTGAGCATTTAGTGTATTTTCATGCATATCAAGATTAATGCTGATTCTTATGTAAATTGACGTGTAGAATCATACGGTCTCATTTAAAATTGATTCTGAGCAATATAAATGAGTGTACTGAAAGCCCGAAAATTGCGCATTTAGTGTATTTTCATGCATATCAAGATTAATGCTGATTCTTATGTAAATTGATGTCTAGAATCATATGGTCTCATTTAAAATTGATTCTGATCAATATAAATGAGTGTACTGAAAGACCAAAACTGCGCATTTAGTGTATTTTCATGCATATCAAGATTAATGCTGATTCTTATGTAAATTAATGTGTAGAAACATACGGTCTCATTTAAAATTGATTCTGAGCAATATAAATGAGTGTACTTAAAGCCCGAAAATTGCACATTTAGTGTATTTTCATGCATATCAAGATTAATGCTGATTCTTATGTAAATTGATGTGTAGAATCATACGGTCTCATTTAAAATTGATTCTGAGCAATATAAATGAGTGTACTGAAAGTTGGAATATTGCGCATTAAGTGTATTTTCATGCATATCAAGATTAATGCTGATTCTTATGTAAATTGATGTGGAGAATCATATGGTCTCATTTAAAATTGATTCTGAGCAATAGAAATGACTGTACTGAAAGACCGAATATTGCGCATTTAGTGTATTTTCATGCATATCAAGATTAATTCTGATTCTTATGTAAATTAATGTGTAGAAACATACGGTCTCATTTAAAATTGATTCTGAGCAATATAAATGAGTGTACTTAAAACCCGAAAATTGCGCATTTAGTGTATTTTCTTGCATATCAAGATTAATGCTGATTCTTATGTAAATTGGTGTGTAGAATCATATGGTTTAAATTAAAATTGATTCTGAACAATATAAATGAGTGTACTGAAAGCCCGAAAATTGCGCATTTAGTGTATTTTCATGCATATCAAGATTAATGCTGATTCTTATGTAAATTGATGTGTAGAATCATATGATCTCATTTAAAATTGATTCTAATCCTATATAAATGAGTGTACTGTAAGCCCGAAAATTGAGCATTTAGTGTATTTTCATGCATATCAAGATTAATGCTGATTCTTATGTAAATTGATGTGTAGAATCATACGGTCTCATTTAAAATTGATTCTGAGCAATATAAATGAGTGTACTGAAAGCTGGAATTTTCGCATTAAGTGTATTTTCATGCATATCAAGATTAATGCTGATTCTTATGTAAATTGATGTGTAGAATCATATGGTTTCATTTAAAATTGATTCTGAGCAATATAAATGAATGTACCGAAAGCCCGAAAATTGCGCATTTAGTGTATTTTCATGCATATCAAAATTAATGCTGATTCTTATGTAAATTGATGTGTAGAATCATATAATTTCAATTTACATAAGAATCAGCATTAATCTTGATATGCAAGAAAATACACTAAATGCTCAATTTTCAGTTACATACACTCATTTATATCGATCAGAATCAATTTCATATGAGATCATATGATTCTACACATCAATTTACATAAGAATCAGCCTTAATCTTGATATGCATGAAAATACACTTAATGCGCAATATTCCAGCTTTTAGTACACTCATTTATATTGCTCAATATCAATTTTAAATGAGACCGTATGTTTCTACACATCAATTTACATAAGAATCTGCATTAATCTTGATATGCATGAAAATACACTAAATGCGCAGTTTTTGGTCTTTTAGTACACTGATTTATATTGATCAGAATCAATATTAAATGATACCATATGATTCTACACATCAATTTACATAAGAATCAGCATTAATCTTTATATGCATGAAAATACACTAAATGCGCAATTTTCAGTCATTCAGTACAGTCATTTCTATTGCTCAGAATCAATTTTAATTGAAACCATATGATTCTACACATCAATTTACATAAGAATCAGCATTAATCTTGATATGCATGAAAATACACTAAGTGCGCAATTTTCCGGCTTTCAGTACATTCATTTATATTGCCCAGAATCAATTTTAAATGAGACCATATGATTCTACACATCAATTTACATAAGAATAAGCATTAATCTTGATATGCATGAAAATACACTAAATGCGCAATTTTCGGGCTTTCAGTACATTCATTTATGTCGATCGGAGTCAATTTTATATAAGACCATATGATTCTACACATCAATTTACATAAGAATCAGCATTAATCTTGATATGCATGAAAATACACTAAATGCGCAATTTTCGGGCTTTCAGTACACTCATTTATATTGCTCAGAATCAATTTTAAATGAGATCATATGATTCTACACATCAATTTACATAAGAATCAGCATTAATCTTGATATGCATGAAAATACACTTAATGCGCAATATTCCAACTTTCAGTACACTCATTTATATTGCTCAGAATCAATTTTAAATTAGACCGTATGATTCTACACGTCAATTTACATAAGAATCAGCATTAATCTTGATATGCATGAAAATACACTAAATGCTCAATATTCGGGCTTTACAGTACACTCATTTATATTGATCAGAATCAATTTCAAATGAGGTCATATGATTCTCCACATCAATTTACATAAGAATCAGCATTAATCTTGATATGCATGAAAATACACTTAATGCGCAATATTCCAGCTTTCAGTACACTCATTTATATTGATCAGAATCAATTTTAAATGATACCATATGATTCTACACATCAATTTACATAAGAATCAGCATTAATCTTGATATGCATGAAAATACACTAAATGCGCAATTTTCAGTCATTCAGTACAGTCATTTCTATTGCTCAGAATCAATTTTAAATGAGACCATATGATTCTACACATCAATTTACATAAGAATCAGCATTAATCTTGATATGCATGAAAATACACTAAATGCGCAATTTTCGGGAATTTACAGTGCACTCATTTATATTGATCAGAATCAATTTAAAATGAGACCATATGATTGTACACATCAATTTACATAAGAATCAGCATTAATCTTGATATGCATGAAAATACACTAAATGCGCAATTTTCGGGCTTTTCAGTACACTCATTTATATTGCTCAGAATCAATTTTAAATGAGACCGTATGATTCTACACATCAATTTACATAAGAAGCACCATTAATCTTGATATGCATGAAAATACACTAAATGCGCAGTGTTTGGTCTTTCAGTACAGTAATTTATATTGCTCAGAATCAATTTTAAATGAAACCATGATTCTACACATCAATTTACATAAGAATCAGCATTAATCTTGATATGCATGAAAATACATTAAATGCGCAATTTCCGGTTACAGTACACTCATTTATATTGCTCAGAATCAATTTTAAATGAGACCATATGATTCTACACATCAATTTACATGAGAATCAGCATTAATCTTGATATGCATGAAAATACATTAATGCGAAATTTTCGGGCTTACAGTACACTCATTTATATTGCTCAGAATCAATTTTAATTGAAACCATATGATTCTACACATCAATTTTCATAAGAATCAGCATTAATCTTGATATGCATGAAAATACACTAAATGCACAATTTTCGGGCTTTCAGTACACTCATTTATATTGCTCAGAATCAATTTTAAATGAGACCGTATGATTCTACACATCAATTTACATAAGAATCAGCATTAATCTTGATATGCATGAAAATACACTTAATGCGCAATTTTCCGGCTTACAGTACACTCATTTATATGGCTCAGAATCAATTTTAAATGAGACCATATGATTCTACACATCAATTTACATAAGAATCAGCATTAATCTTGATATGCATGAAAATACACTAAATGCGCAATTTTCGGGCTTACAGTACACTCATTTATATTGATCAGATTCAATTTTAAATGAGACCATATGATTCTACACATCAATTTACATAAGAATCAGCATTAATCTTGATATGCATGAAAATACACTAAATGCGCAATTTTCGGGCTTTCAGTACACTCATTTATATTGCTCAGAATCAATTTTAATTGAATCCATATGATTCTACACATCAATTTACATAAGAATCAGCATTAATCTTGATATGCATGAAAATACATTAAATGCGCGATTTTCGGGCTTTCAGTACACTCATTTATATTGCTCAGAATGAATTTTAAATGAGACCGTATGATTCTACACATCAATTTACATAAGAATCAGCATTAATCTTGATATGCATGAAAATACACTAAATGCTCAATTTTCGGTCTTACAGTACACTCATTTATATTGATCAGAATCAATTTTAAATGAGATCATATAATTCTACACATAAATTTACATAAGAATCAGCATTAATCTTGATATGCATGAAAATACACTAAATGCGCAATTTTCAGGCTTTCTGTACACTCATTTATATTGCTCAGAATCAATTTTAAATGAAACCATATGATTGTACACATCAATTTACATAAGAATCAGCATTAATCTTGATATGCATGAAAATACACTAAATGCGCAATTTTCGGGCTTTCAGTACACTCATTTATATTGCTCAGAATCAATTTTAAATGAGACCGTATGATTCTACACATCAATTTACATACGAATCAGCATTAATCTTGATATGCATGAAAATACACTAAATGCGCAGTTTTTGATATTTCAGTACACTCATTTATATTGATCAGAATCAATTTTAAATGAGACCATATGATTCCACACATCAATTTACATAAGAATCAGCATTAATCTTGATATGCATGAAAATACACTAAATGCGTAATTTTCGGGCTTTCAGTACACTCATTTATATTGCTCAGAATCAATTTTAAATGAGACCATATGATTCTACACATCAATTTACATAAGAATCAGCATTAATCTTGATATGCATGAAAATACACTAAATGCGCAATTTTCGGGCTTTCAGTACACTCATTTATATTGCTCAGTGTCAATTTTAAATGAGACCATATGATTCTACACATCAATTTACATAAGAATCAGCATTAATCTTGATATGCATGAAGATACACTAAATGCGCAATTTTCGGGCTTTCAGTACACTCATTTATATTGCTCAGAAAAAATTTTAAATGAAACCATATGATTCTACATATCAATTTACATAAGAATCAGCATTAATCTTGATATGCATGAAAATACACTAAATGCGCAATTTTCGGGCTTTCCGTACACTCATTTATATTGCTCAGTGTCAATTTTAAATGAGACCGTATGATTCTACTCATCAATTTACATAAGAATCAGCATTAATCTTGATATGCATGAAAATACACTAAATGCGCAGTTTTTGATATTTCAGTACACTCATTTATATTGATCAGAATCAATTTTAAATGAGACCATATGATTCTACACATCAATTTACATAAGAATCAGCAATAATCTTGATATGCATGAAAATCCACTAAATGCACAATTTTCGGGGTTTCAGTACACTCATTTATATTGCTCAGAATCAATTTTAAATGAGACCATATGATTCTACACATCAATTTACATAAGAATCAGCATTAATCTTGATATGCATGAAAATACACTAAATGCGCAATTTTCGGGCTTTCAGTACACTCATTTATATTGCTCAGAATAAATTTTAAATGAAACCATATGATTCTACATATCAATTTACATAAGAATCAGCATTAATCTTGATATGCATGAAAATACACTAAATGCGCAATTTTCGGGCTTTCAGTACACTCATTTATATTGCTCAGAGTCAATTTTAAATGAGACCGTATGATTCTACACATCAATTTACATATGAATCAGCATTAATCTGGATATGCATGAAAATACACTAAATGCGCAATTTTCGGGCTTTCAGTACACTCATTTGTATTGCTCAGAATCAATTTTAAATGTAACCATATGATTCTACACATCAATTTACATAAGAATCAGCATTAATCTTGATATGCATGAAAATACACTAAATGCGCAGTTTTTGGACTTTCAGTACACTCATTTATATTGATCAGAATCAATGTTAAATGAGACCATATGATTCTACACATCAATTTACATAAGAATCAGCATTAATCTTGATATGCATGAAAATACAGTAATTCGCAATTTTCGGGCTTTCAGCACACTCATTTATATTGCTCAGAATCAATTTTAAATGAGACCATATGATTCTACACATCAATTTACATAAGAATCAACATTAATCTTGATATGCATGAAAATACACTAAATGCGCAATTTTCGGGCTTTCAGTACACTCATTTATATTGCTCAGAATCAATTTTAAATGAAACCATATGAGACCATATGATTCTACACATCAATTTACATAAGAATCAGCATTAATCTTGATATGCATGAAAATACACTAAATGCGCAGTTTTTGGACTTTCAGTACACTCATTTATATTGATCAGAATCAATTTTAAATGAGACCATATGATTTTACACATCAATTTACATAAGAATCAGCATTAATCTTGATATGCATGAAAATACACTAAATGCGCAATTTTCCGGCTTTCAGTACACTCATTTATATTGCTCAGAATCAATTTTAAATGAGACCATATGATTCTACACATCAATTTACATAAGAATCAGCATTAATCTTGATATGCATGAAAATACACTAAATGCGCAATTTTCGTGCTTTCAGGACACTCCTTTATATTGCTCAGCATAAATTTTAAATGAGACCATATGATTCCACACATCAATTTACATAAGAATCAGCATTAATCTTGATATGCATGAAAATACACTAAATGCGCAATATTCGGGCTTTCAGTACACTCATTTATATTGTTCTGAATCAATTTTATATGAGACCGTATGATTCTACACATCAATTTACATAAGAATCAGCATTAATCTTGATATGCATGAAAATACACTAAATGCGCAGTTTTTGGTCTTTCAGTACACTCATTTATATTGATCAGAATCAATTTTAAATGAGACCATATGATTCTACACATCAATTTACATAAGAATCAGCATTAATCTTGATATGCATGAAAATACACTAAATGCGCAATTTTCAGGCTTACAGTACACTCATTTATATTGATCAGAACCAATTTTAAATGAGACCATATGATTCTACACATCAATTTATATAAGAATCAGCATTAATCTTGATATGCATGAAAATACACTAAATGCGCAATTTTCCGGCTTTCGGTACACTCATTTATATTGCTCAGAATCAATTTTAAATGGGACCATATGATTCTACACATCAATTTACATAAGAATCAGCATTAATCTTGATATGCATGAAAATACACTAAATGCGCAATTTTTGGGCTTTCAGTACTCTTATTTATATTGCTCAGAATCAATTTTAATTGAAACTATATGATTCTACACATCAATTTACATAAGAATCAGCTTTAATCTTGATATGCATGAAAATACACTAAATGCGCAATTTTCGGGCTTTCAGTACACTCATTTATATTGCTCAGAATCAATTTTAAATGAGACCGTATGATTCTACACATCAATTTATATAAGAATTAGCATTAATCTTGATATGCATGAAAATACACTAAATGCGCAAATTTCGGGCTTTCAGTACACTCATTTATATTGCTCAGAATCAATTTTAAATGTAACCATATGATTCTACACATCAATTTACATAAGAATCAGCATTAATCTTGATATGCATGAAAATACACTAAATGCGCAGTTTTTGGACTTTCAGTACACTCATTTATATTGATCAGAATCAATTTTAAATGAGACCATATGATTCTACACATCAATTTACATAAGAATCAGCATTAATCTTGATATGCATGAAAATACACTAAATGCGCAATATTCGGGCTTTCAGCACACTCATTTATATTGCTCAGAATCAATTTTGAAATGAGACCATGTGATTCTACACATCAATTTACATAATAATCAGCATTAATCTTGATATGCATGAAAATACACTAAATGCGCAATTTTCGGGCTTTCAGTACACTCATTTATATTGCTCAGAATGAATTTTAAATGAAACCATATGATTCTACACATCAATTTACATAAGAATCAGCATTAATCTTGATATGCATGAAAATACACTAAATGCGCAATTTTCGGGCTTTCAGTACAGTCATTTATATTGCTCAGAATCAATTTTAAATGAAACCATATGATTCTACACATCAATTTACATAAGAATCAGCATTAATCTTGATATGCATGAAAATATACTAAATGTGAAATTTTCGGGCTTTCAGTACACTCATTTATATTGCTCAGAATCAATTTTAAATGAAACCATATGATTCTACACATCAATTTACATAAGAAGCAGCATTATTCTTGATATGCATGAAAATACACTAAATGCGCAATTTTCGGGCTTTCAGTACACTCATTTATATTGCTCAGAATCAATTTTAAATGTAACCATATGATTCTACACATCAATTTACATAAGAATCAGCATTAATCTTGATATGCATGAAAATACACTAAATGCGCAATTTTCGGGCTTTCAGTACACTCATTTATACTGCTCAGAATAAATTTTAATTGAAACCATATGATTCTACACATCAATTTACATAAGAATCAGCATTAATCTTGATATGCACGAAAATACACTAAATGCGCAGTGTTTGGACTTTCAGTACAGTCATTTATATTGCTCAGAATCAATTTTAATTGAAACCATATGATTCTACACATCAATTTCCGTAAGAATCAGCATTAATCTTGATATGCATGAAAATACACTAAATGCGCAATTTTCGGGCTTTCAGTACACTCGTTTATATTGCTCAGAATCAATTTTAAATGAAACCATATGAGACCATATGATTCTACACATCAATTTACATAAGAATCAGCATTAATCTTGATATGCATGAAAATACACTAAATGCGCAATTTTCCGGCTTTCAGTACACTCATTTATATTGCTCAGAATCAAATTTAAATGAGTCCATATGATTCTACACATCAATTTACATAAGAATCATCATTAATCTTGATATGCATGAAAATACACTAAATGCGCCATTTTCGGGCTTTCAGTACACTCATTTATATTGCTCAGAATCAATTGTAAATGGAACCATATGATTCTACATACCAATTTACATAAGAATCAGCATTAATCTTGATATGCATGAAAATACACTAAATGCGCAATTTTCGGGCTTTCAGTACACTCATTTATATTGCTCAGAATCAATTTTAAATGAAACCCTATGATTCTACACATCAATTTACATAAGAATCAGCATTAATCTTGATATGCATGAAAATACACTAAATGCGCAATTTTCGGGCTTTCAGTACACTCATTGATATTGCTCAGAATCAATTTTAAATGAGACCGTATGATTCTACACATCAATTTACATAAGAATCAGCATTAATCTTGATATGCATGAAAATACACTAAATACGCAGTTTTGATATTTCAGTACACTCATTTATATTGATCAGAATCAATTTTAAATGAGACCATATGATTCTACACATCAATTTACATAAGAATCAGCATTAATCTTGATATGCATGAAAATACACTAAATGCGCAATTTTCGGGCTTTCAGTACACTCATTTATATTGCTCAGAATCAATTTTAAATGAGACCATATGATTCTACACATCAATTTACATAAGAATCAGCATTAATCTTGATATGCATGAAAATACACTAAATGCGCAATTTTGGGGCTTTCAGTACACTCATTTATATTGCTCAGAATCAATTTGAAATGAAACCATATGATTCTACATATCAATTTACATAAGAATCAGCATTAATCTTGATATGCATGAAAATACACTAAATGCGCAATGTTCGGGCTTTCAGTACACTCATTTATATTGCTCAGAATCAATTTTAAATGAGACCGTATGATTCTACACATCAATTTACATATGAATCAGCATTAATCTGGATATGCATGAAAATACACTAAATGCGCAGTGTTTGGTCTTTGAGTACAGTCATTTATATTGCTCAGAATCAATTTTAATTGAAACCATATGATTCTACACATCAATTTACATAAGAATCAGAATTAATCTTGATATGCATGAAAATACACTAAATGCGCAATTTTCGGGCTTTCAGTACACTAATTTATATTGCTCGGAATCAATTTTCAATGAGACCATATGATTCTACACATCAATTTACATAAGAATCAGCATTAATCTTGATATGCATGAAAATACACTAAATGCGCAATTTTCGGGCTTTCAGTACACTCATTTATATGAATCAGAATCAATTTTAAATGAGACCATATGATTCTACACATCAATTTACATAAGAATCAGCATTAATCTTGATATGCATGAAAATACACTAAATACGCAATTTTCGGGCTTAGAATACACTCATTTATATTGCTCAGAATTAATTTTAAATGAAACAATATGAGACCATATGATTCTACACATCAATTTACATAAGAATCAGCATTAATCTTGATATGCATGAAAATACACTAAATGCGCAATTTTCGGGCTTTCAGTACACTCATTTATATTGCTCAGAATCAATTTTAAATGAGACCATATGAATTCTACACATCAATTTACATAAGAATCATCATTAATCTTGATATGCATGAAAATACACTAAATGCGCAATTTTCGGGCTTTCAGTACACTCATTTATATTGTTCTGAATCAATTTTATATGAGACCGTATGATTCTACACATCAAGTTACATAAGAATCAGCATTAATCTTGATATGCATGAAAATACACTAAATGCGCAATATTCGGGCTTACAGCACACTCATTTATATTGCTCAGAATCAATTTTGAAATGAGACCATGTGATTCTACACATCAATTTACATAATAATCAGCATTAATCTTGATATGCATGAAAATACACTAAATGCGCTATTTTCGGGCTTTCAGTACACTCATTTATATTGCTCAGAATCAATTTTAAATGAAACCATATGATTCTACACATCCATTTACATAATAATCAGCATTAATCTTGATATGCATGAAAATACACTAAATGTGCAATTTTCGGGCTTTCAGTACACTCATTTATATTGCTCAGAATCAATTTTAAATGAAACCATATGATTCTACACATCAATTTACATAAGAAGCAGCATTAATCTTGATATGCATGAAAATACACTAAATGCGCAATTTTCGGGCTTTCAGTACAATCATTTATATTGCTCAGAATCAATTTTAAATGTAACCATATGATTCTACACATCAATTTACATAAGAATCAGCATTAATCTTGATATGCATGAAAATACACTAAATGCGCAATTTTCGGGCTTTCAGTACACTCATTTATATTGCTCAGAATAAATTTTAATTGAAACCATATGATTCTACACATCAATTTACATAAGAATCAGCATTAATCTTGATATGCACGAAAATACACTAAATGCGCAGTGTTTGGTCTTTCAGTACAGTCATTTATATTGCTCAGAATCAATTTTAATTGAAACCATATGATTCTACACATCAATTTACATAAGAATCAGCATTAATCTTGATATGCATGAAAATACACTAAATGCGCAATTTTCGGGCTTTCAGTACACTCGTTTATATTGCTCAGAAACAATTTTAAATGAAACCATATGAGACCATATGATTCTACACATCAATTTACATAAGAATCAGCATTAATCTTGATACGCATGAAAATACACTAAATGCGCAATTTTCCGGCTTTCAGTACACTCATTTATATTGCTCAGAAATAAATTTAAATGAGACCATATGATTCTACACATCAATTTACATAAGAATCATCATTAATCTTGATATGCATGAAAATATACTAAATGCGCAATTTTCGGGCTTTCAGTACACTCATTTATATTGCTCAGAATCAATTTTAATTGAAACCATATGATTCTACACATCAATTCACATAAGAATCAGCATTAATCTTGATATGCATGAAAATACACTAAATGCGCAATTTTCGGGCTTTCAGTAAACTCATTTATATTGCTCGGAATCAATTTTAAATGAGACCATATGATTCTACACATCAATTTACATAAGAATCAGCATTAATCTTGATATGCATGAAAATACACTAAATGCGCAATTTTCGGGCTTTCAGTACACTCATTTATATTACTCAGAATCAATTTTAAATGAGACCATATGATTCTTGCGCATTTAGTGTATTTTCATGCATATCAAGATTAATGCTGATTCTTATGTAAATTGATGTGTAGAATCATATGATCTCATTTAAAATTGATTCTGATCAATATAAATGAGTGTACTGAAATATCAAATATTGCGTATTTAGTGTATTTTCATGCATATCAAGATTAATGCTGATTCTTATGTAAATTGATGTGTAGAATCATACGGTCTCATTTAAAATTGATTCTGAGCAATATAAATGAGTG
Organism: Ascarosepion bandense; assembly: GCA_037127315.1. NCBI lineage: Eukaryota > Metazoa > Mollusca > Cephalopoda > Sepiida > Sepiidae > Ascarosepion > Ascarosepion bandense. Next base: position 353,204 of record JBBBDQ010002373.1, read on the forward strand.
TACTGAAAGCCCGAAAATTGCGCATTTAGTGTATTTTCATGCATATCAAGATTAATGCTGATTCTTATGTAAATTGATGTGTAGAATCATATGGTTACATTTAAAATTGATTCTGAGCAATATAAATTAGTGTACTGAAAGCCCAAAATTTGCGCATTTAGTGTATTTTCATGCATATCAAGATTAATGCTAATTCTTATGTAAATTGATGTGTAGAATCATACGGTCTCATTTCAAATTGATTCTGAGCAATATAAATGAGTGTACTGAAAGCCCGAAAATTGCGCATTTAGTGTATTTTCATGCATATCAAGATTAAAGCTGATTCTTATGTAAATTGATGTGTAGAATCATATGGTTTCAATTAAAATTGATTCTGAGCAATATAAATAAGTGTACTGAAAGCCCGAAAATTGCGCATTTAGTGTATTTTCATGCATATCAAGATTAATGCTGATTCTTATGTAAATTGATGTGTAGAATCATATGTTCTCATATTGTTTCATTTAAAATTAATTCTGAACAATATAAATGAGTGTATTCTAAGCCCGAAAATTGCGCATTTATTGTATTTTCATGCATATCAAGATTAATGCTGATTCTTATGTAAATTGATGTGTAGAATCATATGGTCTCATGTAAAATTGATTCTGAGTAATATAAATGAGTGTACTGAAAGCCGGAAAATTGGGCATTTAGTGTATTTTCATGCATATCAAGATTAATGCTGATTCTTATGTAAATTGTTGTGTAGAATCATATGGTCTCATTTAAAATTGATTTCGAGCAATATAAATGAGTGTACTGAAATACCCGAAAATTGCGCATTTAGTGTATTTTCATGCATATCAAGATTAATGCTGATTCTTATGTAAATTGATGTGTAGAATCATATGGTTTCAATTAAAATTGATTCTGAGCAATATAAATGACTGTACTGAAAGACCAAACACTGCGCATTTAGTGTATTTTCATGCATATCCAGATTAATGCTGATTCATATGTAAATAGATGTGTAGAATCATACGGTCTCATTTAAATTTGGTTCTGAGCAATATAAATGAGTGTACTGAAAGCCAGAAAATTGCGCATTTAGTGTATTTTCATGCATATCAAGATTAATGCTGATTCTTATGTAAATTGATATGTAGAATCATATGGTTTCATTTAAAATTGATTCTGAGCAATATAAATGAGTGTACTGAAAGCCCCAAAATTGCGCATTTAGTGTATTTTCATGCATATCAAGATTAATGCTGATTCTTATGTAAATTGATGTGTAGAATCATATGGTCTCATTTCAAATTGATTCTGAGCAATATAAATGAGTGTACTGAAAGCCCGATAATTGCGCATTTAGTGTATTTTCATGCATATCAAGATTAATGCTGATTCTTATGTAAATTGATGTGTAGAATCATATGGTCTCATTTAAAATTGATTCTGATCAATATAAATGAGTGTACTGAAATATCAAAAACAGCGTATTTAATGTATTTTCATGCATATCAAGATTAATGCTGATTCTTATGTAAATTGATGTGTAGAATCATACGGTCTCATTTAAAATTGATTCTGAGCAATATAAATGAGTGTACTGAAAGCCCGAAAATTGCGCATTTAATGTATTTTCATGCATATCAAGATTAATGCTGATTCTTATGTAAATTGATGTGTAGAATCATATGGTTTCATTTAAAATTGATTCTGAGCAATATAAATGAGTGTACTGAAAGCCCGAAAATTGCGCATTTAGTGTATTTTCATGCATATCAAGATTATTGCTGATTCTTATGTAAATTGGTATGTAGAATCATATGGTTTCATTTAAAATTGAATCTGAGCAATATAAATGAGTGTACTGAAAGCCCGAAAATTGCGCATTTAGTGTATTTTCATGCATATCAAGATTAATGATGATTCTTATGTAAATTGATGTGTAGAATCATATGGTCTCATTTAAATTTGATTCTGTGCAATATAAATGAGTGTACTGAAAGCCGGAAAATTGCGCATTTAGTGTATTTTCATGCATATCAAGATTAATGCTGATTCTTATGTAAATTGATGTGTAGAATCATATGGTCTCATATGGTTTCATTTAAAATTGATTCTGAGCAATATAAACGAGTGTACTGAAAGCCCGAAAATTGCGCATTTAGTGTATTTTCATGCATATCAAGATTAATGCTGATTCTTATGTAAATTGATGTGTAGAATCATATGGTTTCAATTAAAATTGATTCTGAGTAATATAAATGACTGTACTGAAAGACCAAACACTGCGCATCTAGTGTATTTTCGTGCATATCAAGATTAATGCTGATTCTTATGTAAATTGATGTGTAGAATCATATGGTTTCAATTAAAATTGATTCTGAGCAATATAAATGAGTGTACTGAAAGCCCGAAAATTGCGCATTTAGTGTATTTTCATGCATATCAAGATTAATGCTGATTCTTATGTAAATTGATGTGTAGAATCATATGGTTACATTTAAAATTGATTCTGAGCAATATAAATGAGTGTACTGAAAGCCCGAAAATTGCACATTTAGTGTATTTTCATGCATATCAAGATTAATGCTGCTTCTTATGTAAATTGATGTGTAGAATCATATGGTTCCATTTAAAATTGATTCTGAGCAATATAAATGAGTGTACTGAAAGCCCGAAAATTGCACATTAATGTATTGTCATGCATATCAAGATTAATGCTGATTATTATGTAAATTGATGTGTAGAATCATATGGTTTCATTTAAAATTGATTCTGAGCAATATAAATGAGTGTACTGAAAGCCCGAAAATTGAGCATTTAGTGTATTTTCATGCATATCAAGATTAATGCTGATTCTTATGTAAATTGATGTGTTGAATCATATGGTTTCATTTAAATTTGATTCTGAGCAATATAAATGAGTGTACTGAAAGCCCGAAAATTGCGCATTTAGTGTATTTTCATGCATATCAAGATTAATGCTGATTATTATGTAAATTGATGTGTAGAATCACATGGTCTCATTTCAAAATTGATTCTGAGCAATATAAATGAGTGTGCTGAAAGCCCGAATATTGCGCATTTAGTGTATTTTCATGCATATCAAGATTAATGCTGATTCTTATGTAAATTGATGTGTAGAATCATATGGTCTCATTTAAAATTGATTCTGATCAATATAAATGAGTGTACTGAAAGTCCAAAAACTGCGCATTTAGTGTATTTTCATGCATATCAAGATTAATGCTGATTCTTATGTAAATTGATGTGTAGAATCATATGGTCCCATTTAAAATTGATTCTGAGCAATATAAATGAGTGTACCGAAAGCCGGAAAATTGCGCATTTAGTGTATTTTCATGCATATCAAGATTAATGCTGATGCTTATGTAAATTGATTTGTAGAATCATATGGTCTCATTTAAAATTGGTTCTGATCAATATAAATGAGTGTACTGTAAGCCCGAAAATTGCGCATTTAGTGTATCTTCATGCATATCAAGATTAATGCTGATTCTTATGTAAATTGATGTGTAGAATCATATGGTCTCATTTAAAATTGATTCTGATCAATATAAATGAGTGTACTGAAAGACCAAAAACTGCGCATTTAGTGTATTTTCATGCATATCAAGATTAATGCTGATTCTTATGTAAATTGATGTGTAGAATCATATGGTCTCATATAAAATTGATTCAGAACAATATAAATGAGTGTACTGAAAGCCCGAAAATTGCGCATTTAGTGTATTTTAATGCATATCAAGATTAATGCTGATTCTTATGTAAATTGATGTGTAGAATCATATGGTCTCATATGGTTTCATTTAAAATTGATTCTGAGCAATATAAATGAGTGTACTGAAAGCCCGAAAATTGCGCATTTAGTTTATTTTCATGCATATCAAGATTAATGCTGATTCTTATGTAAATTGATGTGTAGAATCATATGGTCTCATTTAAAATTGATTCTGAGCAATATAAATGAATGTGCTGAAAGCCCGAAAATTGCGAATTACTGTATTTTCATGCATATCAAGATTAATGCCGATTCTTATGTAAATTGATGTGTAGAATCATATGTTCTCATTTAACATTGATTCTGATCAATATAAATGAGTGTACTGAAAGTCCAAAAACTGCGCATTTAGTGTATTTTCATGCATATCAAGATTAATGCTGATTCTTATGTAAATTGATGTGTAGAATCATATGGTTACATTTAAAATTGATTCTGAGCAATACAAATGAGTGTACTGAAAGCCCGAAAATTGCGCATTTAGTGTATTTTCATGCATATCAAGATTAATGCTGATTCTTATGTAAATTGATGTGTAGAATCATATGGTTTCATTTAAAATTTATTCTGAGCAATATAAATGAGTGTACTGAAAGCCCGAAAATTGCGCATTTAGTGTATTTTCATGCATATCAAGATTAATGCTGATTCTTATGTAAATTGATGTGTAGAATCATATGGTTACATTTAAAATTGATTCTGAGCAATATAAATGAGTGTACTGAAAGACCGAAATTTGAGCATTTAGTGTATTTTCATGCATATCAAGATGAATGCTGATTCTTTTGTAAATTGATGTGTAGAATCATATGGTCTCATTTAAAATTGATTCTGAGCAATATAAATGAGTGTACTGAAAGCCGGAATATTGCGCATTTAGTGTATTTTCATGCATATCAAGATTAATGCTGATTCTTATGTAAATTGATGTGTAGAATCATATGGTCTCAGTTAACATTGATTCCGAGCAATATAAATGAGTGTACTGAAAGCCCGAAAATTGCGCATTTAGTGTATTTTCATGCATATCAAGATTAATGCTGATTCTTATGTAAATTGATGTGTAGAATCATATGGTTTCAATTAAAATTGATTCTGAGCAATATAAATGACTGTACTGAAAGCCCGAAAATTGCGCATTTAGTGTATTTTCATGCATATCAAGATTAATGCTGATTCTTATGTAAATTGATATGTAGAATCATATGGTTTCATTTAAAATTCATTCTGAGCAATATAAATGAGTGTACTGAAAGCCCGAAAATTGCGCATTTAGTGTATTTTCATGCATATCAAGATTAATGCTGATTATTATGTAAATTGATGTGTAGAATCACATGGTCTCATTTCAAAATTGATTCTGAGCAATATAAATGAGTGTGCTGAAAGCCCGAATATTGCGCACTTAGTGTATTTTCATGCATATCAAGATTAATGTGGATTCTTATGTAAATTGATGTGTGGAATCATATTGTCTCATTTAAAATTGATTCTGATCAATATAAATGAGTGTACTGAAAGTCCAAAAACTGCGCATTTAGTGTATTTTCATGCATATCAAGATTAATGCTGATTCTTATGTAAATTGATGTGTAGAATCATATGTTTACATTTAAAATTGATTCTGAGCAATATAAATGAGTGTACTGAAAGCCCGAAATTTGCGCATTTAGTGTATTTTCATGCATATCAAGATTCATGCTAATTCTTATGTAAATTGATGTGTAGAATCATACGGTCTCATTTAAAATTGATTCTGAGCAATATAAATGAGTGTACTGAAAGCCCGAAAATTGCGCATTTAGTGTATTTTCATGCATATCAAGATTAAAGCTGATTCTTATGTAAATTGATGTGTAGAATCATATGGTTTCAATTAAAATTGTCTCTGAGCAATATAAATAAGTGTACTGAAAGCCCGAAAATTGCGCATTTAGTGTATTTTCATGCATATCAAGATTAATGCTGATTCTTATGTAAATTGATGTGTAGAATCATATGGTCTCATTTAAAATTGATTCTGAGCAATATAAATGAGTGTACCGAAAGCCGGAAAATTGCGCATTTAGTGTATTTTCATGCATATCAAGATTAATGCTGATTCTTATGTAAATTGATGTGTAGAATCATATGGTCTCATTTAAATTGGTTCTGATCAATGTAAATGAGTGTACTCTAAGCCCGAAATTTGCGCATTTAGTGTATTTTCATGCATATCAAGATTAATGCTGATTCTTATGTAAATTGATGTGTAGAATCATATGGTCTCATTTAAAATTGATTCTGATCAATATAAATGAGTGTACTGAAAGAAAAAAAACTGCGCATTTAGTGTATTTTCATGCATATCAAGATTAATGCTGATTCTTATGTAAATTGATGTGTAGAATCATACGGTCTCATAAAAAATTGATTCAGAACAAGATAAATGAGTGTACTGAAAGCCCGAAAATTGCCCATTTAGTGTATTTTCATGCATATCAAGATTAATGCTGATTCTTATGTAAATTGATGTGTGGAATCATATGGTCTCATTTAAAATTGATTCTGAGCAATATAAAGGAGTGTGCTGAAAGCCCGAAAATTGCGCATTTAGTGTATTTTCATGCATATCAAGATTAATGCTGATTCTTATGTAAATTGATGTGTAGAATCATATGGTCCCATTTAAAATTGATTCTGAGCAATATAAATGAGTGTACCGAAAGCCGGAAAATTGCGCATTTAGTGTATTTTCATGCATATCAAGATTAATGCTGATTCTTATGTAAATTGATGTGTAGAATCATATGGTCTCATTTCAAATTTGTTCTGAGCAATATAAATGAGTGTACTGAAAGCCGTAAAATTGCGCATTTAGTGTATTTTCATGCATATCAAGATTAAAGCTGATTCTTATGTAAATTGATGTGTAGAATCATATGGTCTCATTTAAAATTGATTCTGATCAATTTAAATGAGTGTACTGAAAGTCCAAAAACTGCGCATTTAGTGTATTTTCATGCATATCAAGATTAATGCTGATTCTTATGTAAATTGATGTGTAGAATCATATGGTCTCATATGGTTTCATTTAAAATTGATTCTGAGCAATATAAATGAGTGTACTGAAAGCCCGAAAATTGCGCATTTAGTGTATTTTCATGCATACCAAGATTAATGCTGATTCTTATGTAAATTGATGTGTAGAATCATATGGTCTCATTTAAAATTGATTCTGAGCAATATAAATGAGTGTGCTGAAAGCCCGAAAATTGCGAATTACTGTATTTTCATGCATATCAAGATTAATGCTGATTCTTATGTAAATTGATGTGTAGAATCATATGTTCTCATTTAACATTGATTCTGATCAATATAAATGAGTGTACTGAAAGTCCAAAAACTGCGCATTTAGTGTATTTTCATGCATATCAAGATTAATGCTGATTCTTATGTAAATTGATGTGTAGAATCATATGGTTACATTTAAAATTGATTCTGAGTAATATAAATGAGTGTACTGAAAGCCCGAATATTGCGCATTTAGTGTATTTTCATGCATATCAAGATTAATGCTGATTCTTATGTAAATTGATGTGTAGAATCATATGGTTTCATTTAAAATTGATTCTGAGCAATATAAATGAGTGTACTGAAAGCCCGAAAATTGCGCATTTAGTGTATTTTCATGCATATCAAGATTAATGCTGATTCTTATGTAAATTGATGTGTAGAATCATATGGTTACATTTAAAATTGATTCGGAGCAATATAAATGAGTGTACTGAAAGCCCGAAATTTGCGCATTTAGTGTATTTTCATGCATATCAAGATTAATGCTGATTCTTATGTAAATTGATGTGTAGAATCATATGGTCTCATTTAAAATTGATTCTGAGCAATATAAATGAGTGTACTGAAAGCCGGAAAATTGCGCATTTAGTGTATTTTCATGCATATCAAGATTAATGCTGATTCTTATGTAAATTGATTTGTAGAATCATATGGTCTCATTTAAAAATTGTTTCTAATCAATATAAATGAGTGTACTGTAAGCCCGAAAATTGCGCATTTAGTGTATTTTCATGCATATCAAGATTAATGCTGATTCTTATGTAAATTGATGTGTAGAATCATATGGTCTCATTTAAAATTGATTCTGAGCAATATAAATGAGTGTACTGAAAGACCGAAAATTGCGCATTTAGTGTATTTTCATGCATATCAAGATTAATGCTGATTCTTATGTAAATGGATGTGTAGAATTATATGGTTTCAATTAAAATTGATTCTGAGCAATATAAATGACTGTACTGAAAGACCCAACACTGGGCATTTAGTGTATTTTCATGCATATCCAGATTAATGCTGATTCATATGTAAATTGATGTGTAGAATCATACGGTCTCATTTAAAATTGACTCTGAGCAATATAAATGAGTGTACTGAAAGCCCGAAAATTGCGCATTTAGTGTATTTTCATGCATATCAAGATTAATGCTGATTCTTATGTAAATTGATATGTAGAATCATATGGTTTCATTTAAAATTTATTCTGAGCAATATAAATGAGTGTACTGAAAGCCCGAAAATTGCGCATTTAGTGTATTTTCATGCATACCAAGATTAATGCTGATTCTTATGTAAATTGATGTGTAGAATCATATGGTCTCATTTAAAATTGATTCTGAGCAATATAAATGAGTGTACTGAAAGCCCGAAAATTGCGCATTTAGTGTATTTTCATGCATATCAAGATTAATGCTGATTCTTATGTAAATTGATGTGTAGAATAATATGGTCTCATTTAAAATTGATTCTGAGCAATATAAATGAGTGTACTGAAAGCCCGAAAATTGCGAATTACTGTATTTTCATGCATATCAAGATTAATGCTGATTCTTATGTAAATTGATGTGTAGAATCATATGGTTTCAATTAAAATTGATTCTGAGCAATATAAATGACTGTACTGAAAGACCAAACACTGCGCATTTAGTGTATTTTCATGCATATCCAGATTAATGCTGATTCATATGTAAATTGATGTGTAGAATCATACGGTCTCATTTAAAATTGACTGTGAGCAATATAAATGAGTGTACTGAAAGCCGGAAAATTGCGCATTTAGTGTATTTTCATGCATATCAAGATTAATGCTGATTCTTATGTAAATTGATATGTAGAATCATATGGTTTCATTTAAAATTTATTCTGAGCAATATAAATGAGTGTACTGAAAGCCCGAAAATTGCGCATTTAGTGTATTTTCATGCATATCAAGATTAATGCTGATTCTTATGTAAATTGATGTGTAGAATCATATGGTCTCATTTAAAATTGATTCTGAGCAATATAAATGAGTGTACTGAAAAGCCCGAAAATTGCGCATTTAGTGTATTTTCATGCATATCAAGTTTATTGCTGATTCTTATGTAAATTGATGTGTAGAATCATATGGTCTCATTTAAAATTGATTCTGATCAATATAAATGAGTGTATTGAAATATCAAAAACTGCGCATTTAGTGTATTTTCATGCATATCAAGATTAATGCTGATTCTTATGTAAATTGATGTGTAGAATCATATGGTCTCATTTAAAATTGACTCTGAGCAATATAAATGAGTGTACTGAAAGCCCGAAAATTGCGCATTTAGTGTATTTTCATGCATATCAAGATTAATGTTGATTCTTATGTAAATTGATATGTAGAATCATATGGTTTCATTTAAAATTTATTCTGAGCAATATAAATGAGTGTACTGAAAGCCCGAAAATTGCGCATTTAGTGTATTTTCATGCATATCAAGATTAATGCTGATTCTTATGTAAATTGATGTGTAGAATGATATGGTCTCATTTAAAATTGATTCTGAGCAATATAAATGAGTGTACTGAAAGCCCGAAAATTGCGCATTTAGTGTATTTTCATGCATATCAAGATTAATGCTGATTCTTATGTAAATTGATGTGTAGAATCATATGGTCTCATTTAAAATTGATTCTGATCAATATAAATGAGTGTACTGAAATATCGAAAACTGCGCATTTAGTGTATTTTCATGCATATCAAGATTAATGCTGATTCTTATGTAAATTGATGTGTAGAATCATACGGTCTCATTTAAAATTGATTCTGAGCAATATAAATGAGTGTACTGAAAGCCCGAAAATTGCGCATTTAGTGTATTTTCATGCATATCAAGATTAATGAAGTTTCTTATGTAAATTGATGTGTAGAATCATATGGTCTCATTTAAAATTGATTCTGAGCAATATAAATGAGTGTGCTGAAAGCCCGAAAATTGCGCATTTAGTGTATTTTCATGCATATCAAGATTAATGCTGATTCTTATGTAAATTGATGTGTAGAATCATATGGTATCGTTAAAATTGATTCTGATCAATATAAATGAGTGTTCTGAAAGACCAAAAACTGCGCATTTAGTGTATTTTCATGCATATCAAGATTAATGCTGATTCTTATCTAAATTGATGTGTAGAATCTTACGGTCTCATTTAAAATTGATTCTGAGCAATATAAATGAGTGTACTGAAAGCCCGAAAATTGCGCATTTAGTGTATTTTCATGCATATCAAGATTAATGCTGATTCTTATGTAAATTGATGTGTAGAATCATATGGTCTCATTTAAAATTCATCCTGAGCAATATAAATGAATGTACTGAAAGCCCGAAAATTGCGCATTTAGTGTATTTTCATGCATATCAAGATTAATGCTAATTCTTATGTAAATTGATGTGTAGAATCATATGGTCTCATTTAAAATTGAATCTGATCAATATAAATGAGTGTACTGTAAGCCCGAAAATTGCGCATTTAGTGTATTTTCATGCATATCAAGATTAATGCTGATTCTTATGTAAATTGATGTGTAGAATCATACGGTTTCATTTAAAATTGATTCTGAGCAATATAAATGAGTGTACTGAAAGCTGGAATATTGCGCATTAAGTGTATTTTCATGCATATCAAGATTAATGCTGATTCTTATGTAAATTGATGTGTAGAATCATATGGTTTCAATTAAAATTGATTCTAAGCAATATAAATGACTGTACTGAAAGCCCGAAAATTGCGCATTTAGTGTATTTTCATGCATATCAAGATTAAAGCTGATTCTTATGTAAATTGATGTGTAGAATCATATGGTTTCAATTAAAATTGATTCTGAGCAATATAAATAAGTGTACTGAAAGCCCGAAAATTGCGCATTTAGTGTATTTTCATGCATATCAAGATTAATGCTGATTCTTATGTAAATTGATGTGTAGAATCATATGGTCCCATTTAAAATTGATTCTGAGCAATATAAATGAGTGTACCGAAAGCCGGAAAATTGCGCATTTAGTGTATTTTCATGCATATCAAGATTAATGCTGATTCTTATGTAAATTGATGTGTAGAATCATATGGTCTCATTTAAAATTGGTTCTGATCAATATAAATGAGTGTACTGTAAGCCCGAAAATTGCGCATTTAGTGTATTTTCATGCATATCAAGATTAATGCTGATTCTTATGTAAATTGATGTGTAGAATCATATGGTCTCATTTAAAATTGATTCTGATCAATATAAATGAGTGTACTGAAAGCCCGAAAATTGCGCATTTAATGTATTTTCATGCATATCAAGATTAATGCTGATTCTTATGTAAATTGATGTGTAGAATCATACGGTCTCATTTAAAATTGATTCTGAGCAATATAAATGTGTGTACTGAAAGCCCGACAATTGCGCATTTAGTGTATTTTCATGCATATCAAGATTCATGCTGATTCTTATGTAAATTGATGTGTAGAATCATATGGTCTCATTTAAAATTGAATCTGATGAATATAAATGCGTGTACTGAAAGCCGGAAAATTGCGCATTTAGTGTATTTTCATGCATATCAAGATTAATGCTGATTCTTATGTAAATTGATGTGTAGAATCATATGGTCTCATTTAAAATTGATTCTGAGCCATATAAATGAGTGTACTGTAAGCCGGAAAATTGCGCATTTAGTGTATTTTCATGCATATCAAGATTAATGCTGATTCTTATGTAAATTGATATGTAGAATCATATGGTTTCATTTAAAATTTATTCTGAGCAATATAAATGAGTGTACTGAAAGCCCGAAAATTGCGCATTTAGTGTATTTTCATGCATATCAAGATTAATGCTGATTCTTATGTAAATTGATGTGTAGAATCATATGGTCTCATTTAAAATTGATTCTGAGCAATATAAATGAGTGTATTGAAAGCCCGAAAATTGCGCATTTAGTGTATTTTCATGCATATCAAGATTAATGCTGATTCTTATGTGAATTGATGTGTAGAATCATATGGTCTAATTTGAAATTAATTCTGCTCAATATAAATGACTGTTCTGAAAGTCCAAAAACTGCGCATTCAGTGTATTTTCATGCATATCAAGATTAATGATGATTCTTTTGTAAATTGATGTGTAGAATCATGTGGTCTCATTTAAAATTGATTCTGAGCAATATAAATGCGTGTACTGAAAGCCTGAAAATTGCGCGTTTAGTGTATTTTCATACATATCAAGATTAATGAAGATTCTTTGTAAATTGATGTGTAGAATCATATGGTTTCATTTAAATTTGATTCTGAGCAATATAAATGAGTGGACTGAAAGTCCGAAAATTGCGCATTTAGTGTATTTTCATGAATATTAAGATTAATGCTGATTCTTATGTAAATTGATGTGTAGAATCATATGGTCTCATTTTAAACTAATTCTGATCAATATAAATGAGTGTACTGAGAGACCAAATACTGCGCATTTAGTATATTTTCATGCCTGTCAAGATTAATGCTGATTCTTATGTAAATTGATGTGTAGAATCATACGGTCGCATTTAAATTTGATTCTGAGCAATATAAATGTGTGTACTGAAAGCCCGAAAATTGCGCATTTAGTGTATTTTCATGCATATCATGATTAATGCTGATTCTTATGTAAATTGATGTGTAGAATCATATGGTCTCATTTCAAATTGATTCTAAGCAATATAAATGAGTGTACTGAACGCCCGAAATTTGCGCATTTAGTTTTTTTTCAGCATATCAAGATTAATGCTGATTCATATGTAAATTGATGTGTAGAATCATATGATCTCATTTAAAATTGATTCTGATCCTATATAAATGAGTGTACTGTAAGCCCGAAAATTGAGCATTTAGTGTATTTTCATGCATATCAAGATTAATGCTGATTCTTATGTAAATTGGTGTGTAGAGACATATGGTTTCAATTAAAATTGATTCTGAGCAATATAAATGAGTGTACTGTAAGCCCGAAAATTGCGCATTTAGTGTATTTTCATGCATATCAAGATTAATGCTGATTCTTATGTAAATTGATGTGTAGAATCATTTGGTCTCATTTAAAATTGATTCTGAGCAATATAAATGAGTGTACTGAAAGCCGGAAAATTGCGCATTTAGAGTATTTTCATGCATATCAAGATTAATGCTGATTCTTATGTAAATTGATGTGTAGAATCATATGGTCTCATTTAAAATTGTTTCTGATCAATATAAATGAGTGTACTGTAAGCCCGAAAATTGCGCATTTAGTGTATTTTCATGCATATCAAGATTAATGCTGATTCTTATGTAAATTGGTGTGTAGAATCATATGGTCTCATTTAAAATTGATTCTGAGCAATATAAATGAGTGTACTGAAAGACCGAAAATTGCGCATTTAGTGTATTTTCATGCATATCAAGATTAATGCTGATTCTTATGTAAATTGATGTGTAGAAACATACGGTCTCATTTAAAATTGATTCTGAGCAATATAAATGAGTGTACTGAAAGCCGGAAAATTGCGAATTTAGTGTATTTTCATGCATATCAAGATTAATGCTGCTTCTTATGTAAATTGATATGTAGAATCATATGGTCTCATTTAAAATTGATTCTGAGCAATATAAATGAGTGTACTGAAAGCCCGAAAATTGCGCATTTAGTGTATTTTCATGCATATCAAGATTAATGCTGATTCTTATGTAAATTGATATGTAGAATCATATGGTTTCATTTAAAATTGATTCTGAGTAATATAAATGAATGTACTGAAAGCCCGAAAATTGCGCATTTAGTGTATTTTCATGCATATCAAGATTAATGCTGATTCTTATGTAAATTGATGTGTAGAATCATATGGTCTCATTTAAAATTGATTCTGAGCAATATAAATGAGTGTACTGAAAAGCCCGAAAATTGCGCATTTAGTGTATTTTCAGGCATATCAAGATTATTGTTGACGGCAAATTGATGTGCAGAATCATATTCATTTAAAATTGATTCTGATCAATATAAATCGGCAAGTACTGAACACAAAATCCGTGCATTTAGTGTATTTTCATGCATTATCAAGATTAATGCTGATTCTTATGTAAATTGATGTGTAGAATCATATGGTCTCATTTAAAATTGACTCCGATCGACATAAATGAATGTACTGAAAGCCCGAAAATTGCGCATTTAGTGTATTTTCATGCATATCAAGATTAATGCTGATTCTTATGTAAATTGATGTGTAGAATCATACGGTCTCATTTAAAATTGATTCTGAGCAATATAAATGATTGTACTGAAAGCCCGAAAATTTCGCATTTAGTGTATTTTCATGCATATCAAGATTAATGCTGATTCTTATGTAAATTGATGTGTAGAATCATGGTTTCTTTTAAAATTGATTCTGAGCAATATAAATGACTGTACTGAAAGACCAAACACTACGCATTTAGTGTATTTTCATGCATATCAAGATTAATGCTGATTCTTATGTAAATTGACGTGTAGAATCATACGGTCTCATTTAAAATTGATTCTGAGCAATATAAATGATTGTACTGAAAGCCCGAAAATTTCGCATTTAGTGTATTTTCATGCATATCAAGATTAATGCTGATTCTTATGTAAATTGTTGTGTAGAATCATATGGTTTCAATTAAAATTCATTCTGAGCAATATAAATGAGTGTACTGAAAGCCCGAAAATTGCGCATTTAGTGTATTTTCATGCATATCAAGATTAATGCTGATTCTTATGTAAATTGATGTGGAGAATCATATGGTCTCATTTAAAATTGATTCTGAGCAATATAAATGAATGTACCGAAAGCCCGAAAATTGCGCATTTAATGTATTTTCATGCATATCAAGATTAATGCTGATTCTTATGTAAATTGATGTGTAGAATCATTTCAATTTACATAAGAATCAGCATTAATCTTGATATGCATGAAAATACACTAAATGCTCAATTTTCGGGCTTACAGTACACTCATTTATATCGATCAGAATCAATTTCATATGAGATCATATGATTCTACACATCAATTTACATAAGAATCAGCATTAATCTTGATATGCATGAAAATACACTTAATGCGCAATATTCCAGCTTTCAGTACACTCATTTATATTGCTCAGTATCAATTTTAAATGAGACCGTATGTTTCTACACTTCAATTTACATAAGAATCTGCATTAATCTTGATATGCATGAAAATACACTAAATGCGCAATTTTCAGTCATTCAGTACAGTCATTTCTATTGCTCAGAATCAATTTCAATTGAAACCATATGATTCTACACAACAATTTACATAAGAATCAGTATTAATCTTGATATGCATGAAAATACACTAAGTGCGCAATTTTCCGGCTTTCAGTACATTCATTTATATTGCTCAGAATCAATTTTAAATGAGACCATATGATTCTACACATCAATTTACATAAGAATAAGCATTAATCTTGATATGCATGAAAATACACTAAATGCGCAATTTTCGGGCTTTCAGTACATTCATTTATGTCGATCGGAGTCAATTTTAAATAAGACCATATGATTCTACACATCAATTTATATAAGAATCAGCATTGATCTTGATATGCATGAAAATACTCTAAATGCGCAATTTTCCGGCTTTCAGTACACTCATTTATATTGCACAGAATCAATTTTAAATGAGACCGTATGATTCTACACATCAATTTACATAAGAATCAGCATTAATCTTGATATGCATGAAAATACACTAAATGCGCAATTTTCGGGCTTACAGTACACTCATTTATATAGGATCAGAATCAATTTTAAATGAGACCATATGATTCTACACATCAATTTACATAAGAATCAGCATTAATCTTGATATGCATGAAAATACACTTAATGCGCAATATTCCAACTTTCAGTACACTCATTTATATTGCTCAGAATCAATTTTAAATGAGACCGTATGATTCTACACATCAATTTACATAGGAATCAGCATTAATCTTGATATGCATGAAAATACACTAAATGCGCAATTTTCGGGCTTTAAGTACACTCATTTATATTGCTCAGAATCAATTTTAAATGAGACCGTATGTTTCTACACATTAATTTACATAATAATCAGCATTAATCTTGATATGCATGAAAATACACTAAACGCGCAGTTTTTGGTCTTTCAGTACACTCATTTATATTGATCAGAATCAAATTTAAATGAGACCATATGATTCTACACATCAATTTACATAAGAATCATCATTAATCTTGATATGCATGAAAATACACTAAATGCGCAATTTTCGGGCTTTCAGTACACTCATTTATATTGCTCAGAATCAATTTTAAATGAAACCATATGATTCTACTTAACAATTTACATAAGAATCAGCATTAATCTTGATATGCATGAAAATACACTAAATGCGCAATTTTCGGGCTTTCAGTACACTCATTTATATTGCTCAGAATCAATTTTAAATGAGACCGAATGATTTTACACGTCAATTTACATAAGAATCAGCATTAATCTTGATATGCATGAAAATACACTAAATGCGCAATTTTCGGGCTTTCAGTACACTCATTTATATTGCTCAGAATCAATTTTAATGAGACCATATGATTCTACACATCAATTTACATAAGAATCAGCATTAATCTTGATATGCATGAAAATACACTAAATGCGCAATTTTCGGGCTTTCAGTACACTCATTTATATTGCTTAGAATCTATTTTAAATGAGTACGTATGATTCTACACATCAATTTACATAAGAATCAGCATTAATCTTGATATGCATGAAAATACATTAAATGCGCAATTTTCGGGCTTTCAGTACACTCATTTATATTGCTCAGAATCAATTTTGAATGAGACCATATGATTCTACACATCAATTTACATAAGAATCAGCATTAATCTTGATATGCATGAAAATACACTAAATGCGCAATTTTCAGGCTTTCAGTACACTCATTTATATTGCTCAGAATCAATTTTAAATGAGACCATATGATTCTACACATCAATTTACATAAGAATCAGCATTAATCTTGATATGCATGAAAATACACTAAATGCGCAATTTTCGGGCATTCAGTACACTCATTTATATCACTCAGAATCAATTTTATATGAGGCCATATGATTCTACACATCAATTTACATAAGAATCAGCATTAATCTTGATATGCATGAAAATACACTAAATGCGCAATTTTCGGGCTTTCAGTACACTCATTTATATTTCTCAGAATCAATTTAAATTGAGATTATATGATTCTACACATCAATTTACATAAGAATCAGCATTAATCTTGATATGCATGAAAATACACTAAATGCGCAATATTCGGGCTTACAGTACACTCATTTATATTGCTCAGAATCAATTTTAAATGAGACCACATGATTCTACACATCAATTTACATAAGAATGAGCATTAATTTTGATATGCATGAAAATACACTAAATGCGCAATTTTCGGGCTTTCAGGATACTCATATGTATTGCTCAGAATCAATTTTGAATGAGACCATATGATTCTACACATCAATTTACATAAGAATCAGCATTAATCTTGATATGCATGAAAATACACTAAATGCGCAGATTTTGGTATTTCAGTACACTCAGTTATATTGATCAGAATCAATTTTAAATGAGACCATATAATTCTACACATCAATTTACATAAGAATCAGTATTACTCTTGATATGCATAGAAATACACTAAATGCGCAATTTTCGGGCTTTCAGTACACTCATTTATATTGCTCAGAATCAATTTTAAATGAGACCATATGATTCTACACATCAATTTACATAAGAATCAGCATTAATCTTGATATGCATGAAAATAAACTAAATACTCAATTTTCGGGCTTTCAGTACACTCATTTATATCGCTCAGAATCAATTTTAAATGAGACTATATGATTCTACACATCAATTTACATAAGAATCAGCATTAATCTTGATATGCATGAAAATACAATAAATGCGCAATTTTCAGGCTTTCAGTACACTCATTTATATTGCTCAGAATCAATTTTAATTGAAACCATATGATTCTACACATCAATTTACATAAGAATCAGCATTAATCTTGATATGCATGAAAATACACTAAATGCGCAATTTTCGGGCTTTCAGTACACTCATTTATATTGCTCAGAATCAATTTTAAATGAGACCATGTAATTCTACACATCAATTTACATAAGAATCAGCATTAATCTTGATATGCATGAAAATACACTAAATGCGCAGTTTTTGGTCTTTCAGTACACTCATTTATATTGATCAGAATCAATTTTAAATGAGACCATATGATTCTACACATCAATTTACATAAGAATCAGCATTAATCTTGATATGCATGAAAATACACTAAATGCGCAGATTTTGTCTTTCAGTACACTTATTTATATTGATCCGAATCAATTTTAAATGAGACCATATGATTCTACACATCAATTTACATAAGAATCAGCATTAATTTTGATATGCATGAAAATACACTAAATGCGCAATTTTCGGGCTTTCAGTACACTCATTTATATTGCTCAGAATCAATTTTAAATGAGACCATATGATTCTACACATCAATTTACAAAAGAATCAGCATTAATATTGATATGCATGAAAATACAATAATGCGCAAATTTCGGGCGTTCAGTAAAATCATTTATATTGCTCAGAATCAATGTTAAATGTAACCATATGATTCTACACATCAATTTACATAAGAATCAGCATTAATCTTGATATGCATGAAAATACACTAAATGCACAGTTTTTGGACTTTCAGTACACTCATTTATATTGATCAGAATAAATTTTAAATGAGACCATATGATTCTACACATCAATTTACATAAGAATCTGCATTAATCTTGATATGCATGAAAATACACTAAATGCGCAATTTTCGGGCTTTCTGCACACTCATTTATATTACTCAGAATAAATTTTAAATGAGACCATGTAATTCTACACATCAATTTACATAAGAATCAGCATTAATCTTGATATGCATGAAAATACACTAAATGCGCAATTTTCGGGCTTTCAGTACACTCATTTATATTGCTCAGAATCAATTTTAAATGAAACCATATGATTCTACACATCAATTTACATAAGAATCAGCATTAATCTTCATATGCATGAAAATACACTAAATGCGGAATTTTCGGGCTTTCAGTACACTCATTTATATTGCTCAGAATCAAATTAAAAGAAACCATATGATTCTACACATCAATTTACAAAAGAATCAGCATTAATCTTGATATGCATGAAAATACACTAAATGCGCAATTTTCCGGCTTTCAGTACACTCATTTATATTGCTCAGAATCAATTTTAAATGAGACCATATGATTCTACATATCAATTTACATAAGAAGCAGCATTAATCTTGATATGCATGAAAATACACTAAATTCGCAATTTTCGGGCTTTCAGTACACTCATTTATATTGCTCAGAATCAATTTTAAATGAGACCGTATGATTCTACACAACAATTTACATATGAATCAGCATTAATCTTGTTATGCATGAAAATACACGAAATGCGCAGTATTTGGACTTTCAGTACACTCATTTATATTGCTCAGAATTAATTTTAATTGAAACCATATGATTCTACACATCAATGTACATAAGAATCAGCATTAATCTTGATATGCATGAAAATACACTAAATGCGCAATTTTCGGGCTTTCAGTACACTCATTTATATTGCTCGGAATCAATTTTAAATGAGACCATATGATTCTACACATCAATTTACATAAGAATCAGCATTAATCTTGATATGCATGAAAATACACTAAATGCCCAATTTTAGGGCTTTCAGTACACTCATTTATATTGCTCAGAATCAATTTTAAATAAGACCATATGATTCTACACTTCAATTTACATAAGAATCAGCATTAATCTTGATATGCATGAAAATACACTAAATGCGAAATTTCCGGGCTTTCAGTACACTCATTTATATTGCTCAGAATCTATTTTAAATGAGTACGTATGATTCTACACATCACTTTACATAAGAATCAGCATTAATCTTGATATGCATGAAAATACACTAAATGCGCAGATTTTGGCCTTTCAGTACATTCAGTTATATTGATCAGAATCAATTTTAAATGAGACCATATAATTCTCCACATCAATTTACATAAGAATCAGTATTACTCTTGATATGCATGGAAATACACTAAATGCGCAATTTTCGGGCCTTCAGTACACTCATTTATATTGCTCAGAATCAATTTTAAATGAGACCATATGATTCTACACATCAATTTACATAAGAATCAGCATTAATCTTGATATGCATGAAAATACACTAAATACTCAATTTTCGGGCTTTCAGTACACTCATTTATATCGCTCAGAATCAATTTTAAATGAGATTATAGGATTCTACACATCAATTTACATAAGAATCAGCATTAATCTTGATATGCATGAAAATACACTAAATGCGCAATTTTCAGGCTTTCAGTACACTCATTTATATTGCTCAGAATCAAATTTAAATGAGAGCATATGATTCTACATATCAATTTACATAAGAATCAGCATTAATCTTCATATGCATGAAAACACACTAAATGCGCAATTTTCGGGCTTTCAGTACACTCATTTATATTGCTCAGAATCAATTTTAAATGAGACCATATGATTCTACACATCAATTTACATATGAATCATCATTAATCTGGATATGCATGAAAATACACTAAATGCCCAGTGTTTGCCCTTTCAGTACAGTCATTTATATTGCTCAGAATAAATTTTAATTGAAACCATATGATTCTACACATCAATTTACATAAGAATCAGCATTAATTTTGATATGCATGAAAATACACTAAATGCGCAATTTTCGGGCTTTCAGTACACTCATTTATTTAGCTCGGAATCAATTTTAAATGAGACCATATGATTCTACACTTCAATTTACATAAGAATCCGCATTAATCTTGATATGCATGAAAATACACTAAATGCGCAAATTTCGGGCTTTCAGTACACTCATTTATATTACTCAGAATCAATTTTAAATGAGACCATATGATTCTACACATTAATTTACATAAGAATGAGCATTAATTTTGATATGCATGAAAATACACTAAATGCGCAATTTTCCGGCTTTCAGTACACTCATTTATATTGCTCAGAATGAATTTTAAATGAGACCATATGATTCTACACATCAATTTTCATAAGAATCAGCATTAATCTTGATATGCATGAAAATACACTAAATGCGCAATATTCGGGCTTTCAGTACACTTATTTATATTGCTCAGAATCAATTTTAATTGAAACCATATGATTCTACACATCAATTTACATAAGAATCAGCATTAATCTTGATATGCATGAAAATACACTAAATGCGCAATTTTCGGGCTTTCAGTACAGTCATTTATATTGCTCAGAATCAATTTTAAATGTAACCATATGATTCTACACATCAATTTACATAAGAATCAGCATTAATCTTGATATGCATGAAAATACACCAAATGCGCAGTACTTGGACTTTCAGTACACTCATTTATATTGATCAGAATCAATTTTAAATTTGACCATATGATTCTACACATCAATTTACATAAGAATCAGCATTAATCTTGATATGCATGAAAATACACTAAATGCGCAATTTTCGGGTTTTCAGCACACTCATTTATATTGCTCAGAATCAATTTGAAATGAGACCATGTGATTCTACACATCAATTTACATAATAATCAGCATTATTCTTGATATGCATGAAAATACACTAAATGCGCAATTTTCGGGCTTTCAGTACACTCATTTATATTGCTCAGAATCAATTTTAAATGAGACCATATGATTCTACACGTCAATTTACATAAGAATCAGCATTAACCTTGATATGCATGAAAATACACTAAATGCGCGACTTCGGGCTTTCAGTACAGTCATTTATATTGCACAGAATCAATTTTAAATGAGACCATATGAATCTACACATCAATTTACATAAGAATCAGCATTAATCTTGATATGCATGAAAATACACTAAATGCGCAATTTTCGGGCTTTCCGTACACTCATTTATAATGCTCAGAATCAATTTTAAATGAGACCATATGATTCTACACATCAATTTACATAAGAATCAGCATTAATCTTGATATGCATGAAAATACACTAAATGCGCAATTTTCGCTTTCAGTACACTCATTTATATTGCTCAGAATCAATTTTAAATGAGACCATATGATTCTACATCAATTTACATAAGAATCATCATTAATCTTGATATGCATGAAAATACACTAAATGCGCAATTTTAAAGCATTCCGTACATTCATTTACATCGCTCAGAATCAAATTTAAATGAAACCATATGATTCTACAAATAAATTTACGTAAGAATCAGCATTAATCTTGATATGCATGAAAATACATTAAATGCCCAATTTTCGGGCTTTCAGTACACTCATTTATAATGCTGAAAATTATTTTTAAATGAGACCATATGATTCTATACACCAATTTACATAAGAATTAGCATTAATCTTGATATGCATGAAAATACACTAAATGGGCAATATTCGGGCTTTCAGTAGACTCATTTATATTGCTCAGAATCAAATTTAAATGAGACCATATTATTCTACAAATCAATTTACATAAGAATCAGCATTACTCTTGATATGCCTGAAAATACACTACATGGGCAATTTTCGGGCTTTCAGTACACTACTTTATATTGCTCAGAATAAATTTTAAATCAGACCATATTATTCTACACATCAATTTGCATAAGATTCAGCATTAATCTTGATATGCATGAAAATACATTAATGCGCAAGATTCGGGCTTTCAGTACACACATTTATATTACTCAGAATCAATTTGAAATGAGACCATATGATTCTACACATAAGAATCAGCATTAATCTTGATATGCATGAAAATACACTAAATGCGCAATTTTCGGGCTTTCAGTACACTCATTTATATTGCTTAGAATCAATTTTAAATGAGACCATATGATTCTACACATCAATTTACATAAGAATCAGCATTAATCTTGATATGCATGAAAATACACTAAATGCGCAATTTTCGGGGTTTCAGTACACTCATTTATATTGCTCAGAATCAATTTGAAATGAGACCATATGATTCTACACATTAATTTACATAAGAATCATCATTAATCTTGATATGCATGAAAATACACAAATGCGCAATTTTCGGGCTTTCAGCACATTCATTTATATTACTCAGAACAAATTTTAAATGAGACCATATGATTCTACACATCAATTTACATAAGAATCAGCATTAATCTTGATATGCATGAAAATACACTAAATGCGCAATTTTCGGGCTTTCAGTACACTCATTTATATTGCTCAGAATCAATTTTAAATGAAACCATATGATTCTACACATCAATTTACATAAGAATCAGCATTAATCTTCATATGCATGAAAATACACTAAATGCGCAATTTTCGGGCTTTCAGTACACTCATTTATATTGCTCAGAATCAATTTAAAAGAAACCATATGATTCTACACATCAATTTACATAAGAATCAGCATTAATCTTGATATGCATGAAAATACACTAAATGCGCAATTTTCCGGCTTTCAGTACACTCATTTATATTGCTCAGGATCAATTTTAAATGAGACCATATGATTCTACACATCAATTTACATATGAATCAGCATTAATCTTGATATGCATGAAAATACACGAAATGCGCAGTGTTTGGTCTTTCATTACACTCATTTATATTGCTCAGAATTAATTTTAATTGAAACCATATGATTCTACACATCAATTTACATAAGAATCAGCATTAATCTAGAATCATATGGTTTCAATTAAAATTGATTCTGATCAATATAAATGAGTGTACTGAAAGCCCGAAAATTGCGCAATTAGTGTATTTTCATCCATATCAAGATTAATGCTGATTCTTATGTAAATTGATGTGTAGAATCATATGGTCTCATTCAAAATTGATTCTGAGCAATATATATGAGTGTACTGAAAGCCCGAATATTGCGCATTTAGTGTATTTTCATGCATATCAAGATTAATGCTGATTCTTATGTAAATTGATGTGTAGAATCATATGGTCTCATTTAAAATTGATTCTGAGAAATATAAATGAGTGTACTGAAAGCCCGAAAATTGCGCATTTAGTTTATTTTCATGCATATCAAGATTAATGCTGATTCTTATGTAAATTGATGTGTAGAATCATATGGCCTCATATAAAATTGATTCTGAGTGATATAAATGAGTGTACTGAATGCCCGAAACTTGCGCATTTAGTGTATTTTCATGCATATCAAGATTAATGCTGATTCTTATGTAAATTGATGTGTAGAATCATATGGTCTCATTTAAAATTGATTCTGAGCAATATAAATGAGTGTACTGAAAGCCTGAATATTGCGCATTTAGTGTATTTTCATGCATATCAAGGTTAATGCTGATTCTTATGTAAATTGATGTGTAGAATCATATGGTCTCATTCAAAATTGATTCTGAGCAATATATATGAGTGTACTGAAAGCCCGAAAATTGCGCATTTAGTGTATTTTCAAGCATATCAAGATTAATGCTGATTCTTATGTAAATTGATGTGTAGAATCATATGGTTTCATTTAAAATTGATTCTGATCAATATAAATGAGTGTACTGAATGCCAGAAAATTGCGCATTTAGTGTATTTTCATGCATATCAAGATTAATGCTGATTCTTATGTGAATTGATGTGTAGAATCATACGTACTCATTTAAAATAGATTCTGAGCAATATAAATGAGTGTACTGAAAGCCCGAAAATTGCGCATTTAGTGTGTTTTCATGCATATCAAGATTAATGCTGATTCTTATGTAAATTGATGTGTAGAATCATATGGCCTCATTTAAAATTGATTCTGAGCAATATAAATGAGTGTACTGAAAGCCCGAAAATTGGGCATTTAGTGTATTTTCATGCATATCAAGATTAATGCTGATTCTTATGTAAATTGATGTGTAGAATCATATGGTCTCATTTGAAATTGATTCCGAGCAATATAAATGAGTGTACTGAAAGCCCGAAAATTGCGCATTTAGTGTATTTTCATGCATATCAAGATTAATGCTGATTCATATGTAAATTGATGTGTAGAATCATATGGTTTCAATTAAAATTAATTCTGAGCAATATAAATGAGTGTACTGAAAGACCAAACACTGGGCATTTCGTGTATTTTCATGCATATCAAGATTAATGCTGATTCATATGTAAATTGATATGTAGAATCATACGGTCTCATATAAAATTGATTCTGAGCAATATAAATGAGTGTACTGGAAGCCCGAAAATTGCGAATTTAGTGTATTTTCATGCATATCAAGATTAATGCTGCTTCTTATGTAAATTGATATGTAGAATCATATGGTCTCATTTAAAATTGATTCTGAGCAATATAAATGAGTGTACTGAAAGCCGGAAAATTGCGCATTTAGTGTATTTTCATGCATATCAAGATTAATGCTGATTCTTATGTAAATTGATGTGTAGAACCATATGGTTTCTTTTAAATTGATTCTGAGCAATATAAATGAGTGTACTGAAAGCCCGAAAATTGCGCATTTAGTGTATTTTCATGCATATGAAGATTAATGCCGATTCTTATGTAAATTGATGTGTAGAATCATATGGTTTCATTTAAAATTGATTCTGAGCAATATAAATGAGTGTACTGAAAGCCCGAAAATTGCGCATTTAGTGTATTTTCATGCATATCAAGATTAATGCAAATTCTTATGTAAATTGATATGTAGAATCATATGGTCTCATTTAAAATTGATTCTGATCAATATAAATGAGTGTACTGAAAACCCGAAAATTGCGCATTTAGTGTATTTTCATGCATATCAAGATTAATGCTGATTCTTATGTAAATTGATGTGTAGAATCATATGGTTTCAATTAAAATTAATTCTGAGCAATATAAATGAGTGTACTGAAAGACCAAACACTGCGCATTTCGTGTATTTTCATGCATATCAAGATTAATGCTGATTCATATGTAAATTGATGTGTAGAATCATACGGTCTCATTTAAAATTGATTCTGAGCAATATAAATGAGTGTACTGAAAGCCCGAAAATTGCGAATTTAGTGTATTTTCATGCATATCAAGATTAATGCTGCTTCTTATGTAAATTGATGTGTAGAATCATATGGTCTCATTTAAAATTGATTCTGAGCAATATAAATGAGTGCACTGAAAGCCGGAAAATTGCGCATTTAGTGTATTTTCATGCATATCAAGATTAATGCTGAGTCTTATGTAAATTGATGTGTAGAATCATATGTTTTCATTTTAATTGATTCTGAGCAATATAAATGAGTGTACTGAAAGCCCGAAAATTGCGCATTTAGTGTATTTTCCATGCATATGAAGATTAATGCTGTTTCTTATGTAAATTGATGTGTAGAATCATATGGTTTCATTTAAAATTGATTCTGAGCAATATAAATGAGTGTACTGAAAGCCCGAAAATTGCGCATTTAGTGTATTTTCATGCATATCAAGATTAATGCAGATTCTTATGTAAATTGATGTGTAGAATCATATGGTCTCATTTAAAATTCATTCTGAGTAATATAAATGAGTGTGCTGAAAGCCCGAAAATTGCGCATTTAGTGTATGTTCATGCATATCAAGATTAATGCAAATTCTTATGTAAATTGATGTGTAGAATCATATGGTCTCATTTAAAATTGATTCTGATCAATATAAATGAGTGTACTGAAAGTCCAAAAACTGCGCATTTAGTGTATTTTCATGCATATCAAGATTAATGCTGATTCTCATGTAAATTGATGTGTAGAATCACATGGTTACATTTAACATTGATTCTGAGCAATATAAATGATTGTACTGAACGCCCGAAATTTGCGCATTATTGTATTTTCATGCATATCAAGATTAATGCTGATTCTTATGTAAATTGAGGTGTAGAATCATATGGACTCATTTAAAATTGATTCTGAGCAATATAAATGAGTGTACTGAAAGCCCGAAAATTGCGCATTTAGTGTATTTTCATGCATATCAAAATTAATGCTGATTCTTATGTAAATTGATGTGTAGAATCATATGGTCTCATTTAAAATTGATTCGGATCAATATAAATAAGTGTACTGAAAGACAAAAAAACTGCGCATTTAGTGTATTTTCATGCATATCAAGATTAATGCTGATTCTTATGTAAATTGATGTGTAGAATCATATGGTCTCATTTAAAATTGATTCTGATCAATATAAATGAGTGTACTGAAAGACCAAAAACTGCGCATTTAGTGTATTTTCATGCATATCAAGATTAATGCTGATTCTTATGTAAATTGATGTGTAGAATCATAGGGTCTCATTTAAAATAGATTCTGAGCAATATAAATGAGTGTACTGAAAGCCCGAAAATTGCGCATTTAGTGTATTTTCATGCATATCAAGATTAATGCTGATTCTTATGTAAATTGATGTGTAGAATCACATGGTTTCAATTAAAATTGATTCTGAGCAATATAAATGAGTGTACTGAAAGCCCGAAAATTGCGCATTTAGTGTATTTTCATGCATATCAAGATGAATGCTGATTCTTATGTAAATTGATGTGTAGAATCATATGGTCTCATTTCAAATTGTTACTGAGCAATATAAATGAGTGTGCTGAAAGCCCGAAAATTGCGCATTTAGTGTATTTCCATGCATATCAAGATTAATGCTGATTCTTATGTAAATTGATGTGTAGAATCGTATGGTCTCATTTAAAATTGATTCTGATCAATATAAATGTGTGTACTGAAAGTCCAAAAACGGCGCATTTAGTGTATTTTCATGCATATCAAGATTAATGCTGATTCTTATGTCAATTGATGTTTAGAATCATATGGTTACATTTAAAATTGATTCTGAGCAATATAAATGAGTGTAGTGAAAGCCCGAAAATTGCGCATTTAGTGTATTTTCATGAATATCAAGATTAATGCTGATTCTTATGTAAATTGATGTGTAGAATCATATGGTCTCATTTAATATTGATTCTGATCAATATAAATGAGTGTACTGAAAGACCAAAAACTGCGCATTTAGTGTATTTTCATGCATATCAAGATTAATGCTGATTCTTATGTAAATTGATGTGTAGAATCATAGGGTCTCATTTAAAATTGATTCTGATCAATATAAATGAGTGTACTGAAAGACCAAAAACTGCGCATTTAGTGTATTTTCATGCATATCAAAATTAATGCTGATTCTAATGTAAATTGATGTGTAGTATCATAGGGTCTCATTTACAATTGATTCCGAGCAATATAAATGAGTGTACTGAAAGCCCGAAAATTGCGCATTTAGTGTATTTTCATGCATATCAAGATTAATGCTGATTCTTATGTAAATTGTTGTGTAGAATCATATGGTTTCAATTAAAATTAATTCTGAGCAATATAAATGAATGTACTGAAAGACCAAACACTGCGCATTTCGTGTATTTTCATGCATATCAAGATTAATGCTGATTCATATGTAAATTGATGTGTAGAATCATACGGTCTCATTTAAAATTGATTCTGAGCAATATAAATGAGTGTACTGAAAGCCCGAAAATTGCGCATTTAGTGTATTTTCATGCATATCAAGATTAATGCTGCTTCTTATGTAAATTGATATGTAGAATCATATGGTCTCATTTAAAATTGATTCTGAGCAATATAAATGCGTGTACTGAAAGCCGGAAAATTGCGCATTTAGTGTATTTTCATGCATATCAAGATTAATGCTGATTCTTATGTAAATTGATGTGTAGAATCATATGGTTTCTTTTAAATTGATTCTGAGCAATATAAATGAGTGTACTGAAAGCCCGAAAATTGCGCATTTAGTGTATTTTCATGCATATGAAGATTAATGCTGATTCTTATGTAAATTGATGTGTAGAATCATATGGTTTCATTTAAAATTGATTCTGAGCAATATAAATGAGTGTACTGAAAGCCCGAAAATTGCGCATTTAGTGTATTTTCATGCATATCAATATTAATGCAGATTCTTATGTAAATTGATGTGTAGAATCATATGGTCTCATTTAAAATTGATTCTGATCAATATAAATGAGTGTACTGAAAGTCCAAAAACTGCGCATTTAGTGTATTTTCATGCATATCAAGATTAATGCTGATTCTTATGTAAATTGATGTATAGAATCATATGGTTACATTTAACATTGATTCTGAGCAATATAAATGATTGTACTGAACGCCCGAAATTTGCGCATTATTGTATTTTCATGCATATCAAGATTAATGCTGATTCTTATGTAAATTGATGTGTAGAATCATATGGTCTCATTTAAAATTGATTCTGTGCAATATAAATGAGTGTACTGAAAGCCCGAAAATTGCGCATTTACTTTATTTTCATGCATATCAAAATTAATGCTGATTCTTATGTAAATTGATGTGTAGAATCATATGGTCTCATTTTAAATTTATTCTGAGCAATATAACTGAGTGTACTGAAAGATCAAAACTGCGCATTTCTTGTATATTCATGCATATCAAGTTTAATGCTGATTCTTACGTAAATTGATGTGTAGAATCATATGGTCTCATTTAAAATTGATACTGAGCAATATAAATGAGTGTACTGAAAGCCCGAAAATTGCGCATTTAGTGTATTTTCATGCATATCAAGATTAATGCTGATTCTCATGTAATTTGCTGTGTAGAATCATATGGTCTCATTTAAAAAAAATTTTGAGCAATATAAATGAGTGTACTGTAAGCCCGAAAATTGCGCATTTCGTGTATATTCATGCATATCAAGTTTAATGCTGATTCTTATGTAAATTGTTGTGTAGAATAATATGATCTCATTTGAAATTAATTCTGAGCAATATAAATGAGCGTACTGAAAGATCAAAACTGCGCATTTCGTGTATATTCATGCATATCAAGTTTAATGCTGATTCTTATGTAAATTGATGTGTAGAATAATATGGTCTCATTTAAAATTGATTCTGAGCAATATCAATGAGTGTACTGAAAGCCCGAAAATTGCGCATTTAGTGTATTTTCATGCATATCAAGATTAATGCTGATTCTTATGTAAATTGATGTGTAGAATCATATAATCTCATTTAAAATTGATTCTGAGCAATATAAATGAGTGTACTGTAAGCCCGAAGATTACTCATTTAGTGTATTTTCATGCATATCAAGATTAATGCTGATTCTTGTGTAAATTTATGTGTAGAATCATATGGTCTCATTTGAAATTAATTCTGAGCAATATAAATGAGTGTACTGAAAGTTCAAAACTGCGCATTTCGTGTATATTTATGCATATCAAGTTTAATGCTTATTCTTATGTAAATTGATGTGTAGAATAATATGGTCTCATTTAAAATTGATTCTGAACAATATACATGAGTGTACTGAAAGCCCGAAAATTGCGAATTTATTGTATTTTCATGCATATCAAGATTAATGCTGATTCTTATGTAAATTGATGTGTAGAATCATATGGTCTCTTTTAAAATTGATTCTGAGCAATATAAATGAGTGTACTGAAAGCCCGAAAATTGCGCATTTGTTGTATTATCATGCATATCTAGATTAATCCTGATTCTTATGTAAATTGATGTGTAGAATCATATGCTCTGAATTAAAAATTACTTTGAGCAATATAAATTAGTGTAATGAAAGCCCGAAATTGCGCATTTAGTGTATTTTCATGCATATCAAGGTTAATGCTGTTTCTTATATAAATTGATGTGTAGAATCATATGGTCTCATTTAAAATTGATTCTGAGCAATATAAATGAGTGTACTGTAAGCCCGAACATTGCTCATTTATTGTATTTTCATGCATATCAAAATTAATGCAGATTCTTGTGTAAATTTATGTGTAGAATCATATGGTCTCATTTGAAATTAATTCCGAGCAATATAAATGAGTGTACTGAAAGATCAAACTGCGCATTTCGTGTATATTCATGCATATCATGCTGATTCTTTTGTAAATTGATGTGTAGAATAATATGGTCTCATTTAAAATTGATTCTGAGCAATATAAATGAGTGTACTGAAAAGCCCGAAAATTGCGCATTTATTGTATTTTCATGCATATCAAGATTAATGCTGATTCTTATGTAAATTGATGTGTAGAATCATATGGTCTCATTTAAAATTGATTCTGAGCAATATAAATGACTGTACTGAAAGCCCGAAAATTGCGCATTTGGTGTATTATCATGCATATCTAGATTAATGCTGATTCTTATGTAAATTGATGTGTAGAATCATATGCTCTGAATTAAAAATGATTTTGAGCAACATAAATTAGTGTAGTGAAAGCCCGAAAATTACGCATTTGTTTTATTATCATGCATATCAAGATTAATGCAGTTTCTTATATAAATTGATGTGTAGAATCATATGGTCTCATTTAAAAATGATTTTGAGCAATATAAATTAGTGTACTGAAAGCCCGATAATTGCGCATTTAGTGTATTTTCATGCATATCAAGAGTAATGCTGTTTCTTATGTAAATTGGTGTGTAGAATCATATGGTCTCATTTAAAAATAATTTTAAGCAATATAAATGAGTGTAATGTAAGCCCGAAATATGCGCATTTCGTGTATATTCATGCATATCAAATTTAATGCTGATTCTCATGTAAATTGATGTGTAGAATCATATGGTCTCATTTAAAATTGATTCTGAGCAATAGAAATGACTGTACTGAAAGACCGAAAATTGCGCATTTCGTGTATTTTCATGCATATCAAGATTAATTCTGATTCTTATGTAAATTAATGTGTAGAAACATACGGTCTCATTTAAAATTGATTCTGAGCAATATAAATGAGTGTACTGAAAGCCCGAAAATTGCGCATTTAGTGTATTTTCTTGCATATCAAGATTAATGCTGATTCTTATGTAAATTGGTGTGTAGAATCATATGGTTTAAATTAAAATTGATTCTGAACAATATAAATGAGTGTACTGAAAGCCCGAAAATTGCGCATTTAGTGTATTTTCATGCATATCAAGATTAATGCTGATTCTTATGTAAATTGATGTGTAGAATCATATGATCTCATTTAAAATTGATTCTAATCCTATATAAATGAGTGTACTGTAAGCCCGAAAATTGAGCATTTAGTGTATTTTCATGCATATCAAGATTAATGCTGATTCTTATGTAAATTGATGTGTAGAATCATACGGTCTCATTTAAAATTGATTCTGAGCAATATAAATGAGTGTACTGAAAAGCCCGAAAATTGCGCATTTAGTGTATTTTCTTGCATATCAAGATTAATGCTGATTCTTATGTAAATTGGTGTGTAGAATCATATGGTTTCCATTAAAATTGATTCTGAGCAATAAAAATGAGTGTACTGAAAGCCCGAAAATTGCGCATTTAGTGTATATTCATGCATATCAAGATTAATGCTGTTTCTTTTGTAAATTGATGTGTAGAATCATATGATCTCATTTGAAATTGATTCTGATGAATATAAATGAGTGTACTGTAAGCCCGAAAATTGAGCATTAATGTATTTTCATGCATATCAAGATTAATGCTGATTCTTATGTAAATTGATGTGTAGAATCATACGGTCTCATTTAAAATTGATTCTGAGCAATATAAATGAGTGTACTGAAAGCTGGAATTTTCGCATTAAGTGTATTTTCATGCATATCAAGATTAATGCTGATTCTTATGTAAATTGATGTGTAGAATCATATGGTTTCATTTAAAATTGATTCTGAGCAGTATAAATGAATGTACCGAAAGCCCGAAAATTGCGCATTTAATCTATTTTCATGCATATCAAGATTAATGCTGATTCTTATGTAAATTGATGTGTAGAATCATATAATTTCAATTTACATAAGAATCAGCATTAATCTTGATATTCATGAAAATACACTAAATGCTCAATTTTCGGGCTTACAGTACACTCATTTATATCGATCAGAATCAATTTCATATGAGATCATATGATTCTACACATCAATTTACATAAGAATCTGCATTAATCTTGATATGCATGAAAATACACTAAATGCGCAATTTTCGGGCTTTCAGTACACTCATTTATATTGATCAGAATCAATATTAAATGATACCATATGATTCTACACATCAATTTACATAAGAATCAGCATTAATCTTGATATGCATGAAAATACTCTAAATGCGCAATTTTCCGGCTTTCAGTACACTCATTTATATTGCACAGAATCAATTTTAAATGAGACCAAATGATTCTACACATCAATTTACATAAGAATCAGCATTAATCTTGATATGCATGAAAATACACTAAATGCGCAATTTTCGGGCTTACAGTACACTCATTTATGTCGATCGGAGTCAATTTTAATTGAAACCATTTGTTTCTACACACCAATTTACATAAGAATCAGCATTAATCTTGATATGCAAGAAAATACACTAAATGCGCAATTTTCGGGCTTTCAGTACACTCATTTATATTGCTCAGAATCAATTTTAAATGAGACCGTATGATTCTACACATCAATTTACATAAGAATCAGCATTAATCTTGATATGCATGAAAATACACTAAATGCTCAATTTTCGGGCTTACAGTACACTCATTTATATAGGATCAGAATCACTTTTAAATGAGATCATATGATTCTACACATCAATTTACATAAGAATCAGCATTAATCTTGATATGCATGAAAATACACTTAATGCGCAATATTCCAACTTTCAGTACACTCATTTATATTGCTCAGAATCAATTTTAAATGAGACCGTATGATTCTACACATCAATTTATATAAGAATCAGCAGTAATCTTGATATGCATGAAAATACACTAAATGCGTAATTTTCGGGCTTTTCAGTACACTCATTTATATTGATCAGAATCAAATTTAAATGAGACCATATGATTCTACACATCAATTTACATAAGAATCATCATTAATCTTGATATGCATGAAAATACACTAAATGCGCAATTTTCGGGCTTTCAGTACACTCATTTATATTGCTCAGAATCAATTTTAAATGAAACCATATGATTCTACATACCAATTTACATAAGAATCAGCATTAATCTTGATATGCATGAAAATACACTAAATGCGCAATTTTCGGGCTTTCAGTACACTCATTTATATTGCTCAGAATCAATTTTAAATGAGACCGTATGATTCTACACGTCAATTTACATAAGAATCAGCATTAATCTTGATATGCATGAAAATACACTAAATGCTCAATTTTCGGGCTTACAGTACACTCATTTATATTGATCAGAATCAATTTCAAATGAGATCATATGATTCTACACATCAATTTACATAAGAATCAGCAGTAATCTTGATATGCATGAAAATACACTAAATGAGCTATTTTCAGTCATTCAGTACAGTCATTTCTATTGCTCAGAATCAATTTTAAATGAGACCATATGATTCTACACATCAATTTACATAAGAATCAGCATTAATCTTGATATGCATGAAAATACACTAAATGCGCAATTTTCGGGCTTTCAGTACACTCATTTATATTGCTCAGAATCAATTTCAATTGAAACCATATGATTCTACTCATCAATTTACATAAGAATCAGCATTAATCTTGATATGCATGAAAATACACTAAATGCGCAATATTCGGGCTTTCAGTACACTCATTTATATTGCTCAGAATCAATTTTAAATGAGACCGTATGATTCTACACTTCAATTTACATAAGAATCAGCATTAATCTTGATATGCATGAAAATACACTAAATGCGCAGTGTTTGGTCTTTCATTACACTCATTTATATTGCTCAGAATCAATTTTAAATGAAACCATATGATTCTACACATCAATTTACATAAGAATCAGCAATTAATCTTGATATGCATGAAAATACACTAAATGCGCAATTTTCGGGCTTACAGTACACTCATTTATATTGATCAGAATCAATTTAAAATGAGACCATATGATTGGACACATCAATTTACATAAGAATCCGTATTAATCTTGATATGCATGAAAATACACTAAATGCGCAATTTTCGGGCTTTCAGTACACTCGTTTATATTGCTCAGAATCAATTTTAAATGAGACCGTATGATTCTACACATCAATTTACATAAGAAGCAGCATTAATCTTGATATGCATGAAAATACACTAGATGCGCAGTGTTTGGTCTTTCAGTACAGTAATTTATATTGCTCAGAATCAATTTTAAATGAAACCATGATTCTACACATCAATTTACATAAGAATCAGCATTAATCTTGATATGCATGAAATTACACTAAATGCGCAATTTCCGGCTTACAGTACACTCATTTATATTGCTCAGAATCAATTTTAAATGAGACCATATGATTCTACACATCAATTTACATGAGAATCATCATTAATCTTGATATGCATGAAAATACATTAATGCGAAATTTACGGGCTTACAGTACACTCATTTATATTGCTCAGAATCAATTTTAATTGAAACCATATGATTCTACACATCAATTTTCATAAGAATCAGCATTAATCTTGATATGCATGAAAATACACTAAATGCACAATTTTCGGGCTTTCAGGACACTCATTTATATTGCTCAGAATCAATTTTAAATGAGACCGTATGATTCTACACATCAATTTACATAAGAATCAGCATTAATCTTGATATGCATGAAAATAAACTAAATGCGCAATTTTCCGGCTTACAGTACACTCATTTATATTGATCAGAATCAATTTTTAATGAGACCATATGATTGTGCACATCAATTTACATAAGAATCAGCATTAATCTTGATATGCATGAAAATACACTAAATGCGCAATTTTCGGGCTTTCAGTACACTCGTTTATATTGCTCAGAATCAATTTTAAATGAGACCGTATGATTCTACACATCAATTTACATAAGAAGCAGCATTAATCTTGATATGCATGAAAATACACTAGATGCGCAGTGTTTGGTCTTTCAGTACAGTAATTTATATTGCTCAGAATCAATTTTAAATGAAACCATGATTCTACACATCAATTTACATAAGAATCAGCATTAATCTTGATATGCATGAAAATACACTAAATGCGCAATTTCCGGCTTACAGTACACTCATTTATATTGCTCAGAATCAATTTTAAATGAGACCATATGATTCTACACATCAATTTACATGAGAATCAGCATTAATCTTGATATGCATGAAAATACATTAATGCGAAATTTTCGGGCTTACAGTACACTCATTTATATTGCTCAGAATCAATTTTAATTGAAACCATATGATTGTACACATCAATTTTCATAAGAATCAGCATTAATCTTGATATGCATGAAAATACACTAAATGCACAATTCTCGGGCTTTCAGGACACTCATTTATATTGCTCAGAATCAATTTTAAATGAGACCGTATGATTCTACATATCAATTTACATAAGAATCAGCATTAATCTTGATATGCATGAAAATACACTAAATGCGCAATATTCCGGCTTACAGTAAACTCATTTATATGGCTCAGAATCAATTTTAAATGAGACCATATGGTTCTACACATCAATTTACATAAGAATCAGCATTAATCTTGATATGCATGAAAATACACTAAATGCGCAATTTTCGGGGTTTCAGTACACTCATTTATATTGATCAGATTCAATTTTAAATGAGACCATGTGATTCTACACATCAATTTACATAAGAATCAGCATTAATCTTGATATGCATGAAAATACACTAAATGCGCAATTTTCGGGCTTTCAGTACACTCATTTATATTGCTCAGAATCAATTTTAATTGAAACCATATGATTCTACACATCAATTTACATAGGAATCTGCATTAATCTTGATATGCATGAAAATACATTAAATGCGCAATTTTCGGGCTTTCAGTACACTCATTTATATTGCTCAGAATGAATTTTAAATGAGACCGTATGATTCTACACATCAATTTACATAAGAATCAGCATTAATCTTGATATGCATGAAAATACACTAAATGCTCAATTTTCGGGCTTGCAGTACACTCATTTATATTGATCAGAATCAATTTTAAATGAGATCATATAATTCTACACATAAATTTACATAAGAATCAGCATTAATCTTGATATGCATGAAAATACACTTAATGCACAACATCCCAGCTTTCAGTACACTCATTGATATTGCTCAGAATAAATTTTAAATGAGACCATATGATTCTACACATCAATTTACATAAGAATCAGCAATAATCTTGATATGCATGAAAATACACTAAATGCGCAATTTTCGGGCTTTTCAGTACACTCATTTATATTGCTCAGAGTCAATTTTAAATGAGA
The DNA here is from genome assembly GCA_037127315.1 of Ascarosepion bandense. NCBI lineage: Eukaryota > Metazoa > Mollusca > Cephalopoda > Sepiida > Sepiidae > Ascarosepion > Ascarosepion bandense. Next base: position 390,798 of record JBBBDQ010002373.1, read on the forward strand.
CCGTATGATTCTACACATCAATTTACATATGAATCAGCATTAATCTGGATATGCATGAAAATACACTAAATGCGCAGTGTTTGGTCTTTCAGTACATTCATTTATATTGCTCAGAATCAATTTTAATTGAAACCATATGATTCTACACATCAATTTACATAAGAATCAGCTTTAATCTTGATATGCATGAAAATACACTAAATGCGCAATTTTCGGGCTTTCAGTACACTCATTTATATTGCTCGGAATCAATTTTAAATGAGACCATATGATTCTACACATCAATTTACATAAGAATCTGCATTAATCTTGATATGCATGAAAATACACTAAATACGCAATTTTCGGGCTTACAGTACACTCATTTATATTGATCAGAAACAATTTTAAATGAGACCATATGATTCTACAAATCAATTTACATAAGAATCAGCATTAATCTTGATATGCATGAAAATACACTAAATGCGCAATTTTCCGGCTTGCAGTACACTCATTTATATTGCTCAGAATCAATTTTAAATGAGACCATATGATTCTACACATCAATTTACATAAGAATCAGCATTAATCTTGATATGCATGAAAATACACTAAATGCGCAAATTTCGGGCTTTCAGTACACTCATTTATATTGCTCAGAATCAATTTTAAATGTAACCATATGATTCTACACATCAATTTACATAAGAATCAGCATTAATCTTGATATGCATGAAAATACACTAAATGCGCAATTTTCGGGCTTTCAGTACACTCATTTATATTGCTCAGAATCAATTTTAAATGAAACCATATGATTCTACACATCAATTTACATAAGAATCAGCATTAATCTTGATATGCATGAAAATACACTAAATGCGCAATTTTCGGGCTTTAAGTACACTCATTTGTATTGCTCAGAATCAATTTTAAATGTAACCATATGATTCTACACATCAATTTACATAAGAATCAGCATTAATCTTGATATGCATGAAAATACACTAAATGCGCAGTTTTTGGACTTTCAGTACACTCATTTATATTGATCAGAATCAATGTTAAATGAGAACATATGATTCTACACATCAATTTACATAAGAATCAGCAGTAATCTTGATATGCATGAAAATACACTAAATGCGCTATTTTCAGTCATTCAGTACAGTCATTTCTATTTCTCAGAATCAATTTTAAATGAGACCATATGATTCTACACATCAATTTACATAAGAATCAACATTAATCTTGATATGCATGAAAATACACTAAATGCGCAATTTCCGGGCTTTCAGTACACTCATTTATATTGCTCAGAATCAATTTTAAATGAAACCATATGAGACCATATGATTCTACACATCAATTTACATAAGAATCAGCATTAATCTTGATATGCATGAAAATACATTAATGCGCAGTTTTTGGACTTTCAGTACACTCATTTATATTGATCAGAATCAATTTTAAATGAGACCATACGATTCTACACATCAATTTACATAAGAATCAGCATTAATCTTGATATGCATGAAAATACACTAAATGCGCAATTTTCCGGCTTTCAGTACACTCATTTATATTGCTCAGAATCAATTTTAAATGAGACCATATGATTCTACACATCAATTTACATAAGAATCAGCATTAATCTTGATATGCATGAAAATACACTAAATGCGCAATTTTCGGGCTTTCAGCACACTCCTTTATATTGCTCAGAATAAATTTTAAATGAGACCATATGATTCCACATCAATTTACATAAGAATCAGCATTAATTTGATATGCATGAAAATACACTAAATGCGCAATTTTCGGGCTTTCAGTACACTCATTTATATTGTTCTGAATCAATTTTATATGAGACCGTATGATTCTACACATCAATTTACATAATAATCAGCATTAATCTTGATATGCATGAAAATACACTAAATGCGCAGTTTTTGGTCTTTCAGTACACTCATTTATATTGATCAGAATCAATTTTAAATGAGACCATATGATTCTACACATCAATTTACATAAGAATCAGCATTAATCTTGATATGCATGAAAATACACTAAATGCGCAATTTTCGGGCTTACAGTACACTCATTTATATTGATCAGAACCAATTTTAAATGAGACCATATGATTCTACACATCAATTTACATAAGAATCAGCATTAATCTTGATATGCATGAAAATACACTAAATGCGCAATTTTCCGGCTTTCGGTACACTCATTTATATTGCTCAGAATCAATTTTAAATGGGACCATATGATTCTACACATCAATTTACATAAGAATCAGCATTAATCTTGATATGCATGAAAATACACTAAATGCGCAATTTTCGGGCTTTCAGTACACTTATTTATATTACTCAGAATCAATTTTGAAATGAGACCATGTGATTCTACACATCAATTTACATAATAATCAGCATTAATCTTGATATGCATGAAAATACACTAAATGCGCAATTTTCGGGCTTTCAGTACACTCATTTATATTGCTCAGAATGAATTTTAAATGAAACCATATGATTCTACACATCAATTTACATAAGAATCAGCATTAATCTTGATATGCATGAAAATACACTAAATGCGCAATTTTCGGGCTTTCAGTACACTCATTTATATTGCTCAGAATCAATTTTAAATGAAACCATATGATTCTACACATCAATTTACATAATAATCAGCATTAATCTTGATATGCATGAAAATACACTAAATGTGCAATTTTCGGGCTTTCAGTACACTCATTTATATTGCTCAGAATCAATTTTAAATGAAACCATATGATTCTACACATCAATTTACATAAGAAGCAGCATTATTCTTGATATGCATGAAAATACACTAAATGCGCAATTTTCGGGCTTTCAGTACACTCATTTATATTGCTCAGAATCAATTTTAAATGTTACCATATGATTCTACACATCAATTTACATAAGAATCAGCATTAATCTTGATATGCATGAAAATACACTAAATGCGCAATTTTCGGGGTTTCAGTACACTCGTTTATATTGCTCAGAATCAATTTTAAATGAAACCATATGAGACCATATGATTCTACACATCAATTTACATAAGAATCAGCATTAATCTTGATATGCATGAAAATACACTAAATGCGCAATTTTCGGGCTTTCAGTACACTCATTTATATTGCTCAGAATCAATTTTAAATGAAACCATATGATTCTACATACCAATTTACATAAGAATCAGCATTAATCTTGATATGCATGAAAATACACTAAATGCGCAATTTTCGGGCTTTCAGTACACTCATTTATATTGCTCAGAATCAATTTTAAATGAAACCATATGATTCTACACATCAATTTACATAAGAATCAGCATTAATCTTGATATGCATGAAAATACACTAAATGCGCAATTTTCGGGCTTCCAGTACACTCATTTATATTGCTCAGAATCAATTTTAAATGAGACCGTATGATTCTACACATCAATTTACATAAGAATCAGCATTAATCTTGATATGCATGAAAATACACTAAATACGCAGTTTTGATATTTCAGTACACTCATTTATATTGATCAGAATCAATTTTAAATGAGACCATATGATTCTACACATCAATTTACATAAGAATCAGCATTAATCTTGATATGCATGAAAATACACTAAATGCGCAATTTTCGGGCTTTCAGTACACTCATTTATATTGCTCAGAATCAATTTTAAATGAGACCATATGATTCTACACATCAATTTACATAAGAATCAGCATTAATCTTGATATGCATGAAAATACACTAAATGCGCAATTTTGGGGCTTTCAGTACACTCATTTATATTGCTCAGAATCAATTTTAACTGAAACCATATGATTCTACATATAAATTTACATAAGAATCAGCATTAATCTTGATATGCATGAAAATACACTAAATGCGCAATTTTCGGGCTTTCAGTACACTCATTTATATTGCTCAGAATCAATTTTAAATGAGACCGTATGATTCTACACATCAATTTACATATGAATCAGCATTAATCTGGATATGCATGAAAATACACTAAATGCGCAATTTTGGGGCTTTCAGTACACTCATTTATATTGCTCAGAATCAATTTTAACTGAAACCATATGATTCTACATATCAATTTACATAAGAATCAGCATTAATCTTGATATGCATGAAAATACACTAAATGCGCAATTTTCGGGCTTTCAGTACACTCATTTATATTGCTCAGAATCAATTTTAAATGAGACCGTATGATTCTACACATCAATTTACATATGAATCAGCATTAATCTGGATATGCATGAAAATACACTAAATGCGCAGTGTTTGGTCTTTCAGTACAGTCATTTATATTGCTCAGAATCAATTTTAATTGAAACCATATGATTCTACACATCAATTTACATAAGAATCAGAATTAATCTTGATATGCATGAAAATACACTAAATGCGCAATTTTCGGTTTTTCAGTACACTCATTTATATTGCTCGGAATCAATTTTAAATGAGACCAAATGATTCTACACATCAATTTACATAAGAATCAGCATTAATCTTGATATGCATGAAAATACATTAATGCGCAATTTTCGGGCTTTCAGTACACTCATTTATATTACTCAGAATCAATCTTAAATGAGACCATATGATTCTACACATCAATTTACATAAGAATCAGCATTAATCTTGATATGCATGAAAATACACTAAATGCGCAATTTTCGGGCTTAGAATACACTCATTTATATTGCTCAGAATTAATTTTAAATGAAACAATATGAGACCATATGATTCTACACATCAATTTACATAAGAATCAGCATTAATCTTGATATGCATGAAAATACACTAAATGCGCAATTTCGGGCTTTCAGTACACTCATTTATATTGTTCTGAATCAATTTTATATGAGACCGTATGATTCTACACATCAATTTACATAAGAATCAGCAATAATCTTGATATGCATGAAAATACACTAAATGCGCAGTTTTCGGGCTCACAGTACACTCATTTATATTGATCAGAACCAATTTTAAATGAGACCATATGATTCTACACATCAATTTACATAAGAATCAGCATTAATCTTGATATGCATGAAAATACACTAAATGCGCAATTTTCCGGCTTTCGGTACACTCATTTATATTGCTCAGAATCAATTTTAAATGGGACCATATGATTCTACACATCAATTTACATAAGAATCAGCATTAATCTTGATATGCATGAAAATACACTAAATGCGCAATTTTCGGGCTTTCAGTACACTTATTTATATTGCTCAGAATCAATTTTAATTGAAACCATATGATTCTACACATCAATTTACATAAGAATCAGCATTAATCTTGATATGCATGAAAATACACTAAATGCGCAAATTTCGGGCTTTCATTACACTCATTTATATTGCTCAGAATCAATTTTAAATGTAACCATATGATTCTACACATCAATTTACATAAGAATCAGCATTAATCTTGATATGCATGAAAATACACTAAATGCGCAATTTTCGGGCTTTCAGTACACTCATTTATATTGCTCAGAATCAATTTTAAATGTAACCATATGATTCTACACATCAATTTACATAAGAATCAGCATTAATCTTGATATGCATGAAAATACACTAAATGCGCAATTTTCGGGCTTTCAGTACACTCATTTATATTGTTCTGAATCAATTTTATATGAGACCGTATGATTCTACACATCAATTTACATAAGAATCAGCATTAATCTTGATATGCATGAAAATACACTAAATGCGCAGTTTTCGGGCTTTTAGTACACTCATTTATATTGATCAGAACCAATTTTAAATGAGACCATATGATTCTACACATCAATTTACATAAGAATCAGCATTAATCTTGATATGCATGAAAATACACTAAATGCGCAATTTTCCGGCTTTAGGTACACTCATTTATATTGCTCAGAATCAATTTTAAATGGGACCATATGATTCTACACATCAATTTACATAAGAATCAGCATTAATCTTGATATGCATGAAAATACACTAAATGCGCAATTTTCGGGCTTTCAGTACACTTATTTATATTGCTCAGAATCAATTTTAATTGAAACCATATGATTCTACACATCAATTTACATAAGAATCAGCTTTAATCTTGATATGCATGAAAATACACTAAATGCGAATATTCGGGCTTTCAGTACACTCATTTATATTGCTCAGAATCAATTTTAAATGAGACCGTATGATTCTACAAATCAATTTAGATAAGAATTAGCATTAATCTTGATATGCATGAAAATACACTAAATGCGCAAATTTCGGGCTTTCAGTACACTCATTTATATTGCTCAGAATCAATTTTAAATGTAACCATATGATTCTACACATCAATTTACATAAGAATCAGCATTAATCTTGATATGCATGAAAATACACTAAATGCGCAGTTTTTGATATTTCAGTACACTCATTTATATTGATCAGAATCAATTTTAAATGAGACCATATGATTCTACACATAAATTTACATAAGAATCAGCATTAATCTTGATATGCATGAAAATACACTAAATGCGCAATATTCGGGCTTTCAGCACACTCATTTATATTGCTCAGAATCAATTTTGAAATGAGACCATGTGATTCTACACATCAATTTACATAATAATCAGCATTAATCTTGATATGCATGAAAATACACTAAATGCGCAATTTTCGGGCTTTCAGTACACTCGTTTATATTGCTCAGAATCAATTTTAAATGAAACCATATGAGACCATATGATTCTACACATCAATTTACATAAGAATCAGCATTAATCTTGATATGCATGAAAATACACTAAATACGCAATTTTCGGGCTTTCAGTACACTCATTTATATTGCTCAGAATCAATTTTAAATGAGACCGTATGATTCTACACATCAATTTAGATAAGAATTAGCATTAATCTTGATATGCATGAAAATACACTAAATGCGCAAATTTCGGGCTTTCAGTACACTCATTTATATTGCTCAGAATCAATTTTAAATGTAACCATATGATTCTACACATCAATTTACATAAGAATCAGCATTAATCTTGATATGCATGAAAATACACTAAATGCGCAATTTTCGGGCTTCCAGTACACTCATTTATATTGCTCAGAATCAATTTTAAATGAGACCGTATGATTCTACACATCAATTTACATAAGAATCAGCATTAATCTTGATATGCATGAAAATACACTAAATACGCAGGTTTGATATTTCAGTACACTCATTTATATTGATCAGAATCAATTTTAAATGAGACCGTATGATTCTACACATCAATTTACATATGAATCAGCATTAATCTGGATATGCATGAAAATACACTAAATGCGCAGTGTTTGGTCTTTCAGTACAGTCATTTATATTGCTCAGAATCAATTTTAATTGAAACCATATGATTCTACACATCAATTTACATAAGAATCAGAATTAATCTTGATATGCATGAAAATACACTAAATGCGCAATTTTCGGTCTTTCAGTACACTCATTTATATTGCTCGGAATCAATTTTAAATGAGACCAAATGATTCTACACATCAATTTACATAAGAATCAGCATTAATCTTGATATGCATGAAAATACATTAATGCGAAATTTTCGGGCTTTCAGTACACTCATTTATATTACTCAGAATCAATCTTAAATGAGACCATATGATTCTACACATCAATTTACATAAGAATCAGCATTAATCTTGATATGCATGAAAATACACTAAATGCGCAATTTTCGGGCTTAGAATACACTCATTTATATTGCTCAGAATTAATTTTAAATGAAACAATATGAGACCATATGATTCTACACATCAATTTACATAAGAATCAGCATTAATCTTGATATGCATGAAAATACACTAAATGCGCAATTTCGGGCTTTCAGTACACTCATTTATATTGTTCTGAATCAATTTTATATGAGACCGTATGATTCTACACATCAATTTACATAAGAATCAGCAATAATCTTGATATGCATGAAAATACACTAAATGCGCAGTTTTCGGGCTCACAGTACACTCATTTATATTGATCAGAACCAATTTTAAATGAGACCATATGATTCTACACATCAATTTACATAAGAATCAGCATTAATCTTGATATGCATGAAAATACACTAAATGCGCAATTTTCCGGCTTTCGGTACACTCATTTATATTGCTCAGAATCAATTTTAAATGGGACCATATGATTCTACACATCAATTTACATAAGAATCAGCATTAATCTTGATATGCATGAAAATACACTAAATGCGCAATTTTCGGGCTTTCAGTACACTTATTTATATTGCTCAGAATCAATTTTAATTGAAACCATATGATTCTACACATCAATTTACATAAGAATCAGCTTTAATCTTGATATGCATGAAAATACACTAAATGCGCAATTTTCGGGCTTTCAGTACACTCATTTATATTGCTCAGAATCAATTTTAAATGAGACCGTATGATTCTACACATCAATTTACATAAGAATTAGCATTAATCTTGATATGCATGAAAATACACTAAATGCGCAAATTTCGGGCTTTCATTACACTCATTTATATTGCTCAGAATCAATTTTAAATGTAACCATATGATTCTACACATCAATTTACATAAGAATCAGCATTAATCTTGATATGCATGAAAATACACTAAATGCGCAATTTTCGGGCTTTCGATACACTCATTTATATTGTTCTGAATCAATTTTATATGAGACCGTATGATTCTACACATCAATTTACATAAGAATCAGCATTAATCTTGATATGCATGAAAATACACTAAATGCATAGTTTTCGGGCTTTTAGTACACTCATTATATTGATCAGAACCAATTTTAAATGAGACCATATGATTCTACACATCAATTTACATAAGAATCAGCATTAATCTTGATATGCATGAAAATACACTAAATGCGCAATTTTCCGGCTTTCGGTACACTCATTTATATTGCTCAGAATCAATTTTAAATGGGACCATATGATTCTACACATCAATTTACATAAGAATCAGCATTAATCTTGATATGCATGAAAATACACTAAATGCGCAAGACTTTCAGTACACTTATTTATATTGCTCAGAATCAATTTTAATTGAAACCACTTAACCGATTCATCAATTTACATAAGAATCAGCTTTAATCTTGATATGCATGAAAATACACTAAATGCGCAATTTTCGGGCTTTCAGTACACTCATTTATATTGCTCAGAATCAATTTTAAATGAGACCGTATGATTCTACACATCAATTTACATAAGAATCAGCATTAATCTTGATATGCATGAAAATACACCTAAATGCGCAGTTTTCAGGCTTTTAGTACACTCATTTATATTGATCAGAACCAATTTTAAATGAGACCATATGATTCTACACATCAATTTACATAAGAATCAGCATTAATCTTGATATGCATGAAAATACACTAAATGCGCAATTTTCCGGCTTTAGGTACACTCATTTATATTGCTCAGAATCAATTTTAAATGGGACCATATGATTCTACACATCAATTTACATAAGAATCAGCATTAATCTTGATATGCATGAAAATACACTAAATGCGCAATTTTCGGGCTTTCAGTACACTTATTTATATTGCTCAGAATCAATTTTAATTGAAACCATATGATTCTACACATCAATTTACATAAGAATCAGCTTTAATCTTGATATGCATGAAAATACACTAAATGCGAATTTTCGGGCTTTCAGTACACTCATTTATGTGCTCAGAATCAATTTTAAATGAGACCGTATGATTCTACACATCAATTTAGATAAGAATTAGCATTAATCTTGATATGCATGAAAATACACTAAAAATGCGCAAATTTCGGGCTTTCAGTACACTCATTTATATTGCTCAGAATCAATTTTAAATGTAACCATATGATTCTACACATCAATTTACATAAGAATCAGCATTAATCTTGATATGCATGAAAATACACTAAATGCGCAGTTTTTGATATTTCAGTACACTCATTTATATTGATCAGAATCAATTTTTAAATGAGACCATATGATTCTACACATAAATTTACGCAGAATCAGCATTAATCTTGATATGCATGAAAATACACTAAATGCGCAATATTCGGGCTTTCAGCACACTCATTTATATTGCTCAGAATCAATTTTGAAATGAGACCATGTGATTCCCATCAATTTACATAATAATCAGCATTAATCTTGATATGCATGAAAATACACTAAATGCGCAATTTTCGGGCTTTCAGTACACTCGTTTATATTGCTCAGAATCAATTTTAAATGAAACCATATGAGACCATATGATTCTACACATCAATTTACATAAGAATCAGCATTAATCTTGATATGCATGAAAATACACTAAATACGCAATTTTCGGGCTTTCAGTACACTCATTTATATTGCTCAGAATCAATTTTAAATGAAACCATATGATTCTACATACCAATTTACATAAGAATCAGCATTAATCTTGATATGCATGAAAATACACTAAATGCGCAATTTTCGGGCTTTCAGTACACTCATTTATATTGCTCAGAATCAATTTTAAATGAAACCATATGATTCTACACATCAATTTACATAAGAATCAGCATTAATCTTGATATGCATGAAAATACACTAAATGCGCAATTTTCGGGCTTCCAGTACACTCATTTATATTGCTCAGAATCAATTTTAAATGAGACCGTATGATTCTACACATCAATTTACATAAGAATCAGCATTAATCTTGATATGCATGAAAATACACTAAATACGCAGGTTTGATATTTCAGTACACTCATTTATATTGATCAGAATCAATTTTAAATGAGACCATATGATTCTACACATCAATTTACATAAGAATCAGCATTAATCTTGATATGCATGAAAATACACTAAATGCGCAATTTTCGGGCTTTCAGTACACTCATTTATATTGCTCAGAATCAATTTTAAATGAGACCATATGATTCTACACATCAATTTACATAAGAATCAGCATTAATCTTGATATGCATGAAAATACACTAAATGCGCAATTTTGGGGCTTTCAGTACACTCATTTATATTGCTCAGAATCAATTTTAACTGAAACCATATGATTCTACATATCAATTTACATAAGAATCAGCATTAATCTTGATATGCATGAAAATACACTAAATGCGCAATTTTCGGGCTTTCAGTACACTCATTTATATTGCTCAGAATCAATTTTAAATGAGACCGTATGATTCTACACATCAATTTACATATGAATCAGCATTAATCTGGATATGCATGAAAATACACTAAATGCGCAATTTTGGGGCTTTCAGTACACTCATTTATATTGCTCAGAATCAATTTTAACTGAAACCATATGATTCTACATATCAATTTACATAAGAATCAGCATTAATCTTGATATGCATGAAAATACACTAAATGCGCAATTTTCGGGCTTTCAGTACACTCATTTATATTGCTCAGAATCAATTTTAAATGAGACCGTATGATTCTACACATCAATTTACATATGAATCAGCATTAATCTGGATATGCATGAAAATACACTAAATGCGCAGTGTTTGGTCTTTCAGTACAGTCATTTATATTGCTCAGAATCAATTTTAATTGAAACCATATGATTCTACACATCAATTTACATAAGAATCAGAATTAATCTTGATATGCATGAAAATACACTAAATGCGCAATTTTCGGGCTTTCAGTACACTCATTTATATTGCTCGGAATCAATTTTAAATGAGACCAAATGATTCTACACATCAATTTACATAAGAATCAGCATTAATCTTGATATGCATGAAAATACATTAATGCGCAATTTTCGGGCTTTCAGTACACTCATTTATATTACTCAGAATCAATCTTAAATGAGACCATATGATTCTACATCAATTTACATAAGAATCAGCATTAATCTTGATATGCATGAAAATACACTAAATGCGCAATTTTCGGGCTTAGAATACACTCATTTATATTACTCAGAATTAATTTTAAATGAAACAATATGAGACCATATGATTCTACACATCAATTTACATAAGAATCAGCATTAATCTTGATATGCATGAAAATACACTAAATGCGCAATTTTCCGGCTTTCAGTACACTCATTTATATTGCTCAGATTCAAATTTAAATGAGACCATATGATTCTACACATCAATTTACATAAGAATCAGCATTAATCTTGATATGCATGAAAATACACTAAATGCGCAATTTTCGGGCTTTCAGTACACTCATTTATATTGTTCTGAATCAATTTTATATGAGACCGTATGATTCTACACATCAATTTACATAAGAATCAGCAATAATCTTGATATGCATGAAAATACACTAAATGCGCAGTTTTCGGGCTCACAGTACACTCATTTTATATTGATCAGAACCAATTTTAAATGAGACCATATGATTCTACACATCAATTTACATAAGAATCAGCATTAATCTTGATATGCATGAAAATACACTAAATGCGCAATTTTCCGGCTTTCGGTACACTCATTTATATTGCTCAAGAATCAATTTTAAATGGGACCATATGATTCTACACATCAATTTACATAAGAATCAGCATTAATCTTGATATGCATGAAAATACACTAAATGCGCAATTTTCGGGCTTTCAGTACACTTATTTATATTGCTCAGAATCAATTTTAATTGAAACCATATGATTCTACACATCAATTTACATAAGAATCAGCTTTAATCTTGATATGCATGAAAATACACTAAATGCGCAATTTTCGGGCTTTCAGTACACTCATTTATATTGCTCAGAATCAATTTTAAATGAGACGAAGCAGTTCTACACATCAATTTACATAAGAATTAGCATTAATCTTGATATGCATGAAAATACACTAAATGCGCAAATTTCGGGCTTTCATTACACTCATTTATATTGCTCAGAATCAATTTTAAATGTAACCATATGATTCTACACATCAATTTACATAAGAATCAGCATTAATCTTGATATGCATGAAAATACACTAAATGCGCAATTTTCGGGCTTTCAGTACACTCATTTATATTGTTCTGAATCAATTTTATATGAGACCGTATGATTCTACACATCAATTTACATAAGAATCAGCATTAATCTTGATATGCATGAAAATACACTAAATGCGCAGTTTTCGGGCTTTTAGTACACTCATTTATATTGATCAGAACCAATTTTAAATGAGACCAAATGATTCTACACATCAATTTACATAAGAATCGGCATTAATCTTGATATGCATGAAAATACACTAAATGCGCAATTTTCCGGCTTTAGGTACACTCATTTTATATTGCTCAGAATCAATTTTAAATGGGACCATATGATTCTAGACATCAATTTACATAAGAATCAGCATTAATCTTGATATGCATGAAAATACACTAAATGCGCAATTTTCGGGCTTTCAGTACACTTATTTATATTGCTCAGAATCAATTTTAATTGAAACCATATGATTCTACACATCAATTTACATAAGAATCAGCTTTAATCTTGATATGCATGAAAATACACTAAATGCGAATTTTCGGGCTTTCAGTACACTCATTTATATTGCTCAGAATCAATTTTAAATGAGACCGTATGATTCTACACATCAATTTAGATAAGAATTAGCATCAATCTTGATATGCATGAAAATACACTAAATGCGCAAATTTCGGGCTTTCAGTACACTCATTTATATTGCTCAGAATCAATTTTAAATGTAACCATATGATTCTACACATCAATTTACATAAGAATCAGCATTAATCTTGATATGCATGAAAATACACTAAATGCGCAGTTTTTGATATTTCAGTACACTCATTTATATTGATCAGAATCAATTTTAAATGAGACCATATGATTCTACACATCAATTTACATAAGAATCAGCATTAATCTTGATATGCATGAAAATACACTAAATGCGCAATATTCGGGTTTTCAGCACACTCATTTATATTGCTCAGAATTAATTTTGAAATGAGACCATGTGATTCTACACATCAATTTACATATGAATCAGCATTAATCTGGATATGCATGAACATACACTAAATGCGCAATTTTGGGGCTTTCAGTACACTCATTTATATTGCTCAGAATCAATTTTAACTGAAACCATATGATTCTACATATCAATTTACATAAGAATCAGCATTAATCTTGATATGCATGAAAATACACTAAATGCGCAATTTTCGGGCTTTCAGTACACTCATTTATATTGCTCAGAATCAATTTTAAATGAGACCGTATGATTCTACACATCAATTTACATATGAATCAGCATTAATCTGGATATGCATGAAAATACACTAAATGCGCAGTGTTTGGTCTTTCAGTACAGTCATTTATATTGCTCAGAATCAATTTAATTGAAACCATATGATTCTACACATCAATTTACATAAGAATCAGAATTAATCTTGATATGCATGAAAATACACTAAATGCGCAATTTTCGGGCTTTCAGTACACTCATTTATATTGCTCGGAATCAATTTTAAATGAGACCAAATGATTCTACACATCAATTTACATAAGAATCAGCATTAATCTTGATATGCATGAAAATACACTAAATGCGCAATTTTCGGGCTTAGAATACACTCATTTATATTGCTCAGAATTAATTTTAAATGAAACAATATGAGACCATATGATTCTACACATCAATTTACATAAGAATCAGCATTAATCTTGATATGCATGAAAATACACTAAATGCGCAATTTTCCGGCTTTCAGTACACTCATTTATATTGCTCAGATTCAAATTTAAATGAGACCATATGATTCTACACATCAATTTACATAAGAATCAGCATTAATCTTGATATGCATGAAAATACACTAAATGCGCAATTTTCGGGCTTTCAGTACACTCATTTATATTGTTCTGAATCAATTTTATATGAGACCGTATGATTCTACACATAAATTTACATAAGAATCAGCAATAATCTTGATATGCATGAAAATACACTAAATGCGCAGTTTTCGGGCTCACAGTACACTCATTTATATTGATCAGAACCAATTTTAAATGAGACCATATGATTCTACACATCAATTTACATAAGAATCAGCATTAATCTTGATATGCATGAAAATACACTAAATGCGCAATTTTCCGGCTTTCGGTACACTCATTTATATTGCTCAGAATCAATTTTAAATGGGACCATATGATTCTACACATCAATTTACATAAGAATCAGCATTAATCTTGATATGCATGAAAATACACTAAATGCGCAATTTTCGGGCTTTCAGTACACTTATTTATATTGCTCAGAATCAATTTTAATTGAAACCATATGATTCTACACATCAATTTACATAAGAATCAGCTTTAATCTTGATATGCATGAAAATACACTAAATGCGCAATTTTCGGGCTTTCAGTACACTCATTTATATTGCTCAGAATCAATTTTAAATGAGACCGTATGATTCTACACATCAATTTACATAAGAATTAGCATTAATCTTGATATGCATGAAAATACACTAAATGCGCAAATTTCGGACTTTCATTACACTCATTTATATTGCTCAGAATCAATTTTAAATGTAACCATATGATTCTACACATCAATTTACATAAGAATCAGCATTAATCTTGATATGCATGAAAATACACTAAATGCGCAATTTTCGGGCTTTCAGTACACTCATTTATATTGTTCTGAATCAATTTTATATGAGACCGTATGATTCTACACATCAATTTACATAAGAATCAGCATTTATCTTGATATGCATGAAAATACACTAAATGCGCAGTTTTCGGGCTTTTAGTACACTCATTTATATTGATCAGAACCAATTTTAAATGAGACCATATGATTCTACACATCAATTTACATAAGAATCAGCATTAATCTTGATATGCATGAAAATACACTAAATGCGCAATTTTCCGGCTTTACGTACACTCATTTATATTGCTCAGAATCAATTTTAAATGGGACCATATGATTCTACACATCAATTTACATAAGAATCAGCATTAATCTTGATATGCATGAAAATACACTAAATGCGCAATTTTCGGGCTTTCAGTACACTTATTTATATTGCTCAGAATCAATTTTAATTGAAACCATATGATTCTACACATCAATTTACATAAGAATCAGCTTTAATCTTGATATGCATGAAAATACACTAAATGCGAATTTTCGGGCTTTCAGTACACTCATTTATATTGCTCAGAATCAATTTTAAATGAGACCGTATGATTCTACACATCAATTTAGATAAGAATTAGCATTAATCTTGATATGCATGAAAATACACTAAATGCGCAAATTTCGGGCTTTCAGTACACTCATTTATATTGCTCAGAATCAATTTTAAATGTAACCATATGATTCTACACATCAATTTACATAAGAATCAGCATTAATCTTGATATGCATGAAAATACACTAAATGCGCAGTTTTTGATATTTCAGTACACTCATTTATATTGATTAGAATCAATTTTAAATGAGACCATATGATTCTACACATAAATTTACATAAGAATCAGCATTAATCTTGATATGCATGAAAATACACTAAATGCGCAATATTCGGGCTTTCAGCACACTCATTTATATTGCTCAGAATCAATTTTGAAATGAGACCATGTGATTCTACACATCAATTTACATAATAATCAGCATTAATCTTGATATGCATGAAAATACACTAAATGCGCAATTTTCGGGCTTTCAGTACACTTATTTATATTGCTCAGAATCAATTTTAAATGAAACCATATGAGACCATATGATTCTACACATCAATTTACATAAGAATCAGCATTAATCTTGATATGCATGAAAATACACTAAATGCGCAATTTTCGGGCTTTCAGTACACTCATTTATATTGCTCAGAATCAATTTTAAATGAAACCATATGATTCTACATACCAATTTACATAAGAATCAGCATTAATCTTGATATGCATGAAAATACACTAAATGCGCAATTTTCGGGCTTTCAGTACACTCATTTATATTGCTCAGAATCAATTTTAAATGAAACCATATGATTCTACACATCAATTTACATAAGAATCAGCATTAATCTTGATATGCATGAAAATACACTAAATGCGCAATTTTCGGGCTTCCAGTACACTCATTTATATTGCTCAGAATCAATTTTAAATGAGACCGTATGATTCTACACATCAATTTACATAAGAATCAGCATTAATCTTGATATGCATGAAAATACACTAAATGCGCAATTTTCGGGCTTTCAGTACACTCATTTATATTGATCAGAATCAATTTTAAATGAGACCATATGATTCTACACATCAATTTACATAAGAATCAGCATTAATCTTGATATGCATGAAAATACACTAAATGCGCAATTTTCGGGCTTTCAGTACACTCATTTATATTGCTCAGAATCAATTTTAAATGAGACCATATGATTCTACACATCAATTTACATAAGAATCAGCATTAATCTTGATATGCATGAAAATACACTAAATGCGCAATTTTGGGGCTTTCAGTACACTCATTTATATTGCTCAGAATCAATTTTAACTGAAACCATATGATTCTACATATCAATTTACATAAGAATCAGCATTAATCTTGATATGCATGAAAATACACTAAATGCGCAATTTTCGGGCTTTCAGTACACTCATTTATATTGCTCAGAATCAATTTTAAATGAGACCGTATGATTCTACACATCAATTTACATATGAATCAGCATTAATCTGGATATGCATGAAAATACACTAAATGCGCAATTTTGGGGCTTTCAGTACACTCATTTATATTGCTCAGAATCAATTTTAACTGAAACCATATGATTCTACATATCAATTTACATAAGAATCAGCATTAATCTTGATATGCATGAAAATACACTAAATGCGCAATTTTCGGGCTTTCAGTACACTCATTTATATTGCTCAGAATCAATTTTAAATGAGACCGTATGATTCTACACATCAATTTACATATGAATCAGCATTAATCTGGATATGCATGAAAATACACTAAATGCGCAGTGTTTGGTCTTTCAGTACAGTCATTTATATTGCTCAGAATCAATTTTAATTGAAACCATATGATTCTACACATCAATTTACATAAGAATCAGAATTAATCTTGATATGCATGAAAATACACTAAATGCGCAATTTTCAGGCTTTCAGTACACTCATTTATATTGCTCGGAATCAATTTTAAATGAGACCAAATGATTCTACACATCAATTTACATAAGAATCAGCATTAATCTTGATATGCATGAAAATACACTAAATGCGCAATTTTCGGGCTTAGAATACACTCATTTATATTGCTCAGAATTAATTTTAAATGAAACAATATGAGACCATATGATTCTACACATCAATTTACATAAGAATCAGCATTAATCTTGATATGCATGAAAATACAATAAATGCGCAATTTTCCGGCTTTCAGTACACTCATTTATATTGCTCAGATTCAAATTTAAATGAGACCATATGATTCTACACATCAATTTACATAAGAATCAGCATTAATCTTGATATGCATGAAAATACACTAAATGCGCAATTTTCGGGCTTTCAGTACACTCATTTATATTGTTCTGAATCAATTTTATATGAGACCGTATGATTCTACACATCAATTTACATAAGAATCAGCAATAATCTTGATATGCATGAAAATACACTAAATGCGCAGTTTTCGGGCTCACAGTACACTCATTTATATTGATCAGAACCAATTTTAAATGAGACCATATGATTCTACACATCAATTTACATAAGAATCAGCATTAATCTTGATATGCATGAAAATACATTAAATGCGCAATTTTCCGGCTTTCGGTACACTCATTTATATTGCTCAGAATCAATTTTAAATGGGACCATATGATTCTACACATCAATTTACATAAGAATCAGCATTAATCTTGATATGCATGAAAATACACTAAATGCGCAATTTTCGGGCTTTCAGTACACTTATTTATATTGCTCAGAATCAATTTTAATTGAAACCATATGATTCTACATATCAATTTACATAAGAATCAGCTTTAATCTTGATATGCATGAAAATACACTAAATGCGCAATTTTCGGGCTTTCAGTACACTCATTTATATTGCTCAGAATCAATTTTAAATGAGACCGTATGATTCTACACATCAATTTACATAAGAATTAGCATTAATCTTGATATGCATGAAAATACACTAAATGCGCAAATTTCGGGCTTTCATTACACTCATTTATATTGCTCAGAATCAATTTTAAATGTAACCATATGATTCTACACATCAATTTACATAAGAATCAGCATTAATCTTGATATGCATGAAAATACACTAAATGCGCAATTTTCGGGCTTTCAGTACACTCATTTATATTGTTCTGAATCAATTTTATATGAGACCGTATGATTCTACACATCAATTTACATAAGAATCAGCATTAATCTTGATATGCATGAAAATACACTAAATGCGCAGTTTTCGGGCTTTTAGTACACTCATTTATATTGATCAGAAGCAATTTTAAATGAGACCAAATGATTCTACACATCAATTTACATAAGAATCAGCATTAATCTTGATATGCATGAAAATACACTAAATGCGCAATTTTCCGGCTTTAGGTACACTCATTTATATTGCTCAGAATCAATTTTAAATGGGACCATATGATTCTACACATCAATTTACATAAGAATCAGCATTAATCTTGATATGCATGAAAATACACTAAATGCGCAATTTTCGGGCTTTCAGTACACTTATTTATATTGCTCAGAATCAACTTTAATTGAAACCATATGATTCTACACATCAATTTACATAAGAATCAGCTTTAATCTTGATATGCATGAAAATACACTAAATGCGAATTTTCGGGCTTTCAGTACACTCATTTATATTGCTCAGAATCAATTTTAAATGAGACCGTATGATTCTACACATCAATTTAGATAAGAATTAGCATTAATCTTGATATGCATGAAAATACACTAAATGCGCAAATTTCGGGCTTTCAGTACACTCATTTATATTGCTCAGAATCAATTTTAAATGTAACCATATGATTCTACACATCAATTTACATAAGAATCAGCATTAATCTTGATATGCATGAAAATACACTAAATGCGCAGTTTTTGATATCTCAGTACACTCATTTATATTGATCAGAATCAATTTTAAATGAGACCATATGATTCTACACATCAATTTACATAAGAATCAGCATTAATCTTGATATGCATGAAAATACACTAAATGCGCAATATTCGGGCTTTCAGCACACTCATTTATATTGCTCAGAATCAATTTTGAAATGAGACCATGTGATTCTACACATCAATTTACATAATAATCAGCATTAATCTTGATATGCATGAAAATACACTAAATGCGCAATTTTCGGGCTTTCAGTACACTCATTTATATTGCTCAGAATCAATTTTGAATGAAACCATATGATTCTACACATCAATTTACATAATAATCAGCATTAATCTTGATATGCATGAAAATACACTCAATGTGCAATTTTCGGGCTTTCAGTACACTCATTTATATTGCTCAGAATGAATTTTAAATGAAACCATATGATTCTACACATCAATTTACATAAGAATCAGCATTAATCTTGATATGCATGAAAATACACTAAATGCGCAATTTTCGGGCTTTCAGTACACTCATTTATATTGCTCAGAATCAATTTTAAATGAAACCATATGATTCTACACATCAATTTACATAATAATCAGCATTAATCTTGATATGCATGAAAATACACTAAATGCGCAATTTTCGGGCTTTCTGTACACTCATTTATATTGCTCAGAATCAATTTTAATTGAAACCATATGATTCTACACATCAATTTACATAAGAATCAGCATTAATCTTGATATGCACGAAAATACACTAAATGCGCAGTGCTTGGTCTTTCAGTACAGTCATTTATATTGCTCAGAATCAATTTTAATTGAAACCATATGATTCTACACATCAATTTACATAAGAATCAGCATTAATCTTGATATGCATGAAAATACACTAAATGCGCCATTTCGGGCTTTCAGTACCCTCGTTTATATTGCTCAGAATCAATTTTAAATGAAACCATATGAGACCATATGATTCTACACATCAAATTTACATAAGAATCAGCATTAATCTTGATACGCATGAAAATACACTAAATGCGCAATTTTCCGGCTTGCAGTACACTCATTTATATTGCTCAGAAACAAATTTAAATGAGACCATATGATTCTACACATCAATTTACATAAGAATCATCATTAATCTTGATATGCATGAAAATACACTAAATGCGCAATTTTGGGGCTTTCAGTACACTCATTTATATTGCTCAGAATCAATTTTAAATGAAACCATATGATTCTACATATCAATTTACATAAGAATCAGCATTAATCTTGATATGCATGAAAATACACTAAATGCGCAATTTTCGGGCTTTCAGTACACTCATTTATATTGCTCAGAATCAATTTTACTCGAAACCATATGATTCTACACATCAATTCACATAAGAATCAGCATTAATGTTGATATGCATGAAAATACACTAAATGCGCAATTTTCGGGCTTTCAGTACACTCATTTATTTTGCTCGGAATCAATTTTAAATGAGACCATATGATTCTACACATCAATTTACATAAGAATCAGCAATAATCTTGATATGCATGAAAATACACTAAATGCGCAATTTTCGGGCTTTCAGTACACTCATTTATATTACTCAGAATCAATTTTAAATGAGACCATATGATTCTTGCGCATTTAGTGTATTTTCATGCATATCAAGATTAATGCTGATTCTTATGTAAATTGATGTGTAGAATCATATGGTCTCATTTAAAATTGATTCTGAGCAATATAAATGAGTGTACCGAAAGCCGGAAAATTGCGCATTTAGTGTATTTTCATGCATATCAAGATTAATGCTGATTGTTATGTAAATTGATGTGTAGAATCATATGGTCTCATATTGTTTCATTTAAAATTAATTCTGAACAATATAAATGAGTGTATTCTAAGCCCGAAAATTGCGCATTTAGTGTATTTTCATGCATATCAAGATTAATGCTGATTCTTATGTAAATTGATGTGTAGAATCATACGGTCTCATTTAAAATTGATTCTGAGCAATATAAATGAGTGTACTGAAAGCCCGAAAATTGCGCATTTAATGTATTTTCATGCATATCAAGACTAATGCTGATTCTTATGTAAATTGATGTGTAGAATCATATGGTTTCATTTAAAATTGATTCTGAGCAATATAAATGAGTGTACTGAAAGCCCGAAAATTGCGCATTTAGTGTATTTTCATGCATATCAAGATTAAAGCTGATTCTTATGTAAATTGATGTGTAGAATCATATGGTTTCAATTAAAATTGATTCTGAGCAATATAAATAAGTGTACTGAAAGCCCGAAAATTGCGCATTTAGTGTATTTTCATGCATATCAAGATTAATGCTGATTCTTATGTAAATTGATGTGTAGAATCATATGGTCCCATTTAAAATTGATTCTGAGCAATATAAATGAGTGTACCGAAAGCCGGAAAATTGCGCATTTAGTGTATTTTCATGCATATCAAGATTAATGCTGATTCTTATGTAAATTGATGTGTAGAATCATATGGTCTCATTTAAAATTGGTTCTGATCAATATAAATGAGTGTACTGTAAGCCCGAAAACTGCGCATTTTGTGTATTTTCATGCATATCAAGATTAATGCTGATTCTCATGTAAATTGGTATGTAGAATCATATGGTTTCATTTAAAATTGACTCTGAGCAATATAAATGAGTGTACTGAAAGCCCGAAAATTGCGCATTTAGTGTATTGTCATGCATATCAAGATTAATGCTGATTCTTATGTAAATTGATGTGTAGAATCATATGGTCTCATAAGGTTTCATTTAAAATTGATTCTGAGCAATATAAACGAGTGTACTGAAAGCCCGAAAATTGCGCATTTAGTGTATTTTCATGCATATCAAGATTAATGCTGATTCTTATGTAAATTGATGTGTAGAATCATATGGTTTCAATTAAAATTGTTTCTGAGCAATATAAATGACTGTACTGAAAGACCAAACACTGCGCATCTAGTGTATTTTCGTGCATATCAAGATTAAGGCTGATTCTTATGTAAATTGATGTGTAGAATCATATGGTTTCAATTAAAATTGATTCTGAGCAAGATAAATGAGTGTACTGAAAGCCCGAAAATTGCGCATTTAGTGTATTTTCATGCATATCAAGATTAATGCTGATTCTTATGTAAATTGATGTGTAGAATCATATGGTCTCATATGGTTTCATTTCAAATTGATTCTGAGCAATATAAATGAGTGTACTGAAAGCCCGAAAATTGCGCATTTAGTTTATTTTCATGCATATCAAGATTAATGCTGATTCTTATGTAAATTGATGTGTAGAATCATATGGTCTCATTTAAAATTGATTCTGAGCAATATAAATGAGTGTGCTGAAAGCCCGAAAAGTGCGAATTACTGTATTTTCATGCATATCAAGATTAATGCTGATTCTTATGTAAATTGATGTGTAGAATCATATGTTCTCATTTAACATTGATTCTGATCAATATAAATGAGTGTACTGAAAGTCCAAAAACTGCGCATTTAGTGTATTTTCATGCATATCAAGATTAATGCTGATTCTTATGTAAATTGATGTGTAGAATCATATGGTTACATTAAAATTGATTCTGAGCAATACAAATGAGTGTACTGAAAGCCCGAAAATTGCGCATTTAGTGTATTTTCATGCATATCAAGATTAATGCTGATTCTTATGTAAATTGATGTGTAGAATCATATGGTTACATTTAAAATTGATTCTGAGCAATATAAATGAGTGTACTGAAAGCCGGAAAATTGCGCATTTAGTGTATTTTCATGCATATCAAGATTAATGCTAATTCTTATCTAAATTGATGTGTAGAATCATACGGTCTCATTTAAAATTGATTCTGAGCAATATAAATGAGTGTACTGTAAGCCCCAAAATTGCGCATTTAGTGTATTTTCATGCATATCAAGATTAATGCTGATTCTTATGTAAATTGATGTGTAGAATCATATGGTCTCAGTTAAAATTGATTCCGAGCAATATAAATGAGTGTACTGAAAGCCCGAAAATTGCGCATTTAGTGTATTTTCATGCATATCAAGATTAATGCTGATTCTTATGTAAATTGATGTGTAGAATCATATGGTTTCAATTAAAATTGATTCTGAGCAATATAAATGACTGTACTGAAAGACCAAACACTGCGAAGTTAGTGTATTTTCATGCATATCCAGATTAATGCTGATTCATATGTAAATTGATGTGTAGAATCATACGGTCTCATTTAAAATTGACTCTGATCAATATAAATGAGTGTACTGAAAGCCCGAAAATTGCGCATTTAGTGTATTTTCATGCATATCAAGATTAATGCTGATTCTTATGTAAATTGATATGTAGAATCATATGGTTTCATTTAAAATTTATTATGAGCAATATAAATGAGTGTACTGAAAGCCCGAAAATTGCGCATTTAGTGTATTTTCATGCATATCAAGATTAATGCTGATTCTTATGTAAATTGATGTGTAGAATCATATGGTCTCATGTAAAATTGATTCTGAGCAATATAAATGAGTTTACTGAAAGCCCGAAAATTGCGCATTTAGTGTATTTTCATGCATATCAAGATTATTGCTGATTCTTATGTAAATTGATGTGTAGAATCATATGGTCTCATTTAAAATTGATTCTGATCAATATAAATGAGTGTACTGAAATATCAAAAACTGCGCATTTAGTGTATTTTCGTGCATATCAAGATTAATGCTGATTCTTATGTAAATTGATGTGTAGAATCATACGGTCTCATTTAAAATTGACTCTGAGCAATATAAATGAGTGTACTGAAAGCCCGAAAATTGCGCATTTAGTGTATTTTCATGCATATCAAGATTAATGCTGATTCTTATGTAAATTGATGTGTAGAATCATATGGTTGCATTTAAAATTGATTCTGATCAATATAAATGAGTGTACAGAAAGCCCGAAAATTGCGCATTTAGTGTATTTTCATGCATATCAAGATTAATGCTGATTCTTATGTAAATTGATGTGTAGAATCATATGGTCTCATTTAAAATTGATTCTGAGCAATATAAATGAGTGTGCTGAAAGCCTGAAAATTGCGCATTTAGTGTATTTTCATGCATATCAAGATTAATGCTGATTCTTATGTAAATTGATGTGTAGAATCATATGGTATCGTTTAAAATTGATTCTGATCAATATAAATGAGTGTTCTGAAAGACCAAAAACTGCGCATTTAGTGTATTTTCATGCATATCAAGATTAATGCTGATTCTTATGTAAATTGATGTGTAGAATCATATGGTTACATTTAAAATTGATTCTGAGCAATATAAATGAGTGTACTGAAAGCCCGAAAATTGCGCATTTAGTGTATTTTCATGCATATCAAGATTAATGCTGATTCTTATGTAAATTGATGTGTAGAATCATATGGTCTCATTTAAAATTGATTCTGAGCAATATAAATGAGTGTACTGAAAGCCGGAAAATTGCGCATTTAGTGTATTTTCATGCATATCAAGATTAATGCTGATTCTTATGTAAATTGATTTGTAGAATCATATGGTGTCATTTAAAATTGTTTCTGATCAATATAAATGAGTGTACTGTAAGCCCCAAAATTGCGCATTTAGTGTATTTTCATGCATATCAAGATTAATGCTGATTCTTATGTAAATTGATGTGTAGAATCATATGGTCTCAGTTAAAATTGATTCCGAGCAATATAAATGAGTGTACTGAAAGCCCGAAAATTGCGCATTTAGTGTATTTTCATGCATATCAAGATTAATGCTGATTCTTATGTAAATTGATGTGTAGAATCATATGGTTTTAATTAAAATTGATTCTGAGCAATATAAATGACTGTACTGAAAGACCAAACACTGCGAATTTAGTGTATTTTCATGCATATCCAGATTAATGCTGATTCATATGTAAATTGATGTGTAGAATCATACGGTCTCATTTAAAATTGACTCTGAGCAATATAAATGAGTGTACTGAAAGCCCGAAAATTGCGCATTTAGTGTATTTTCATGCATATCAAGATTAATGCTGATTCTTATGTAAATTGATATGTAGAATCATATGGTTTCATTTAAAATTTATTATGAGCAATATAAATGAGTGTACTGAAAGCCCGAAAATTGCGCATTTAGTGTAGTTTCATGCATATCAAGATTAATGCTGATTCTTATGTAAATTGATGTGTAGAATCATATGGTCTCATGTAAAATTGATTCTGAGCAATATAAATGAGTTTACTGAAAGCCCGAAAATTGCGCATTTAGTGTATTTTCATGCATATCAAGATTATTGCTGATTCTTATGTAAATTGATGTGTAGAATCATATGGTCTCATTTAAAATTGATTCTGATCAATATAAATGAGTGTACTGAAATATCAAAAACTGCGCATTTAGTGTATTTTCGTGCATATCAAGATTAATGCTGATTCTTATGTAAATTGATGTGTAGAATCATACGGTCTCATTTAAAATTGACTCTGAGCAATATAAATGAGTGTACTGAAAGCCCGAAAATTGCGCATTTAGTGTATTTTCATGCATATCAAGA
Organism: Ascarosepion bandense; assembly: GCA_037127315.1. Taxonomy (NCBI): domain Eukaryota; kingdom Metazoa; phylum Mollusca; class Cephalopoda; order Sepiida; family Sepiidae; genus Ascarosepion; species Ascarosepion bandense. Next base: position 417,625 of record JBBBDQ010002373.1, read on the forward strand.
TTAATGCTGATTCTTATGTAAATTGATGTGTAGAATCATATGGTTGCATTTAAAATTGATTCTGAGCAATATAAATGAGTGTACAGAAAGCCCGAAAATTGCGCATTTAGTGTATTTTCATGCATATCAAGATTAATGCTGATTCTTATGTAAATTGATGTGTAGAATCATATGGTCTCATTTAAAATTGATTCTGAGCAATATAAATGAGTGTGCTGAAAGCCTGAAAATTGCGCATTTAGTGTATTTTCATGCATATCAAGATTAATGCTGATTCTTATGTAAATTGATGTGTAGAATCATATGGTATCGTTTAAAATTGATTCTGATCAATATAAATGAGTGTTCTGAAAGACCAAAAACTGCGCATTTAGTGTATTTTCATGCATATCAAGATTAATGCTGATTCTTATGTAAATTGATGTGTAGAAACATACGGTCTCATTTAAAATTGATTCTGAGCAATATAAATGAGTGTACTTAAAGCCCAAAAATTGCGCATTAATGTATTTTCATGCATATCAAGATTAATACTGATTCTTATGTAAATTGATGTGTAGAATCATACGGTCTCATTTAAAATTGATTCGGAGCAATAACAATGAGTGTACTGAAAGCTGGAATGTTGTGCATTAAGTGTATTTTCATGCATATCAAGATTAATGCAGATTCTTATGTAAATTTATGTGTAGAATTATATGATCTCATTTAAAATTCATTCTGAGCAATATAAATGAGTGTACTGAAAGCCCGAAAATTGCGCATTTAATGTATTTTCATGCATATCAAGATTAATGCTGATTCTTATGTAAATTGATGTGTAGAATCATATGGTTTCAATTAAAATTGATTCTGAGCAATATAAATGAGTGTACCGAAAGCCCGAAAATTGCGCATTTAGTGTATTTTTATGCATATCAAGATTAATGCTGATTCTTATGTAAATTGATGTGTAGAATCATATGGTCTCATTTAAAATTCATCCTGAGCAATATAAATGAATGTACTGAAAGCCCGAAAATTGCGCATTTAGTGTATTTTCATGCATATCAAGATTAATGCTAATTCTTATGTAAATTGATGTGTAGAATCATATGGTCTCATTTAAAATTGAATCTGATCAATATAAATGAGTGTCCTGTAAGCCCGAAAATTGCGCATTTAGTGTATTTTCATGCATATCAAGATTAATGCTGATTCTTATGTAAATTGATGTGTAGAATCATATGGTCTCATTTAAAATTGATTCTGAGCCATATAAATGAGTGTACTGTAAGCCGGAAAATTGCGCATTTAGTGTATTTTCAGCATATCAAGATTAATGCTGATTCTTATGTAAATTGATGTGTAGAATCGTACGGTCTCATTTAAAATTGATTCTGAGCAATATAAGTGAGTGTACTGAAAGACCAAACACTGCGCATTTAGTGTATTTTCATGCATATCAAGATTAATGCTGCTTCTTATGTAAATTGATGTGTAGAATCATACGGTCTAATTTAAAATTGATTCTGAGCAATATAAATGACTGTACTGAAAGACCAAACACTGCGCATTTAGTGTATTTTCATGCATATCAAGATTAATGCTGCGTCTTATGTAAATTGATGTGTAGAATCATACGGTCTCATTTAAATTTGATTCTGAGCAATATAAATGAGTGTACTGAAAGCCCGAAACTTGCGCATTTAGTGTATTTTCATGCATATCAAGATTAATGCTGATTCTTATGTAAATTGATGTGTAGAATCATATGGTCTCATTTAAAATTGATTCTGATCAATATAAATGAATGTACTGTAAGCCCGAAAATTGCGCATTTAGTGTATTTTCATGCATATCAAGATTAATGCTGATTCTTATGTAAATTGATGTGTAGAATCATATGGTCTCATTTAAAATTGATTCTGAGCAACAGAAATGACTGTACTGAATGACTGAAAATTGCGCATTTAGTGTATTTTCATGCATATCAAGATTAATGCTGATTCTTATGTAAATTGATGTGTAGAATCATATGGTATCATTTAAAATTGATTCTGATCAATATAAATGAGTGTACTGAAAGACCAAAAACTGCGCATTTAGTGTATTTTCATGCATATCAAGATTAATGCTGATTCTTATGTGAATTGATGTGAAGAAACATACGGTCTCATTTAAAATTGATACTGAGCAATATAAATGAGTGTACTGAAAGGTGGAATATTGCGCATTAAGTGTATTTTCATGCATATCAAGATTAATGCTGATTCTTATGTAAATTGATGTGTAGAATCCTATGATCTCATTTGAAATTGATTCTGATCAATATAAATGAGTGTACTGTAAGCCCGAAAATTGAGCATTTAGTGTATTTTCATGCATATCAAGATTAATGCTGATTCTTATGTAAATTGACGTGTAGTATCATACGGTCTCATTTAAAATTGATTCTGAGCAATATAAATGAGTGTACTGAAAGCCCGAAAATTGCGCATTTAGTGTATTTTCATGCATATCAAGATTAATGCTGATTCTTATGTAAATTGATGTGTAGAATCATATGGTTTCAATTAAAATTGATTCTGAGCAATATAAATGAGTGTACTGGAAGCCCGAAAATTGCGCATTTAGTGTATTTTCATGCATATCAAGATTAATGCTGATTCTTATGTAAATTGATGTGTAGAATCATTTGGTCTCATTTAAAATTGATTCTGAGCAATATAAATGAGTGTACTGAAAGCCGGAAAATTGCGCATTTAGAGTATTTTCATGCATATCAAGATTAATGCTGATTCTTATGTAAATTGATGTGTAGAATCATATGGTCTCATTTAAAATTGACTCCGATCGACATAAATGAATGTACTGAAAGCCCGAAAATTGCGCATTTAGTGTATTTTCATGCATATCAAGATTAATGCTGATTCTTATGTAAATTGATGTGTAGAATCATATGGTCTCATTTAAAATTGATTCTGAGCAATATAAATGATTGTACTGAAATATCAAAAACTGCGTATTTAGTGTATTTTCATGCATATCAAGATTAATGCTGATTCTTATGTAAATTGATGTGTAGAATCATATGGTTACATTTAAAATTGATTCTGAGCAATACAAATGAGTGTACTGAAAGCCCAAAAATTGCGCATTTAGTGTATTTTCATGCATATCAAGATTAATGCTGATTCTTATGTAAATTGATGTGTAGAATCATATGGTCTCATTTAAAATTGATTCTGAGCAATAGAAATGACTGTACTGAATGACTGAAAATTGCGCATTTAGTGTATTTTCATGCATATCAAGATTAATGCTGATTCTTATGTAAATTGATGTGTAGAATCATATGGTATCATTTAATATTGATTCTGATCAATATAAATGAGTATACTGAAAGACCAAAAACTGCGCATTTAGTGTATTTTCATGCATATCAAGATTAATGCTGATTCTTATGTAAATTGATGTGTAGAAAAATACGGTCTCATTCAAAATTGATACTGAGCAATATAAATGAGTGTACTGAAAGCTGGAATATTGCGCATTAAGTGTATTTTCATGCATATCAACATTAATGCTGATTCTTATGTAAATTGATGTGTAGAATCATATGATCTCATATGAAATTGATTCTGATCAATATAAATGAGTGTACTGTAAGCCCGAAAATTGAGCATTTAGTTTATTTTCATGCATATCAAGATTAATGCAATTTTAAATGAGACCATATGATTCTACACATCAATTTACATAAGAATCAGCATTAATCTTGATATGCATGAAAATACACTAAATGCGCAATTTTCGGGCTTACAGTACACTCATTTATATTGATCAGATTCAATTTTAAATGAGACCATATGATTCTACACATCAATTTACATAAGAATTAGCATTAATCTTGATATGCATGAAAATACACTAAATACGCAATTTTCGGGCTTTCAGTACATTCATTTATATTGCTCAGGATGAAATTTAAATGAGACCATATGATTCTACACATCAATTTACATAAGAATCAGCATTAATCTTGATATGCATGAAAATACACTAAATGCGCAATTTTCGGGTTTTCAGTACACTCATTTATATTGCTCAGAATGAATTTTAAATGAGACCGTATGATTCTACACATCAATTTACATAAGAATCAGCATTAATCTTGATATGCATGAAAATACACTAAATGCGCAATTTTCGGTCTTTCAGTACAGTCATTTCTATTGCTCAGAATCAATTTTAAATGAGACCATATGATTCTACACATCAATTTACATAAGAATCAGCATTAATCTTGATATGCATGAAAATACACTAAATGCGCAAATTTCGGGCTTTCAGTACACTCATTTATATTGCTCAGAATCAATTTTAAATGAGACCGTATGATTCTACACATCAATTTACATAAGAATCAGCATTAATCTTGATATGCATGAAAATACACTAAATGCGCAATTTTCGGGCTTTCAGTACACTCATTTATATTGATCAGAATCAATTTTAAATTAGACCATATGATTCTACACATCAATTTACATAAGAATCAGCATTAATCTTGATATGCATGAAAATACACTAAATGCGCAATTTTCGGGCTTTCAGCACAATCATTTATATTGCTCAGAATCAATTTGAAATGAGACCATGTGATTCTACACATCAATTTACATAAGAATCAGCATTAATCTTGATATGCATGAAAATACACTAAATGCGCAATTTTCGGGCTTTCAGTACACTCATTTATATTGCTCAGAATCAATTTTAAATGAGACCATATGATTCTACACATCAATTTACATAAGAATCAGCATTAATCTTGATATGCATGAAAATATGATTTCATTTAAAATTGATTCTGAGCAATATAAATGAGTGTACTGAAAGCCCGAAAATTGCGCATTAATGTATTTTCATGCATATCAAGAATAATGCTGATTATTATGTAAATTGATGTGTAGAATCACATGGTCTCATTTCAAATTGATTCTGAGCAATATAAATGAGTGTGCTGAAAGCCCGAAAATTACGCATTTAGTGTATTTTCATGCATATCAAGATTAATGCTGATTCTTATGTAAATTGATGTGTAGAATCATATGGTCTAATTTAAAATTGATTCTGATCAATATAAATGAGTGTACAGAAAGTCCAAAAACTGCGCATTTAGTGTATTTTCATGCATATCAAGATTACTGCTGATTCTTATGTAAATTGATGTGTAGAATCATATGGTTGCATTTAAAATTGATTCTGAGCAATATAAATGAGTGTACTGAAAGCCCGAAATTTGCGCATTTAGTGTATTTTCATGCATATCAAGATTAATGTTAATTCTTATGTAAATTGATGTGTAGAATCATACGGTCTCATTTAAAATTGAGTCTGAGCAATATAAATGAGTGTACTGAAAGCCCGAAAATTGCGCATTTAGTGTATTTTCATGCATATCAAGATTAATGCTGATTCTTATGTAAATTGATGTGTAGAATCATATGGTTTCAATTAAAATTGATTCTGAGCAATATAAATAAGAGTACTGAAAGCCCGAAAATTGCGCATTTAGTGTATTTTCATGCATATCAATATTAATGCTGATTCTTATGAAAATTGATGTGTAGAATCATATGGTCTCATTTAAAATTCATTCTGAGAAATATAAATGAGTGTACTGAAAGCCGAAAATTGCGCATTTAGTGTATTTTCATGCATATCAAGATTAATGCTGATTCTTATGTAAATTGATGTGTAGAATCATATGGTCTCATTTAAAGTTGATTCTGAGTAATATAAATGAGTGTACTGAAAGCCCGAAATTTGCGCATTTAGTGTATTTTCATGCATATCAAGATTAATGCTGATTCTTATGTAAATTGATGTGTAGAATCATATGGTCTCATTTAAAATTGATTCCGAGCTAAATAAATGAGTGTACTGAAAGCCCGAAAATTGCGCATTTAGTGTATTTTCATGCATATCAAGATTAATGCTGATTCTTATGTAAATTGATGTGTAGAATCATATGGTTTCAATTAAAATTGATTCTGAGCAATATAAATGACTGTACTGAAAGTCCAAACACTCCACATTTAGTGTATTTTCATGCATATCCAGATTAATGAAGATTCATATGTAAATTGATGTGTAGAATCATACGGTCTCATTTAAAATTGATTCTGAGCAATATAAATGAGTGTACTGAAAGCCCGAAAATTGCGCATTTAGTGTATTTTCATGCATATCAGGATTAATGCTGATTCTTATGTAAATTGATATGTAGAATCATATGGTTTCATTTAAAATTGATTCTGAGCAATATAAATGAGTGTACTGAAAGCCCGAAAATTGCGCATTTAGTGTATTTTCATGCATATCAAGATTAATGCTGATTCTTATGTAAATTGATGTGTAGAATCATATGGTCTCATTTAAAATTGATTCTGATCAATATAAATGAGTGTACTGAAATATCAAAAACTGCGCATTTAATGTATTTTCATGCATATCAAGATTAATGCTGATTCTTTTGTAAATTGATGTGTAGAATCATACGGTCTCATTTAAAATTGATTCTGAGCAATATAAATGAGTGTACTGAAAACCCGAAAATTGCGCATTTAGTGTATTTTCATGCATATCAAGATTAATGCTGATTCTTATGTAAATTGATGTGTAGAATCATATGGTTTCATTTAAATTGATTCTGAGCAATATAAATGAGTGTACTGAAAGCCCGAAAATTGCGCATTTAGTGTATTTTCATGCATATCAAGATTAATGCTGATTCTTATGTAAATTGATGTGTAGAATCATATGGTCTCATTTAAATATGATTCTGAGCAATATAAATGAGTGTACTGAAAGCCGGAAAATTGCGCATTTAGTGTATTATCATGCATATCAAGATTAATGCAGATTCTTATGTAAATTGATGTGTAGAATCATATGGTCTCATATTGTTTCATTTAAAATTAATTCTGATCAATATAAATGAGTGTATTCTAAGCCCGAAAATTGCGCATTTAGTGTATGTTCATGCATATCAAGAATAATGCTGATTCTTATGTAAATTGATGTGTAGAATCATATGGTCTCATTTAAAATTGATTCTGAGTAATATAAATGAGTGTACTGAAAGCCCGAAAATTGCGCATTTAGTGTATTTTCATGCATATCAAGATTGATGCTGATTCTTATATAAATTGATGTGTAGAATCATATGGTCTCATTTAAATTGATTCCGAGCAATATAAATGAGTGTACTGAAAGCCCGAAAATTGCGCATTTAGTGTATTTTCATGCATATCAAGATTAATGCTGATTCTTATGTAAATTGATGTGTAGATTCATATGGTTTCAATTAAAATTGATTCTGAGCAATATAAATGACTGTACTGAAAGACCAAACACTGCGCATTTAGTGTATTTTCATGCATATCCAGATTAATGCTGATTCATATGTAAATTGATGTGTAGAATCATACGGTCTCATTTAAAATTGATTCTGAGCAATATAAATGAGTGTACTGAAAGCCCGAAAATTGCGCATTTAGTGTATTTTCATGCATATCAAGATTAATGCTGATTCTTATGTAAATTGATATGTAGAATCATATGGTTTCATTTAAAATTGATTCTGAGCAATATAAATGAGTGTACTGAAAGCCCGAAAATTGCGCATTTAGTGTATTTTCATGCATATCAAGATTAATGCTGATTCTTATGTAAATTGATGTGTAGAATCATATGGACTCATTTAAAATTGATTCTGAGCAATATAAATGATTGTACTGAAATATCAAAAACTGCGTATTTAGTGTATTTTCATGCATATCAAGATTAATGCTGATTCTTATGTAAATTGATGTGTAGAATCATATGGTCTCATTAAAATTGATTCTGAGCAATATAAATGAGTGTACTGAAAGCCGGAAAATTGCGCATTTAGTGTATTTTCATGCATATCAAGAGTAATGCTGATTCTTATGTAAATTGATGTGTAGAATCATACGGTCTCATTTAAAATTGATTCTGAGCAATATAAATGAGTGTACTGAAAGCCCGAAAATGCGCATTTAGTGTATTTTCATGCATATCAAGATTAATGCTGATTCTTATGTAAATTGATGTGTAGAATCATATGGTCTCATTTAAATTTGATTCTGAGCAATATAAATGAGTGTACTGAAAGCCGGAAAATTGCGCATTTAGTGTATTTTCATGCATATCAAGATTAATGCTGATTCTTATGTAAATTGATGTGTAGAATCATATGGTTTCAATTAAAATTGATTCTGAGCAATATAAATGACTGTACTGAAAGACCAAACACTGCGCATTTAGTGTATTTTCGTGCATATCAAGATTAATGCTGATTCTTATGTAAATTGATGTGTAGAATCATATGGTTTCAATTAAAATTGATTCTGAGCAATATAAATGAGAGTACTGAAAGCCCCAAAATTGCGCATTTAGTGTATTTTCATGCATATCAAGATTGATGCTGATTCTTATGTAAATTGATATGTAGAATCATATGGTCTCAGTTAAAATTGATTCTGAGCAATATAAATGAGTGTACTGAAAGCTCGAAAATTGCGCATTTAGTGTATTTTCATGCATATCAAGATTAATGCTGATTCTTATGTAAATTGATGTGTAGAATCATATGGTCTCATTTAAAATTGATTCTGAGCAATATAAATGATTGTACTGAAATATCAAAAACTGCGTATTTAGTGTATTTTCATGCATATCAAGATTAATGCTGATTCTTATGTAAATTGATGTGTAGAATCATATGGTTACATTTAAAATTGATTCTGAGCAATACAAATGAGTGTACTGAAAGCCCAAAAATTGCGCATTTAGTGTATTTTCATGCATATCAAGATTAATGCTGATTCTTATGTAAATTGATGTGTAGAATCATATGGTTTCATTTAAAATTGATTCTGAGCAATATAAATGAGTGTACTGAAAGCCCGAATATTGCGCATTTAGTGTATTTTCATGCATATCAAGATTAATGCTGATTCTTATGTAAATTGATGTGTAGAATCATATGGTTACATTTAAAATTGATTCTGAGCAATATAAATGAGTGTACTGAAAGCCCGAAATTTGCGCATTTAGTTTATTTTCATGCATATCAAGATTAATGCTGATTATTATGTAAATTGATGTGTAGAATAATATGGTCTCATTAAAATTGATTCTGAGCAATATAAATGAGTGTACTGAAAGCCCGAAAATTGCGCATTTAGTGTATTTTCATGCATATCAAGAGTAATGCTGATTCTTATGTAAATTGATTTGTAGAATCATATGGTCTCATTTAAAATTGTTTCTGATCAATATAAATGAGTGTACTGTAAGCCCGAAAATTGCGCATTTAGTGTAATTTTCATGCATATCAAGATTAATGCTGATTCTTATGTAAATTGATGTGTAGAATCATATGGTCTCATTTAAAATTGATTCCGAGCAATATAAATGAGTGTACTGAAAGCCCGAAAATTGCGCATTTAGTGTATTTTCATGCATATCAAGATTAATGCTGATTCTTATGTAAATTGATGTGTAGAATCATATGGTTTCAATTAAAATTGATTCTGAGCAATATAAATGATTGTACTGAAAGACCAAACACTGCGCATTTAGTGTATTTTCATGCATATCAAGATTAATGCTGATTCATATGTAAATTGATGTGTAGAATCATACGGTCTCATTTAAAATTGACTCTGAGCAATATAAATGAGTGTACTGAAAGCCCGAAAATTGCGCATTTAGTGTATTTTCATGCATATCAAGATTAATGCTGATTGTTATGTAAATTGATATGTAGAATCATATGGTTTCATTTAAAATTTATTCTGAGCAATATAAATGAGTGTACTGAAAGCCCGAAAATTGCGCATTTAGTGTATTTTCATGCATATCAAGATTAATGCTGATTCTTATGTAAATTGATGTGTAGAATCATATGGTCTCATTTAAAATTGATTCTGAGCAATATAAATGAGCGTACTGAAAGCCCGAAAATTGCGCATTTAGTGTATTTTCATGCATATCAAGATTATTGCTGATTCTTATGTAAATTGATGTGTAGAATCATATGGTCTCATTTAACATTGATTCTGATCAATATAAATGAGTGTACTGAAATATCAAAAACTGCGCATTTAGTGTATTTTCATGCATATCCAGATTAATGCTGATTCATATGTAAATTGATGTGTAGAATCATACGGTCTCATTTAAAATTGACTCTGAGCAATATAAATGAGTGTACTGAAAGCCCGAAAATTGCGCATTTAGTGTATTTTCATGCATATCAAGATCAATGCTGATTCTTATGTAAATTGATGTGTAGAATCATACGGTCTCATTTAAAATTGATTCTGAGCAATATAAATGAGTGTACTGAAAGCCCGAAAATTGCGCATTTAGTGTATTTTCATGCATATCAAGATTAATGCTGATTCTTATGTAAATTGATGTGTAGAATCATATGGTTTTATTTAAAATTGATTCTGAGCAATATAAATGAGTGTACTAAAAGGCCGAAAATTGCGCATTTAGTGTATTTTCATGCATATCAAGATTAATGCTGATTCTTATGTAAATTGATCTGTAGAATCATATGGTATCGTTTAAAATTGATTCTGATCAATATAAATGAGTGTTCTGAAAGACCAAAAACTGCGCATTCAGTGTATTTTCATGCATATCAAGATTAATGCTGATTCTTATGTAAATTGATGTGTAGAAACATACGGTCTCATTTAAAATTGATTCTGAGCAATATCAATGAGTGTACTGAAAGCTGGAATGTTGTGCATTAAGTGTATTTTCATGCATATCAAGATTAATGCTGATTCTTATGTAAATTTATGTGTAGAATTATATGATCTCATTTAAAATTGATTCTGATCAATATAAATGAGTGTACTGTAAGCCCGAAAATTGAGCATTTAGTGTATTTTCATGCATATCAAGATTAATGCTGATTCTTATGTAAATTGATGTGTAGAATCATACGGTCTCATTTAAAATTCATTCTGAGCAATATAAATGAGTGTACTGAAAGCCCGAAAATTGCGCATTTAGTGTATTTTCATGCATATCAAAATTAATGCTGATCCTTATGAAAATTGATGTGTAGAATCATATGGTTTCAATTAAAATTGATTCTGAGCAATATAAATGAGTGTACTGTAAGCCCGAAAATTTCGCATTAATGTATTTTCATGCATATCAAGATTAATGCTGATTCTTATGTAAATTGATGTGTAGAAATATATGGTCTCATTTAAAATTGATTCTGAGCAATATAAATGAGTGTGCTGAAAGCCGGAAATTGCGCATTTAGTGTATTTTCATGCATATCAAGATTAATGCTGATTCTTACGTAAATTAATGTGTAGAAACATACGGTCTCATTTAAAATTGATTCTGAGCAATATAAATGAGTGTACTTAAAGCCCGAAAATTGCGCATTTAGTGTATTTTCCTGCATATCAAGATTAATGCTGATTCTTATGTAAATTGATGTGTAGAATCATACGGTCTCATTTAAAATTGATTCTGAGCAATATAAATGAGTGTACTGAAAGTTGGAATATTGCGCATTAAGTGTATTTTCATGCATATCAAGATTAATGCTGCTTCTTATGTAAATTGATGTGTAGAATCATATGATCTCATTTAAAATTGATTCTGATCCTATATAAATGAGTGTACTGTAAGCCCGAAAATTGAGCATTTAGTGTATTTTCATGCATATCAAGATTAATGCTGATTCTTATGTAAATTGATGTGTAGAATCATATGGTCTCATTTAAAATTGATTCTAATTAATATAAATGAGTGTACTGAAAGCCCGAACATTGCGCATTTAGTGTATTTTCATGCATATCAAGATTAATGCTGCTTCTTATGTAAATTGATGTGTAGAATCATACGGTCTCATTTAAAATTGATTCTGAGCAATATCAATGAGTGTACTGAAAGCCCGAAAATTGCGCATTTAGTGTATTTTCATGCATATCAAGATTAATGCTGATTCTTATGTAAATTGATGTGTAGAATCATATGGTTTCATTTAAAATTGATTCTGAGCAATATAAATGAGTGTACTGAAAGCCCGAAAATGGCGCATTTAGTGTATTTTCATGCATATCAAGATTAATGATGATTCTTATGTAAATTGATGTGTAGAATCATATGGTCTCATTTAAATTTGATTCTGAGCAATATAAATGAGTGTACTGAAAGCCGGAAAATTGCGCATTTAGTGTATTTTCATGCATATCAAGATTAATGCTGATTCTTATGTAAATTGATGTGTAGAATCATATGGTCTCATATGGTTTCATTTAAAATTGATTCTGAGCAATATAAACGAGTGTACTGAAAGCCCGAAAATTGCGCATTTAGTGTATTTTCATGCATATCAAGATCAATGCTGATTCTTATGTAAATTGATATGTAGAATCATATGGTTTCAATTAAAATTGATTCTGAGCAATATAAATGACTGTACTGAAAGTCCAAACACTGCGCATTTAGTGTATTTTCGTGCATATCAAGATTAATGCTGATTCTTATGTAAATTGATGTGTAGAATCATATGGTTTCAATTAAAATTTACTCTGAGCAATATAAATGAGTGTACTGAAAGCCCGAAAATTGCGCATTTAGTGTATTTTCATGCATATCAAGATTAATGCTGATTCTTATGTAAATTGATGTGTAGAATCATATGGTTACATTTAAAATTGATTCTGAGCAATATAAATGAGTGTACTGAAAGCCCGAAAATTGCGCATTTAGTGTATTGTCATGCATATCAAGAATAATGCTGCTTCTTATGTAAATTGATGTGTAGAATCATATGGTTTCATTTAAAATTGATTCTGAGCAATATAAATGAGTGTACTGAAAGCCCGAAAATTGCACATTTAGTGTATTTTCATGCATATCAATATTAATGCTGATTCTTATGTAAATTGATGTGTAGAATCATATGGTTTCATTTAAAATTGATTCTGAGCAATATAAATGAGTGTACTGAAAGCCAGAAAATTGCGCATTTAGTGTATTTTCATGCATATCAAGATTAATGCTGATTCTTATGTAAATTGATGTGTAGAATCATATGGTTTCATTTAAAATTCATTCTGAGCAATATAAATGAGTGTACTGAAAGCCCGAAAATTGCGCATTTAGTGTATTTTCATGCATATCAAGATTAATGCTGATTATTATGTAAATTGATGTGTAGAATCACATGGTCTCATTTCAAAATTGATTCTGAGCAATATAAATGAGTGTGCTGAAAGCCCGAATATTGCGCATTTAGTGTATTTTCATGCATATCAAGATTAATGCTGATTCTTATGTAAATTGATGTGTAGAATCATATGGTCTCATTTAAAATTGATTCTGATCAATATAAATGAGTGTACTGATAGTCCAAAAACTGCGCATTTAGTGTATTTTCATGCATATCAAGATTAATGCTGATTCTTATGTAAATTGATGTGTAGAATCATATGGTTACATTTAAAATTGATTTTGAGCAATATAAATGAGTGTACTGAAAGCCCGAAATTTGCGCATTTAGTGTATTTTCATGCATATCAAGATTAATGCTAATTCTTATGTAAATTGATGTGTAGAATCATACGGTCTCATTTAAAATTGATTCTGAGCAATATAAATGAGTGTACTGAAAGCCCGAAAATTGCGCATTTAGTGTATTTTCATGCATATCAAGATTAAAGCTGATTCTTATGTAAATTGATGTGTAGAATCATATAGTTTCAATTAAAATTGATTCTGAGCAATATAAATAAGTGTACTGAAAGCCCAAAAATTGCGCATTTAGTGTATTTTCATGCATATCAAGATTAATGCTGATTCTTATGTAAATTGATGTGTAGAATCATATGGTCCCATTTAAAATTGATTCTGAGCAATATAAATGAGTGTACCGAAAGCCGGAAAATTGCGCATTTAGTGTATTTTCATGCATATCAAGATTAATGCTGATTCTTATGTAAATTGATGTGTAGAATCATATGGTCTCATTTAAAATTGGTTCTGATCAATATAAATGGGTGTACTGTAAGCCTGAAAATTGCGCATTTAGTGTATTTTCATGCATATCAAGATTAATGCTGATTCTTATGTAAATTGATGTGTAGAATCATATGGTCTCATTTAAAATTGATTCTGATCAATATAAATGAGTGTACTGAAAGACCAAAAACTGCGCATTTAGTGTATTTTCATGCATATCAAGATTAATGCTGATTCTTATGTAAATTGATGTGTAGAATCATACGGTCTCATATAAAATTGATTCAGAACAATATAAATGAGTGTACTGAAAGCCCGAATATTGCGCATTTAGTGTATTTTCATGCATATCAAGATTAATGCTGATTCTTATGTAAATTGGTGTGTGGAATCATATGGTCTCATTTAAAATTCATTCTGAGCAATATAAATGAGTGTACTGAAAGCCCGAAAATTGCGCATTTAGTGTATTTTCATGCATATCAAAATTAATGCTTATCCTTATGAAAATTGATGTGTAGAATCATATGGTTTCAATTAAAATTGATTCTGAGCAATATAAATGAGTGTACTGTAAGCCCGAAAATTTCGCATTAATGTATTTTCATGCATATCAAGATTAATGCTGATTCTTATGTAAATTGATGTGTAGAAATATATGGTCTCATTTAAAATTGATTCTGAGCAATATAAATGAGTGTACTGTAAGCCGGAAATTGCGCATTTAGTGTATTTTCATGCATATCAAGATTAATGCTGATTCTTATGTAAATTAATGTGTAGAAACATACGGTCTCATTTAAAATTGATTCTGAGCAATATAAATGAGTGTACTTAAAGCCCGAAAATTGCGCATTTAGTGTATTTTCATGCATATCAAGATTAATGCTGATTCTTATGTAAATTGATGTGTAGAATCATACGGTCTCATTTAAAATTGATTCTGAGCAATATAAATGAGTGTACTGAAAGTTGGAATATTGCGCATTAAGTGTATTTTCATGCATATCAAGATTAATGCTGCTTCTTATGTAAATTGATGTGTAGAATCATATGATCTCATTTAAAATTGATTCTGATCCTATATAAATGAGTGTACTGTAAGCCCGAAAATTGAGCATTTAGTGTATTTTCATGCATATCAAGATTAATGCTGATTCTTATGTAAATTGATGTGTAGAATCATATGGTCTCATTTAAAATTGATTCTGATTAATATAAATGAGTGTACTGAAAGCCCGAAAATTGCGCATTTAGTGTATTTTCATGCATATCAAGATTAATGCTGATTCTTATGTAAATTGATGCGTAGAATCATATGGTCTCATTTAAAATTGATTCTGATCAATATAAATGAGTGTACTGAAATATCAAAACTGCGTATTTAGTGTATTTTCATGCATATCAAGATTAATGCTGATTCTTATGTAAATTGATGTGTAGAATCATACGGTCTCATTTAAAATTGATTCTGAGCAATATCAATGAGTGTACTGAAAGCCCGAAAATTGCGCATTTAGTGTATTTTCATGCATATCAAGATTAATGCTGATTCTTATGTAAATTGATGTGTAGAATCATATGGTTTCATTTAAAATTGATTCTGAGCAATATAAATGAGTGTACTGAAAGCCCGAAAATTGCGCATTTAGTGTATTTTCATGCATATCAAGATTAATGCTGATTCTTATGTAAATTGGTATGTAGAATCATATGGTTTCATTTAAAATTGATTCTGAGCAATATAAATGAGTGTACTGAAAGCCCGAAAATGGCGCATTTAGTGTATTTTCATGCATATCAAGATTAATGATGATTCTTATGTAAATTGATGTGGAGAATCATATGGTCTCATTTAAATTTGATTCTGAGCAATATAAATGAGTGTACTGAAAGCCGGAAAATTGCGCATTTAGTGTATTTTCATGCATATCAAGATTAATGCTGATTCTTATGTAAATTGATGTGTAGAATCATATGGTCTCATATGGTTTCATTTAAAATTGATTCTGAGCAATATAAACGAGTGTACTGAAAGCCCGAAAATTGCGCATTTAGTGTATTTTCATGCATATCAAGATTAATGCTGATTCTTATGTAAATTGATGTGTAGAATCATATGGTTTCAATTAAAATTGATTCTGAGCAATATAAATGACTGTACTGAAAGTCCAAACACTGCGCATTTAGTGTATTTTCGTGCATATCAAGATTAATGCTGATTCTTATGTAAATTGATGTGTAGAATCATATGGTTTCAATTCAAATTTATTCTGAGCAATATAAATGAGTGTACTGAAAGCCCGAAAATTGCGCATTTAGTGTATTTTCATGCATATCATGATTAATGCTGATTCTTATGTAAATTGATGTGTAGAATCATATGGTTACATTTAAAATTGATTCTGAGCAATATAAATGAGTGTACTGCAAGCCCGAAAATTGCGCATTTAGTGTATTGTCATGCATTTCAAGAATAATGCTGCTTCTTATGTAAATTGATGTGTAGAATCATATGGTTTCATTTAAAATTGATTCTGAGCAATATAAATGAGTGTACTGAAAGCCCGAAAATTGCACATTTAGTGTATTTTCATGCATATCAAGATTAATGCTGATTCTTATGTAAATTGATGTGTAGAATCATATGGTTTCATTTAAAATTGATTCTGAGCAATATAAATGAGTGTACTGAAAGCCCGAAAATTGCGCATTTAGTGTATTTTCATGCATATCAAGATTAATGCTGATTCTTATGTAAATTGATGTGTAGTATCATATGGTTTCATTTAAAATTCATTCTGAGCAATATAAATGAGTGTACTGAAAGCCAGAAAATTGCGCATTTAGTGTATTTTCATGCATATCAAGATTAATGCTGATTATTATGTAAATTGATGTGTAGAATCACAGGGTCTCATTTCAAAATTGATTCTGAGCAATATAAATGAGTGTGCTGAAAGCCCGAATATTGCGCATTTAGTGTATTTTCATGCATATCAAGATTAATGCTGATTCTTATGTAAATTGATGTGTAGAATCATATGGTCTCATTTAAAAATGATTCTGATCAATATAAATGAGTGTACTGATAGTCCAAAAACTGCGCATTTAGTGTATTTTCATGCATATCAAGATTAATGCTGATTCTTATGTAAATTGATGTGTAGAATCATATGGTCTCATTTAAAATTGGTTCTGATCAATATAAATGGGTGTACTGTAAGCCTGAAAATTGCGCATTTAGTGTATTTTCATGCATATCAAGATTAATGCTGATTCTTATGTAAATTGATGTGTAGAATCATATGGTCTCATTTAAAATTGATTCTGATCAATATAAATGAGTGTACTGAAAGACCAAAAACTGCGCATTTAGTGTATTTTCATGCATATCAAGATTAATGCTGATTCTTATGTAAATTGATGTATAGAATCATACGGTCTCATATAAAATTGATTCAGAACAATATAAATGAGTGTACTGAAAGCCCGAATATTGCGCATTTAGTGTATTTTCATGCATATCAAGATTAATGCTGATTCTTATGTAAATTGGTGTGTGGAATCATATGGTCTCATTTAAAATTGATTCTGAGCAATATAAATGAGTGTACTGAAAGCCCGAAAATTGCGCATTTAGTGTATTTTCATGCATATCAAAATTAATGCTTATCCTTATGAAAATTGATGTGTAGAATCATATGGTTTCAATTAAAATTGATTCTGAGCAATATAAATGAGTGTACTGTAAGCCCGAAAATTTCGCATTAATGTATTTTCATGCATATCAAGATTAATGCTGATTCTTATGTAAATTGATGTGTAGAAATATATGGTCTCATTTAAAATTGATTCTGAGCAATATAAATGAGTGTACTGTAAGCCGGAAATTGCGCATTTAGTGTATTTTCATGCATATCAAGATTAATGCTGATTCTTATGTAAATTAATGTGTAGAAACATACGGTCTCATTTAAAATTGATTCTGAGCAATATAAATGAGTGTACTTAAAGCCCGAAAATTGCGCATTTAGTGTATTTTCATGCATATCAAGATTAATGCTGATTCTTATGTAAATTGATGTGTAGAATCATACGGTCTCATTTAAAATTGATTCTGAGCAATATAAATGAGTGTACTGAAAGTTGGAATATTGCGCATTAAGTGTATTTTCATGCATATCAAGATTAATGCTGCTTCTTATGTAAATTGATGTGTAGAATCATATGATCTCATTTAAAATTGATTCTGATCCTATATAAATGAGTGTACTGTAAGCCCGAAAATTGAGCATTTAGTGTATTTTCATGCATATCAAGATTAATGCTGATTCTTATGTAAATTGATGTGTAGAATCATATGGTCTCATTTAAAATTGATTCTGATTAATATAAATGAGTGTACTGAAAGCCCGAAAATTGCGCATTTAGTGTATTTTCATGCATATCAAGATTAATGCTGATTCTTATGTAAATTGATGTGTAGAATCATATGGTCTCATTTAAAATTGATTCTGATCAATATAAATGAGTGTACTGAAATATCAAAACTGCGTATTTAGTGTATTTTCATGCATATCAAGATTAATGCTGATTCTTATGTAAATTGATGTGTAGAATCATACGGTCTCATTTAAAATTGATTCTGAGCAATATCAATGAGTGTACTGAAAGCCCGAAAATTGCGCATTTAGTGTATTTTCATGCATATCAAGATTAATGCTGATTCTTATGTAAATTGATGTGTAGAATCATATGGTTTCATTTAAAATTGATTCTGAGCAATATAAATGAGTGTACTGAAAGCCCGAAAATTGCGCATTTAGTGTATTTTCATGCATATCAAGATTAATGCTGATTCTTATGTAAATTGGTATGTAGAATCATATGGTTTCATTTAAAATTGATTCTGAGCAATATAAATGAGTGTACTGAAAGCCCGAAAATGGCGCATTTAGTGTATTTTCATGCATATCAAGATTAAAGATGATTCTTATGTAAATTGATGTGGAGAATCATATGGTCTCATTTAAATTTGATTCTGAGCAATATAAATGAGTGTACTGAAAGCCGGAAAATTGCGCATTTAGTGTATTTTCATGCATATCAAGATTAATGCTGATTCTTATGTAAATTGATGTGTAGAATCATATGGTCTCATATGGTTTCATTTAAAATTGATTCTGAGCAATATAAACGAGTGTACTGAAAGCCCGAAAATTGCGCATTTAGTGTATTTTCATGCATATCAAGATTAATGCTGATTCTTATGTAAATTGATGTGTAGAATCATATGGTTTCAATTAAAATTGATTCTGAGCAATATAAATGACTGTACTGAAAGTCCAAACACTGCGCATTTAGTGTATTTTCGTGCATATCAAGATTAATGCTGATTCTTATGTAAATTGATGTGTAGAATCATATGGTTTCAATTCAAATTTATTCTGAGCAATATAAATGAGTGTACTGAAAGCCCGAAAATTGCGCATTTAGTGTATTTTCATGCATATCAAGATTAATGCTGATTCTTATGTAAATTGATGTGTAGAATCATATGGTTACATTTAAAATTGATTCTGAGCAATATAAATGAGTGTACTGCAAGCCCGAAAATTGCGCATTTAGTGTATTGTCATGCATATCAAGAATAATGCTGCTTCTTATGTAAATTGATGTGTAGAATCATATGGTTTCATTTAAAATTGATTCTGAGCAATATAAATGAGTGTACTGAAAGCCCGAAAATTGCACATTTAGTGTATTTTCATGCATATCAAGATTAATGCTGATTCTTATGTAAATTGATGTGTAGAATCATATGGTTTCATTTAAAATTGATTCTGAGCAATATAAATGAGTGTACTGAAAGCCCGAAAATTGCGCATTTAGTGTATTTTCATGCATATCAAGATTAATGCTGATTCTTATGTAAATTGATGTGTAGTATCATATGGTTTCATTTAAAATTCATTCTGAGCAATATAAATGAGTGTACTGAAAGCCAGAAAATTGCGCATTTAGTGTATTTTCATGCATATCAAGATTAATGCTGATTATTATGTAAATTGATGTGTAGAATCACATGGTTTCATTTAAAATTGATTCTGAGCAATATAAATGAGTGTACTGAAAGCCCGAAAATTGCACATTTAGTGTATTTTCATGCATATCAAGATTAATGCTGATTCTTATGTAAATTGATGTGTAGAATCATATGGTTTCATTTAAAATTGATTCTGAGCAATATAAATGAGTGTACTGAAAGCCCGAAAATTGCGCATTTAGTGTATTTTCATGCATATCAAGATTAAAGCTGATTCTTATGTAAATTGATGTGTAGAATCATATAGTTTCAATTAAAATTGATTCTGAGCAATATAAATAAGTGTACTGAAAGCCCAAAAATTGCGCATTTAGTGTATTTTCATGCATATCAAGATTAATGCTGATTCTTATGTAAATTGATGTGTAGAATCATATGGTCTCATTTAAAATTGATTCTGAGCAATATAAATGAGTGTACCGAAAGCCGGAAAATTGCGCATTTAGTGTATTTTCATGCATATCAAGATTAATGCTGATTCTTATGTAAATTGATGTGTAGAATCATATGGTCTCATTTAAAATTGGTTCTGATCAATATAAATGGGTGTACTGTTAGCCTGAAAATTGCGCATTTAGTGTATTTTCATGCATATCAAGATTAATGCTGATTCTTATGTAAATTGATGTGTAGAATGATATGGTCTCATTAAAATTGATTCTGATCAATATAAATGAGTGTATTGAAAGACCAAAAACTGCGCATTTAGTGTATTTTCATGCATATCAATATTAATGCTGATTCTTATGTAAATTGATGTGTAGAATCATACGGTCTCATATAAAATTGATTCAGAACAATATAAATGAGTGTACTGAAAGCCCGAATATTGCGCATTTAGTGTATTTTCATGCATATCAAGATTAATGCTGATTCTTATGTAAATTGATGTGTGGAATCATATGGTCTCATTTAAAATTTATTCTGAGCAATATAAAGGAGTGTGCTGAAAGCCCGAAAATTGCGCATTTAGTGTATTTTCATGCATATCAAGATTAATGCTGATTCTTACGTAAATTGATGTGTAGAATCATATGATCTCATTTAAAATTGATTCTGAGCAATATAAATGAGTGTACTGAAAGCCGGAAAATTGCGCATTTAGTGTATTTTCATGCATATCAAGATTAATGCTGATTCTTATGTAAATTGATGTGTAGAATCATATGGTCTCATTTAAAATTGATTCTGATCAATATAAATGAGTGTACTGAAAGTCCAAAAACTGCGCATTTAGTGTATTTTCATGCATATCAAGATTAATGCTGATTCTTATGTAAATTGATGTGTAGAATCATATGGTCTCATATGGTTTCATTTAAAATTGATTCTGAGCAATATAAATGAGTGTACTGAAAGCCCGAAAATTGCGCATTTAGTGTATTTTCATGCATATCAAGATTAATGTTGATTCTTATGTAAATTGATGTGTAGAATCATATGGTCTCATTTAAAATTGATTCTGAGCAATATAAATGAGTGTGCTGAAAGCCCGAATATTGCGAATTACTGTATTTTCATGCATATCAAGATTAATGCTGATTCTTATGTAAATTGATGTGTAGAATCATATGTTCTCATTTAACATTGATTCTGATCAATATAAATGAGTGTACTGAAAGTCCAAAAACTGCGCATTTAGTGTATTTTCATGCATATCAAGATTAATGCTGATTCTTATGTAAATTGATGTGTATAATCATATGGTTACATTTAAAATTGATTCTGAGCAATACAAATGAGTGTACTGAAAGCCCGAAAATTGCGCATTTAGTGTATTTTCATGCATATCAATATTAATGCTGATTCTTATGTAAATTGATGTGTAGAATCATATGGTTTCATTTAAAATTGATTCTGTGCAATATAAATGAGTGTACTGAAAGCCCGAAAATTGCGCATTTAGTGTATTTTCATGCATATCAAGATTAATGATGATTCTTATGTAAATTGATGTGTAGAATCATATGGTTACATTTAAAATTGATTCTGAGCAATATAAATGAGTGTACTGAAAGCCCGAAATTTGCGCATTTAGTGTATTTTCATGCATATCAAGATTAATGCTGATTCTTATGTAAATTGATGTGTAGAATCATATGGTCTCATTTAAAATTGATTCTGAGCAATATAAATGAGTGTACTGAATGCCCGAAAATTGCGCATTTAGTGTATTTTCATGCATATCAAGATTAATGCTGATTCTTATGTAAATTGATGTGTAGAATCATATGGTCTCATTTAAAATTGATTCTGAGCAATATAAATGAGTGTACTGAAACCCCGAAAATTGCGCATTTAGTGTATTTTCATGCATATCAAGATTATTGCTGATTCTTATGTAAATTGATGTGTAGAATCATATGGTCTCATTTAAAATTGATTCTGATCAATATAAATGAGTGTACTGAAATATCAAAAACTGCGCATTTAGCGTATTTTCATGCATATCAAGATTAATGCTGATTCTTATGTAAATTGATGTGTGGAATCATATGGTCTCATTTAAAATTGATTCTGATCAATATAAATGAGTGTACTGAAATATCAAAAACTGCGCATTTAGTGTATTTTCATGCATATCAAGATTAATGCTGATTCGTATGTAAATTGATGTGTAGAATCATACGGTCTCATTTAAAATTGATTCTGAGCAATATAAATGAGTGTACTTAAAGCCCGAAAATTGCGCATTTAGTGTATTTTCATGCATATCAAGATTAATGCTGATTCTTATGTAAATTGATGTGTAGAATCATATGGTTTCAATTAAAATTGATTCTGAGCAATATAAATGAGTGTACAGAAAGACCGAAAATTGCGCATTTAGTGTATTTTCATGCATATCAAGATTAATGCTGATTCTTATGTAAATTTATGTGTAGAATTATATGATCTCATTTAAAATTGATTCTGATCAATATAAATGAGTGTACTGTAAGCCCGAAAATTGAGCATTTAGTGTATTTTCATGCATATCAAGATTAATGCTGATTCTAATGTAAATTGATGTGTAGAATCATACGGTCTCATTTAAAATTCATTCTGAGCAATATAAATGAGTGTACTGAAAGCCCGAAAATTGCGCATTTAATGTATTTTCATGCATATCAAGATTAATGCTGATTCTTATGTAAATTGATGTGTAGAATCATATGGTTTCAATTAAAATTGATTCTGAGCAATATAAATGAGTGTACTGAAAGCCCGAAAATTGCGCATTTAGTGTATTTTCATGCATATCAAGATTAATGCTGATTCTTATGTAAATTGATGTGTAGAATCATATGGTCTCATTTAAAATTGATTCTGAGCCATATAAATGAGTGTACTGTAAGCCGGAAAATTGCGCATTAAGTGTATTTTCATGCATATCAAGATTAATGCTGATTCTTATGTAAATTGATGTGTAGAATCATACGGTCTCATTTAAAATTGATTCTGAGCAATATAAATGAGTGTACTGAAAGCCCGAAAATTGTGCATTTAGTGTATTTTCATGCATATCAAGATTAATGCTGCTTCTTATGTAAATTGATGTGTAGAATCATACGGTCTCATTTAAAATTGATTCTGAGCAATATAAATGAGTGTACTGAAAGCCAGAAAATTGCGCATTTAGTGTATTTTCATGCATATCAAGATTAATGCTGATTCTTATGTAAATTGATGTGTACAATCATATGGTCTCATTTTAAATTGATTCTGATCAATATAAATGAGTGTACTGTAAGCCCGAATATTGCGCATTTAGTGTATTTTCATGCATATCAAGATTAATGCTGATTCTTATGTAAATTGATGTGTAGAATCATATGGTCTCATTTAAAATTGATTCTGAGCAATAGAAATGACTGTACTGAATGACTGAAAATTGCGCATTTAGTGTATTTTCATGCATATCAAGATTAATGCTGATTCTTATGTAAATTGATGTGTAGAATCATATGGTATCATTTAAAATTGATTCTGATCAATATAAATGAGTGTACTGAAAGACCAAAAACTTGGCATTTAGTGTATTTTCATGCATATCAAGATTAATGCTGATTCTTATGTAAATTGATGTGGAGAATCATATGATCTCATTTGAAATTGATTCTGATCAATATAAATGAGTGTACTGTAAGCCCGAAAATTGAGCATTTAGTGTATTTTCATGCATATCAAGATTAATGCTGATTCTTATGTAAATTGATGTGTATAATCATATGGTTACATTTAAAATTGATTCTGAGCAATACAAATGAGTGTACTGAAAGCCCGAAAATTGCGCATTTAGTGTATTTTCATGCATATCAATATTAATGCTGATTCTTATGTAAATTGATGTGTAGAATCATATGGTTTCATTTAAAATTGATTCTGAGCAATATAAATGAGTGTACTGAAAGCCCGAAAATTGCGCATTTAGTGTATTTTCATGCATATCAAGATTAATGATGATTCTTATGTAAATTGATGTGTAGAATCATATGGTTACATTTAAAATTGATTCTGAGCAATATAAATGAGTGTACTGAAAGCCCGAAATTTGCGCATTTAGTGTATTTTCATGCATATCAAGATTAATGCTGATTCTTATGTAAATTGATGTGTATAATCATATGGTTACATTTAAAATTGATTCTGAGCAATACAAATGAGTGTACTGAAAGCCCGAAAATTGCGCATTTAGTGTATTTTCATGCATATCAATATTAATGCTGATTCTTATGTAAATTGATGTGTAGAATCATATGGTTTCATTTAAAATTGATTCTGAGCAATATAAATGAGTGTACTGAAAGCCCGAAAATTGCGCATTTAGTGTATTTTCATGCATATCAAGATTAATGATGATTCTTATGTAAATTGATGTGTAGAATCATATGGTTACATTTAAAATTGATTCTGAGCAATATAAATGAGTGTACTGAAAGCCCGAAATTTGCGCATTTAGTGTATTTTCATGCATATCAAGATTAATGCTGATTCTTATGTAAATTGATGTGTAGAATCATATGGTCTCATTTAAAATTGATTCTGAGCAATATAAATGAGTGTACTGAATGCCCGAAAATTGCGCATTTAGTGTATTTTCATGCATATCAAGATTAATGCTGATTCTTATGTAAATTGATGTGTAGAATCATATGGTCTCATTTAAAATTGATTCTGAGCAATATAAATGAGTGTACTGAAACCCCGAAAATTGCGCATTTAGTGTATTTTCATGCATATCAAGATTATTGCTGATTCTTATGTAAATTGATGTGTAGAATCATATGGTCTCATTTAAAATTGATTCTGATCAATATAAATGAGTGTACTGAAATATCAAAAACTGCGCATTTAGCGTATTTTCATGCATATCAAGATTAATGCTGATTCTTATGTAAATTGATGTGTGGAATCATATGGTCTCATTTAAAATTGATTCTGATCAATATAAATGAGTGTACTGAAATATCAAAAACTGCGCATTTAGTGTATTTTCATGCATATCAAGATTAATGCTGATTCGTATGTAAATTGATGTGTAGAATCATACGGTCTCATTTAAAATTGATTCTGAGCAATATAAATGAGTGTACTTAAAGCCCGAAAATTGCGCATTTAGTGTATTTTCATGCATATCAAGATTAATGCTGATTCTTATGTAAATTGATGTGTACAATCATATGGTTTCATTTAAAATTGATTCTGAGCAATATAAATGAGTGTACAGAAAAGACCGAAAATTGCGCATTTAGTGTATTTTCATGCATATCAAGATTAATGCTGATTCTTATGTAAATTTATGTGTAGAATTATATGATCTCATTTAAAATTGATTCTGATCAATATAAATGAGTGTACTGTAAGCCCGAAAATTGAGCATTTAGTGTATTTTCATGCATATCAAGATTAATGCTGATTCTTATGTAAATTGATGTGTAGAATCATACGGTATCATTTAAAATTGATTCTGATCAATATAAATGAGTGTACTGAAAGACCAAAAACTGCGCATTTAGTGTATTTTCATGCATATCAAGATTAATGCTGATTCTTATGTAAATTGATGTGAAGAAACATTCGCTCTCATTTAAAATTGATTCTCAGCAATATAAATGAGTGTACTGAAAGCTGGAATATTGCGCATTAAGTGTATTTTCATGCATATCAAGATTAATGCTGATTCTTATGTAAATTGATGTGTAGAATCATATGGTCTCATTTAAAATTGATTCTGAGCCATATAAATGAGTGTACTGTAAGCCGGAAAATTGCGCATTAAGTGTATTTTCATGCATATCAAGATTAATGCTGATTCTTATGTAAATTGATGTGTAGAATCATACGGTCTCATTTAAAATTGATTCTGAGCAATATAAATGAGTGTACTGAAAGCCCGAAAATTGTGCATTTAGTGTATTTTCATGCATATCAAGATTAATGCTGCTTCTTATGTAAATTGATGTGTAGAATCATACGGTCTCATTTAAAATTGATTCTGAGCAATATAAATGAGTGTACTGAAAGCCAGAAAATTGCGCATTTAGTGTATTTTCATGCATATCAAGATTAATGCTGATTCTTATGTAAATTGATGTGTACAATCATATGGTCTCATTTTAAATTGATTCTGATCAATATAAAGGAGTGTACTGTAAGCCCGAATATTGCGCATTTAGTGTATTTTCATGAATATCAAGATTAATGCTGATTCTTATGTAAATTGATGTGTAGAATCATATGGTCTCATTTAAAATTGATTCTGAGCAAGAGAAATGACTGTACTGAATGACTGAAAATTGCGCATTTAGTGTATTTTCATGCATATCAAGATTAATGCTGATTCTTATGTAAATTGATGTGTAGAATCATATGGTATCATTTAAAATTGATTCTGATCAATATAAATGAGTGTACTGAAAGACCAAAAACTTGGCATTTAGTGTATTTTCATGCATATCAAGATTAATGCTGATTCTTATGTAAATTGATGTGGAGAATCATATGATCTCATTTGAAATTGATTCTGATCAATATAAATGAGTGTACTGTAAGCCCGAAAATTGAGCATTTAGTGTATTTTCATGCATATCAAGATTAATGCTGATTCTTTTGTAAATTGACGTGTAGAATCATACGGTCTCATTTAAAATTGATTCTGAGCAATATAAATGAGTGTACTGAAAGCCCGAAAATTGCGCATTTAGTGTATTTTCATGCATATCAAGATTAATGCTGATTCTTATGTAAATTGGTATGTAGAATCATATGGTTTCATTTAAAATTGATTCTGAGCAATACAAATGAGTGTACTGAAAGCCCGAAAATTGCGCATTTAGTGTATTTTCATGCATATCAAGATTAATGATGATTCTTATGTAAATTGATGTGTAGAATCATATGGTCTCATTTAAATTTGATTCTGATCAATATAAATGAGTGTACTGAAAGACCAAAAACTGCGCGTTTAGTGTATTTTCATGCATATCAAGATTAATGCTGATTATTATGTAAATTAATGTGTAGAAACAAACGGTCTCATTTAAAATTGATTCTGAGCAATATAAAAGAGTGTACTTAAAGCCCGAAAATTGCGCATTTAGTGTATTTTCATGCATATCAAGATTAATGCTGATTCTTATGTAAATTGATGTGTAGAATCATACGGTCTCATTTAAAATTGATTCTGAGCAATATAAATGAGTGTACTGAAAGTTGGAATATTGCGCATTAAGTGTATTTTCATGCATATCAAGATTAATGCTGATTCTTATGTAAATTGATGTGTAGAATCATATGATCTCATTTAAAATTGATTCTGAGCAATATAAATGAGTGTACTGTAAGCCCGAAAATTGCGCATTTAGTGTATTTTCATGCATATCAAGATTAATGCTGATTCTTATGTAAATTGATGTGTAGAATCATTTGGTCTCATTTAAAATTGATTCTGTGCAATATAAATGAGTGTACTGAAAGCCGGAAAATTGCGCATTTAGTGTATTTTCATGCATATCAAGATTCATGATGATTCTTATGTAAATTGATGTGTAGAATCATATGGTTACATTTAAAATTGATTCTGAGCAATATAAATGAGTGTACTGAAAGCCCGAAATTTGCGCATTTAGTGTATTTTCATGCATATCAAGATTAATGCTAATTCTTATGTAAATTGATGTGTAGAATCATACGGTCTCATTTAAAATTGATTCTGAGCAATATAAATGAGTGTACTGAAAGCCCGAAAATTGCGCATTTAGTGTATTTTCATGCATATCAAGATTAAAGCTGATTCTTATGTAAATTGATGTGTAGAATCATATGGTTTCAATTAAAATTGATTCTGAGCAATATAAATAAGTGTACTGAAAGCCCGAAAATTGCGCATTTAGTGTATATTCATGCATATCAAGATTAATGCTGATTCTTATGTAAATTGATGTGTAGAATCATATGATCCCATTTAAAATTGATTCTGAGCAATATAAATGAGTGTACCGAAAGCCGGAAAAATACGCATTTAGTGTATTTTCATGCATATCAAGATTAATGCTGATTCTTATGTAAATTGATGTGTAGAATCATATGGTCTCATTTAAAATTGGTTCTGATCAATATAAATGAGTGTACTGTAAGCCCGAAAATTGCGCATTTAGTGTATTTTCATGCATATCAAGATTAATGCTGATTCTCATGTAAATTTATGTGTAGAATCATATGGTCTCATTTAAAATTGATTCTGATCCATATAAATGAGTGTACTGAAAGACCAAAAACTGCGCATTTAGTGTATTTTCATGCATATCAAGATTAATGCTGATTCTTATGTAAATTGATGTGTAGAATCATACGGTCTCATATAAAATTGATTCAGAACAATATAAATGAGTGTACTGAAAGCCCGAAAATTGCGCATTTAGTGTATTTTCATGCATATCAAGATTAATGCTGATTCTTATGTAAATTGGTGTGTGGAATCATATGGTCTCATTTAAAATTGATTCTGAGCAATATAAATGAGTGTACTGAAAGCCGGAATATTGCGCATTTAGTGTATTTTCATGCACATCAAGATTAATGCAGATTCTTATGTAAATTGATGTGTAGAATCATATGGTCTCATTTAAAATTGATTCTGATCAATATAAATGAGTGTACTGAAAGTCCAAAAACTGCGCATTTAGTGTATTTTCATGCATATCAAGATTAATGCTGATTCTTATGTAAATTGATGTGTAGAATCATATGGTCTCATATGGTTTCATTTAAAATTGATTCTCAGCAATATAAATGAGTGTACTGAAAGCCCGAAAATTGCGAATTTAGTGTATTTTCATGCATATCAAGATTAATGCTGATTCTTATGTAAATTGATGTGTAGAATCATATGGTCTCATTTAAAATTGATTCTGAGCAATATAAATGAGTGTGCTGAAAGCCCGAAAATTGCGAATTACTGTATTTTCATGCATATCAAGGTTAATGCTGATTCTTATGTAAATTGATGTGTAGAATCATATGTTCTAATTTAACATTGATTCTGATCAATATAAATGAGTGTACTGAAAGTCCAAAAACTGCGCATTTAGTGTATTTTCATGCATATCAAGATTAATGCTGATTCTTATGTAAATTGATGTGTAGAATCATATGGTTACATTTAAAATTGATTCTGAGCAATACAAATGAGTGTACTAAAAGCCCGAAAATTTCGCATTAATGTATTTTCATGCATATCAAGATTAATGCTGAATCTTTTGTAAATTGATGTGTAGAATCATATGGTTACATGTAAAATTGATTCTGAGCAATATAAATGAGGGTACTGAAAGCCCGAAATTTGCGCATTTAGTGTATTTTCATGCATATCAAGATTAATGCTGATTCTTATGTAAATTGATGTGTAGAATCATATGGTCTCATTTAAAATTGGTTCTGATCAATATAAATGAGTGTACTGTAAGCCCGAAAATTGCGCATTTAGTGTATTTTCATGCATATCAAGATTAATGCTGATTCTCATGTAAATTTATGTGTAGAATCATATGGTCTCATTTAAAATTGATTCTGATCAATATAAATGAGTGTACTGAAAGACCAAAAACTGCGCATTTAGTGTATTTTCATGCATATCAAGATTAATGCTGATTCTTATGTAAATTGATGTGTAGAATCATACGGTCTCATATAAAATTGATTCAGAACAATATAAATGAGTGTACTGAAAGCCCGAAAATTGCGCATTTAGTGTATTTTCATGCATATCAAGATTAATGCTGATTCTTATGTAAATTGGTGTGTGGAATCATATGGTCTCATTTAAAATTGATTCTGAGCAATATAAATGAGTGTACTGAAAGCCGGAAAATTGCGCATTTAGTGTATTTTCATGCACATCAAGATTAATGCAGATTCTTATGTAAATTGATGTGTAGAATCATATGGTCTCATTTAAAATTGATTCTGATCAATATAAATGAGTGTACTGAAAGTCCAAAAACTGCGCATTTAGTGTATTTTCATGCATATCAACATTAATGCTGATTCTTATGTAAATTGATGTGTAGAATCATATGGTCTCATATGGTTTCATTTAAAATTGATTCTCAGCAATATAAATGAGTGTACTGAAAGCCCGAAAATTGCGCATTTAGTGTATTTTCATGCATATCAAGATTATTGCTGATTCTTATGAAAATTGATGTGTAGAATCATACGGTCTCATTTAAAATTGATTCTGAGCAATATAAATGAGTGTACAGAAATCCCGAAAATTGCGCATTTAGTGTATTTTCATGCATATCAAGATTAATGCTGATTCTTATGTAAATTGATGTGTAGAATCATATGGTTTCATTTAAAATTGATTCTGAGCAATATAAATGAGTGTACTAAAAGACCGAAAATTGCGCATTTAGTGTATTTTCATGCATATCAAGATTAATGCTGATTCTTATGTAAATTGATGTGTAGAATCATATGGTCTCATTTAAAATTGAATCTGAGCAATATAAATGTGTGTGCTGAAAGCACGAAAATTGCGCATTTAGTGTATTTTCATGCATATCAAGATTAATGCTGATTCTTATGTAAATTGATGTGTAGAATCATATGGTATCGTTTAAAATTGATTCTGATCAATATAAATGAGTGTTCTGAAAGACCAAAAACTGCGCATTTAGTGTATTTTCATGCATATCAATATTAATGCTGATTCCTATGTAAATTGATGTGTAGAAACATACGGTCTCATTTAAAAATGATTCTGATCAATATAAATGAGTGTACTTAAAGCCCAAAAATTGCGCATTAATGTATTTTCATGCATATCAAGATTAATACTGATTCTTATGTAAATTGATATGTAGAATCATACGGTCTCATTTAAAATTGATTCTGAGCAATATAAATGAGTGTAATGAAAGCTGGAATGTTGTGCATTAAGTGTATTTTCATGCATATCAAGATTAATGCAGATTCTTATGTAAATTGATATGTAGAATCATATGGTTTCATTTAAAATTTATTCTGAGCAATATAAATGAGTGTACTGAAAGCCCGAAATTTGCGCATTTAGTGTATTTTCATGCATATCAAGATTAATGCTGATTCTTATGTAAATTGATGTGTAGAATCATATGGTCTCATTTAAAATTGATTCTGAGCAATATAAATGAGTGTACTGAAAGCCCGAAAATTGCGCATTTAGTGTATTTTCATGCATATCAAGATTAATGCTGATTCTTATGTAAATTGATGTGTAGAATCATATGGTCTCATTTAAAATTGATTCTAATCAATATAAATGAGTGTACTGAAATATCAAAAACTGCGCATTTAGTGTATTTTAATACATATCAAGAATAATGCTGATTCTTATGTAAATTGATGTGTAGAATCATACGGTCTCATTTAAAATTGATTCTGAGCAATATAAATGAGTGTACTGAAAGCCCGAAAATTGCGCATTTAGTGTATTTTCATGCATATCAAGATTAATGCTGATTCTTATGTAAATTGATGTGTAGAATCATATGGTTTCATTTGAAATTGATTCTGAGCAATATAAATGAGTGTACAGAAAGCCCGAAAATTGCGCATTTAGTGTATTTTCATGCATATCAAGATTAATGCTGATTCTTATGTAAATTGATGTGTAGAATCATATGGTTTCATTTAAAATTGATTCTGAGCAATATAAATGAGTTTACTAAAAGACCGAAAATTGCGCATTTAGTGTATTTTCATGCATATCAAGATTAATGCTGATTCTTATGTAAATTGATGTGTAGAATCATATGGTTTCAATTGAAATTGATTCTGAGCAATATAAATGAGTGTACTGAAAGCCTGAAAATTGCGCATTTAGTGTATTTTCATGCATATCAAGATTAATGCTGATTCTTATGTAAACTGATGTGTAGAATCATATGGTCTTATTTAAAATTGATTCTGAGCAATAGAAATGACTGTACTGAATGACTGAAAATTGCACATTTAGTGTATTTTCATGCATATCAAGATTAATGCTGATTCTTATGTAAATTGATGTGTAGAATCATATGGTATCATTTAAAATTGATTCTGATCAATATAAATGAGTGTACTGAAAGACCAAAAACTGCGCATTTAGTGTATTTTCATGCATATCAAGATTAATGCTGATTCTTATGTAAATTGATGTGAAGAAACATTCGCTCTCATTTAAAATTGATTCTCAGCAATATAAATGAGTGTACTGAAAGCTGGAATATTGCGCATTAAGTGTATTTTCATGCATATCAAGATTAATGCTGATTCTTATGTAAATTGATGTGTAGAATCATATGATCTCATTTGAAATTGATTCTGATCAATATAAATGAGTGTACTGTAAGCCCGAAAATTGAGCATTTAGTGTATTTTCATGCATATGAAGATTAATGCTGATTCTTATGTAAATTGACGTGTAGAATCATACGGTCTCATTTAAAATTGATTCTGAGCAATATAAATGAGTGTACTGAAAGCCCGAAAATTGCGCATTTATTGTATTTTCATGCATATCAAGATTAATGCTGATTCTTATGTAAATTGATGTGTAGAATCATATGGTTTCAATTAAAATTGATTCTGAGCAATATAAATGAGTGTACTGAAAGCCCGAAAATTGCGCATTTAGTGTATTTTCATGCATATCAATATTAATGCTGATACTTATGTAAATTGATGTGTAGAATCATATGGTCTCATTTAAAATTGATTCTGAGCAATATAAATGAGTGTACTGAAAGCCGGAATATTGCGCATTTAGTGTATTTTCATGCATATCAAGATTAATGCTGATTCTTATGTAAATTGATGTTTAGAATCATATGGTCTCATTTAAAATTGATTCTGAGCAATAGAAATGACTGTGCTGAAAGCCCGAAAATTGCGCATTTAGTGTATTTTCATGCATATCAAGATTAATGCTGATTCTTATGTAAATTGATGTGTAGAATCATATGGTCTCATTTAAAATTGATTCTGTTCAATATAAATGAGTGTACTGAAAGTCCAAAACTGCGCATTTAGTGTATTTTCATGCATATCAAGATTAATGCTGATTCTTATGTAAATTGATGTGTAGAATCATATGGTTACATTTAAAATTGATTCTGAGCAATATAAATGAGTGTACTGAAAGCCCGAAATTTGCGCATTTAGTGTATTTTCATGCATATCAAGATTAATGCTAATTCTTATGTAAATTGATGTGTAGAATCATACGGTCTCATTTAAAATTGATTCTGAGCAATATAAATGAGTGTACTGAAAGCCCGAAAATTGCGCATTTAGTGTATTTTCATGCATATCAAGATTAAAGCTGATTCGTATGTAAATTGATGTGTAGAATCATATGGTTTCAATTAAAATTGATTCTGAGCAATATAAATAAGTGTACTGAAAGCCCGAAAATTGCGCATTTAGTGTATTTTCATGCATATCAAGATTAATGCTGATTCTTATGTAAATTGATGTGTAGAATCATATGGTCCCATTTAAAATTGATTCTGTGCAATATAAATGACTGTACCGAAAGCCGGAAAATTGCGCATTTAGTGTATTTTCATGCATATCAAGATTAATGCTGATTCTTATGTAAATTGATGTGTAGAATCATATGGTCTCATTTAAAATTGGTTCTGATCAATATAAATGAGTGTACTGTAAGCCCGAAAATTGCGCATTTAGTGTATTTTCATGCATATCAAGATTAATGCTGATTCTTATGTAAATTGATGTGTAGAATCATATGGTCTCATTTAAAATTGATTCTGATCAATATAAATGAGTGTACTGAAAGACCAAAAACTGCGCATTTAGTGTATTTTCATGCTTATCAAGATTGATGCTGATTCTTATGTAAATTGATGTGTAGAATCATACGGTCTCATGTAAAATTGATTCAGAACAATATAAATGAGTGTACTGAAAGCCCGGAAATTGCGCATTTAGTGTATTTTCATGCATATCAAGATTAATGCTGATTCTTATGTAAATTGATGTGTGGAATCATATGGTATCATTTAAAATTGATTCTGAGCAATATAAAGGAGTGTGCTGAAAGCCCGAAAATTGCGCCTTTAGTGTATTTTCATGCATATCAAGATTAATGCTGATTCTTATGTAAATTGATATGTAGAATCATATGGTTTCATTTAAAATTGATTCTGAGCAATATAAATGAGTGTACTGAACGCCCGAAAATTGCGCATTTAGTGTATTTTCATGCATATCAAGATTAATGCTGATTCTTATGTAAATTGATGTGTAGAATCATATGGTCTCATTTAAAATTGATTCTGAGCAATATAAATGAGTGTACTGAAAGCCCGAAAATTGCGCATTTAGTGTATTTTCATTCATTTCAAGATTAATGCTGATTCTTATGTAAATTGATGTGTAGAATCATATGGTCTCATTTAAAATTGATTCTGATCACTATAAATGAGTGTACTGAAATATCAAAAACTGCGCATTTAGTGTATTTTCATGCATATCAAGATTAATGCTGATTCTTATGTAAATTGATGTGTAGAATCATACGGTCTCATTTAAAATTGATTCTGAGCAATATAAATGAGTGTACTGAAAGCCCGACAATTGCGCATTTAGTGTATTTTCATGCATATCAAGATTAATGCTGATTCTTATGTAAGTTGATGTGTAGAATCATATGGTTTCATTTAAAATTGATTCTGAGCAATATAAATGAGTGTACTGAAAGCCCGAAAATTGCGCATTTAGTGTATTTTCATGCATATCAAGATTAAGGCTGATTCTTATGTAAATTGATATGTAGAATCATATGGTTTCATTTAAAATTGATTCTGAGCAATATAAATGAGTGTACTGAAAGCCCGAAAATTGCGCATTTAGTGCATTTTCATGCATATCAAGATTAATGCAGATTCTTATGTAAATTGATGTGTAGAATCATATGGTCTCATATTGTTTCATTTAAAATTAATTCTGAGCAATATAAATGAGTGTATTCTAAGCCCGAAAATTGCGCATTTAGTGTATTTTCATGCATATCAAGATTAATGCTGATTCTTATGTAAATTGATGTGTAGAATCATATGGTCTCATTTAAAATTGATTCTGAGTAATATAAATGAGTGTACTGAAAGCCCGAAAATTGCGCATTTAGTGTATTTTCATGCATATCAAGATTAATGCTGATTCTTATGTAAATTGATGTGTAGAATCATATGGTCTCATTTAAAATTGATTCGGAGCAATATAAACGAGAGTACTGAAAGCCCGAAAATTGCGCATTTAGTGTATTTTCATGCATATCAAGATTAATGCTGATTCTTATGTAAATTGATGTGTAGAATCATATGGTTTCAATTAAAATTGATTCTGAGCAAATAAATGACTGTACTGAAAGACCAAACACTGCGCATTTAGTGTATTTTCATGCATATCCAGATTAATGCTGATTCTTATGTAAATTGATGTGTAGAATCATACGGTCTCATTTAAAATTGATTCTGAGCAATATAAATGAGTGTATTGAAAGCCCGAAAATTGCGCATTTAGTGTATTTTCATGCATATCAAGATTAATGCTGATTCTTATGTAAATTGATATGTAGAATCATATGGTTTCATTTAAAATTGATTCTGAGCAATATAAATGAGTGTACTGAAAGCCCGAAAATTGCGCATTTAGTGTATTTTCATGCATATCAAGATTAATGCTGATTCTTATGTAAATTGATGTGTAGAATCATATGGTCTCATTTAAAATTGATTCTGAGCAATATAAATGAGTGTGCTGAAAGCCCGAAAATTGCGAATTACTGTATTTTCATGCATATCAAGATTAATGCTGATTCTTATGTAAATTGATGTGTAGAATGATATGTTCTCATTTAACATTGATTCTGATCAATATAAATGAGTGTACTGAAAGTCCAAAAACTGCGCATTTAGTGTATTTTCATGCATATCAAGATTAATGATGATTCTTATGTAAATTGATGTGTAGAATCATATGGTTACATTTAAAATTGATTCTGAGCAATACAAATGAGTGTACTGAAAGCCCGAAAATTGCGCATTTAGTGTATTTTCATGCATATCAAGATTAATGCTGATTCTTATGTAAATTGATGTGTAGAATCATATGGTCTCATTTAAAATTGATTCTGAGCAATAGAAATGACTGTACTGAAAGCCCGAAAATTGCGCATTTAGTGTATTTTCATGCATATCAAGATTAATGCTGATTCTTATGTAAATTGATGTGTAGAATCATATGGTTTCATTTAAAATTGATTCTGAGCAATATAAATGAGTGTACGGAAAGCCCGAAAATTGCGCATTTAGTGTATTTTCATGCATATCAAGATTAATGCTGATTCTTATGTAAATTGATGTGTAGAATCATATGGTTTCAATTAAAATTGATTCTGAGCAATATAAATGACTGTACTGAAAGACCAAACACTGCGCATTTAGTGTATTTTCATGCATATCCAGATTAATGCTGATTCATATGTAAATTGATGTGTAGAATCATACGGTCTCATTTAAAATAGACTCTGAGCAATAAAAATGAGTGTACTGAAAGCGAAAATTGCGCATTTAGTGTATTTTCATGCATATCAAGATTAATGCTGATTCTTATGTAAATTGATATGTAGAATCATATGGACATTTAAAATTTGTTCTGAGCAATATGAATGAGTGTACTGAAAGCCGAAAATTGCGCATTTAGTGTATTTTCATGCATATCAAGATTAATGCTGATTCTTATGTAAATTGATGTGTAGAATCATATGGTCTCATTTAAAATTGATTCTGAGCAATATAAATGAGTGTACTGAAAGCGAAAATTGCGCATTTAGTGTATTTTCATGCATATCAAGATTATTGCTGATTCTTATGTAAATTAATGTGTAGAATCATATGGTCTCATTTAAAATTGATTCTGATCAATATAAATGAGTGTACTGAAATATCAAAAACTGCGCATTTAGTGTATTTTCATGCATATCAAGATTAATGCTGATTCTTATGTAAATTGATATGTAGAATCATATGGTTTCATTTAAAATTTATTCTGAGCAATATAAATGAGTGTACTAAAAGCCCGAAAATTGCGCATTTAGTGTATTTTCATGCATATCAAGATTAATGCTGATTCTTATGTAAATTGATGTGTAGAATCATATGGTCTCATTTAAAATTGATTCTGAACAATATAAATGAGTGTACTGAAAAGCCCGAAAATTGCGCATTTAGTGTATTTTCATGCATATCAAGATTAATGCTGATTCTTATGTAAATTGATGTGTAGAATCATATGGTCTCATTTAAAATTGATTCTGATCAATATAAATGAGTGTACTGAAATATCAAAAACTGCGCATTTAGTGTATTTTCATGCTTATCAAGATTAATGCTGATTCTTATGTAAATTGATGTGTAGAATCATACGGTCTCATTTAAAATTGATTCTGAGCAATATAAATGAGTGTACTGAAAAGCTGGAATATTGCGCATTAAGTGTATTTTCATGCATATCAAGATTAATGCTGATTCTTATGTAAATTGATGTGTAGAATCATATGGTTTCATTTAAAATTGATTCTGAGCAATATAAATAATGAGTGTACGGAAAGCCCGAAATTGCGCATTTAGTGTATTTTCATGCATATCAAGATTAATGCTGATTCTTATGTAAATTGATGTGTAGAATCATATGGTTTCAATTAAAATTGATTCTGAGCAATATAAATGACTGTACTGAAAAGACCAAACACTGCGCATTTAGTGTATTTTCATGCATATCCAGATTAATGCTGATTCATATGTAAATTGATGTGTAGAATCATACGGTCTCATTTAAAATAGACTCTGAGCAATAAAAATGAGTGTACTGAAAGCCCGAAA
This sequence comes from Ascarosepion bandense, assembly GCA_037127315.1. Lineage (NCBI taxonomy): Eukaryota > Metazoa > Mollusca > Cephalopoda > Sepiida > Sepiidae > Ascarosepion > Ascarosepion bandense. The sequence goes on from JBBBDQ010002373.1 coordinate 456,238, forward strand.
ATTGCGCATTTAGTGTATTTTCATACATATCAAGATTAATGCTGATTCTTATGTAAATTGATATGTAGAATCATATGGTTTCATTTAAAATTTGTTCTGAGCAATATGAATGAGTGTACTGAAAGCCCGAAAATTGCGCATTTAGTGTATTTTCATGCATATCAAGATTAATGCTGATTCTTATGTAAATTGATGTGTAGAATCATATGGTCTCATTTAAAATTGATTCTGAGCAATATAAATGAGTGTACTGAAAGCCCGAAAATTGCGCATTTAGTGTATTTTCATGCATATCAAGATTATTGCTGATTCTTATGTAAATTAATGTGTAGAATCATATGGTCTCATTTAAAATTGATTCTGATCAATATAAATGAGTGTACTGAAATATCAAAAACTGCGCATTTAGTGTATTTTCATGCATATCAAGATTAATGCTGATTCTTATGTAAATTGATATGTAGAATCATATGGTTTCATTTAAAATTTATTCTGAGCAATATAAATGAGTGTACTAAAAGCCCGAAAATTGCGCATTTAGTGTATTTTCATGCATATCAAGATTAATGCTGATTCTTATGTAAATTGATGTGTAGAATCATATGGTCTCATTTAAAATTGATTCTGAGCAATATAAATGAGTGTACTGAAAGCCCGAAAATTGCGCATTTAGTGTATTTTCATGCATATCAAGATTAATGCTGATTCTTGTAAATTGATGTGTAGAATCATATGGTCTCATTTAAAATTGATTCTGATCAATATAAATGAGTGTACTGAAATATCAAAAACTGCGCATTTAGTGTATTTTCATGCTTATCAAGATTAAATACTGATTCTTATGTAAATTGATGTGTAGAATCATACGGTCTCATTTAAAATTGATTCTGAGCAATATAAATGAGTGTACTGAAAGCTGGAATATTGCGCATTAAGTGTATTTTCATGCATATCAAGATTAATGCTGATTCTTATGTAAATTGATGTGTAGAATCATATGGTTTCATTTAAAATTGATTCTGAGCAATATAAATGAGTGTACTGAAAGCCCGAAAATTGCGCATTTAGTGTATTTTCATGCATATCAAGATTAATGCTGATTCTTATGTAAATTGATGTGTAGAATCATATGGTTTCATTTAAAATTGATTCTGAGCAATATAAATGAGTGTACTGAAAACCCGAAAATTGCGCATTTAGTGTATTTTCATGCATATCAATATTAATGCTGATTCTTATGTAAATTGATGTGTAGAATCATATGGTTTCGTTTAAAATTGATTCTGATCAATATAAATGAGTGTTCTGAAAGACCAAAAACTGCGCATTTAGTGTATTTTCATGCATATCATGATTAATGCAGATTCTTATGTAAATTGATGTGTAGAATAATATGGTCTCATATTGTTTCATTTAAAATTAATTCTGAGCAATATAAATGAGTGTATTCTAAGCCCGAAAATTGCGCATTTAGTGTATTTTCATGCATATCAAGATTAATGCTGATTCTTATGTAAATTGATGTGTAGAATCATATGGTTTCAATTAAAATTGATTCTGAGCAATATAAATGACTGTACTGAAAGAGCAAACACTGCGCATTTAGTGTATTTTCATGCATATCCAGATTAATGCTGATTCATATGTAAATTGATGTGTAGAATCATACGGTCTCATTTAAAATTGATTCTGAGCAATATAAATGAGTGTATTGAAAGCCCGAAAATTGCGCATTTATTGTATTTTCATGCATATCAAGATTAATGCTGATTCTTATGTAAATTGATATGTAGAATCATATGGTTTCATTTAAAATTGATTCTGAGCAATATAAATGAGTGTACTGAAAGCCCGAAAATTGCGCATTTAGTGTATTTTCATGCATATCAAGATTAATGCTGATTCTTATGTAAATTGATGTGTAGAATCATATGGTCTCATTTAAAATTGATTCTGAGCAATATAAATGAGTGTGCTGAAAGCCCGAAAATTGCGAATTACTGTATTTTCATGCATATCAAGATTAATGCTGATTCTTATGTAAATTGATGTGTAGAATCATATGTTCTCATTTAACATTGATTCTGATCAATATAAATGAGTGTACTGAAAGTCCAAAAACTGCGCATTTAGTGTATTTTCATGCATATCAAGATTAATGATGATTCTTATGTTAATTGATGTGTAGAATCATATGGTTACATTTAAAATTGATTCTGAGCAATACAAATGAGTGTACTGAAAGCCCGAAAATTGCGCATTTAGTGTATTTTCATGCATATCAAGATTAATGCTGATTCTTATGTAAATTGATGTGTAGAATCATATGGTTTCATTTAAAATTGATTCTGAGCAATATAAATGAGTGTACTGAAAGCCCGAAAATTGCGCATTTAGTGTATTTTCATGCATATCAAGATTAATGCTGATTCTTATGTAAATTGATGTGTAGAATCATATGGTTTCAATTAAAATTGATTCTGAGCAATATAAATGACTGTACTGAAAGACCAAACACTGCGCATTTAGTGTATTTTCATGCATATCCAGATTAATGCTGATTCATATGTAAATTGATGTGTAGAATCATACGGTCTCATTTAAAATTGACTCTGAGCAACAAAAATGAGTGTACTGAAAGCCCGAAAATTGCGCATTTAGTGTATTTTCATGCATATCAAGATTAATGCTGATTCTTATGTAAATTGATATGTAGAATCATATGGTTTCATTTAAAATTTATTCTGAGCAATATAAATGAGTGTACTGAAAGCCCGAAAATTGCGCATTTAGTGTATTTTCATGCATATCAAGGTTATTGCTGATTCTTATGTAAATTAATGTGTAGAATCATATGGTCTCATTTAAAATTGATTCTGATCAATATAAATGAGTGTACTGAAATATCAAAAACTGCGCATTTAGTGTATTTTCATGCATATCAAGATTAATGCTGATTCTTATGTAAATTGATATGTAGAATCATATGGTTTCATTTAAAATTTATTCTGAGCAATATAAATTAGTGTACTAAAAGCCCGAAAATTGCGCATTTAGTGTATTTTCATGCATATCAAGATTAATGCTGATTCTTATGTAAATTGATGTGTAGAATCATATGGTCTCATTTAAAATTGATTCTGAGCAATATAAATGAGTGTACTGAAAGCCCGAAAATTGCGCATTTAGTGTATTTTCATGCATATCAAGATTAATGCTGATTCTTATGTAAATTGATGTGTAGAATCATATGGTCTCATTTAAAATTGATTCTGATCAATATAAATGAGTGTACTGAAATATCAAAAACTGCGCATTTAGTGTATTTTCATGCTTATCAAGATTAATGCTGATTCTTATGTAAATTGATGTGTAGAATCATACGGTCTCATTTAAAATTGATTCTGAGCAATATAAATGAGTGTACTGAAAGCTGGAATATTGCGCATTAAGTGTATTTTCATGCATATCAAGATTAATGCTGATTCTTATGTAAATTGATGTGTAGAATCATATGGTTTCATTTAAAATTGATTCTGAGCAATATAAATGTGTGTACAGAAAGCCCGAAAATTGCGCATTTAGTGTATTTTCATGCATATCAAGATTAATGCTGATTCTTATGTAAATTGATGTGTAGAATCATATGGTTTCATTTAAAATTGATTCTGAGCAATATAAATGAGTGTACTAAAAGACCGAAAATTGCGCATTTAGTGTATTTTCATGCATATCAATATTAATGCTGATTCTTATGTAAATTGATGTGTAGAATCATATGGTATCGTTTAAAATTGATTCTGATCAATATAAATGAGTGTTCTGAAAGACCAAAAACTGCGCATTTAGTGTATTTTCATGCATATCATGATTAATGCTGATTCTTATGTAAATTGATGTGTAGAAACATACGGTCTCATTTAAAATTGATTCTGAGCAATATAAATGAGTGTACTTAATGCCCAAAAATTGCGCATTAATGTATTTTCATGCCTATCAAGATTAATACTGATTCTTATGTAAATTGATGTGTAGAATCATACGGTCTCATTTAAAATTGATTCTGAGCAATATCAATGAGTGTACTGAAAGCTGGAATGTTGTGCATTAAGTGTATTTTCATGCATATCAAGATTAATGCTGAATCTTATGTAAATTTATGTGTAGAATTATATGATCTCATTTAAAATTGATTCTGATCAATATAAATGAGTGTACTGTAAGCCCGAAAATTGCGCATTTAGTGTATTTTCATGCATATCAAGATTAATGCTGATTCTTATGTAAATTGATGTGTAGAATCATACGGTCTCATTTAAAATTCATTCTGAGCAATATAAATGAGTGTACTGAAAGCCCGAAAATTGCGCATTTAATGTATTTTCATGCATATCAAGATTAATGCTGATTCTTATGTAAATTGATGTGTAGAATCATATGGTTTCAATTAAAATTGATTCTGAGCAATATAAATGAGTGTACTGAAAGCCCGAAAATTGCGCATTTAGTGTATTTTCATGCATATCAAGATTAATGCTGATTCTTATGTAAATTGATGTATAGAATCATATGGTCTCATTTAAAATTGATTCGGAGCAATATAAATGAGTGTACTGAAAGCCCGAAAATTGCGCATTTAGTGTATTTTCATGCATATCAAGATTATTGCTGATTCTTATGTAAATTAATGTGTAGAATCATATGGTCTCATTTAAAATTGATTCTGATCAATATAAATGAGTGTACTGAAATATCAAAAACTGCGCATTTAGTGTATTTTCATGCATATCAAGATTAATGCTGATTCTTATGTAAATTGATGTGTAGAATCATACGGTCTCATTTAAAATTGACTCTGAGCAATATAAATGAGTGTACTGAAAGCCCGAAAATTGCGCATTTAGTGTATTTTCATGCATATCAAGATTAATGCTGATTCTTATGTAAATTGATATGTAGAATCATATGGTTTCATTTAAAATTTATTCTGAGCAATATAAATGAGTGTACTAAAAGCCCGAAAATTGCGCATTAATGTATTTTCATGCATATCAAGATTAATGCTGATTCTTATTTAAATTGATGTGTAGAATCATATGGTCTCATTTAAAATTGATTCTGAGCAATATAAATGAGTGTACTGAAAGCCCGAAAATTGCGCATTTAGTGTATTTTCATGCATATCAAGATTAATGCTGATTCTTATGTAAATTGATGTGTAGAATCATATGGTCTCATTAAAATTGATTCTGATCAATATAAATGAGTGTACTGAAATATCAAAAACTGCGCATTTAGTGTATTTTCATGCTTATCAAGATTAATGCTGATTCTTATGTAAATTGATGTGTAGAATCATACGGTCTCATTTAAAATTGATTCTGAGCAATATAAATGAGTGTACTGAAAGCCCGAAAATTGCGCATTTAGTGTATTTTCATGCATATCAAGATTAATGCTGATTCTTATGTAAATTGATGTGTAGAATCATATGGTTTCATTTAAAATTGATTCTGAGCAATATAAATGAGTGTACAGAAAGCCCAAAAATTGCGCATTTAGTGTATTTTCATGCATATCAAGATTAATGCTGATTCTTATGTAAATTGATGTGTAGAATCATATGGTTTCATTTAAAATTGATTCTGAGCAATATAAATGAGTGTACTAAAAGACCGAAAATTGCGCATTTAGTGTATTTTCATGCATATCAATATTAATGCTGATTCTTATGTAAATTGATGTGTAGAATCATATGGTATCGTTTAAAATTGATTCTGATCAATATAAATGAGTGTTCTGAAAGACCAAAAACTGCGCATTTAGTGTATTTTCATGCATATCAAGATTAATGCTGATTCTTATGTAAATTGATGTGTAGAAACATACGGTCTCATTTAAAATTGATTCTGAGCAATATAAATGAGTGTACTTAATGCCCAAAAATTGCGCATTAATGTATTTTCATGCCTATCAAGATTAATACTGATTCTTATGTAAATTGATGTGTAGAATCATACGGTCTCATTTAAAATTGATTCTGTGCAATATCAATGAGTGTACTGAAAGCTGGAATGTTGTGCATTAAGTGTATTTTCATGCATATCAAGATTAATGCTGAATCTTATGTAAATTTATGTGTAGAATTATATGATCTCATTTAAAATTGATTCTGATCAATATAAATGAGTGTACTGTAAGCCCGAAAATTGCGCATTTAGTGTATTTTCATGCATATCAAGATTAATGCTGATTCTTATGTAAATTGATGTGTAGAATCATACGGTCTCATTTAAAATTCATTCTGAGCAATATAAATGAGTGTACTGAAAGCCCGAAAATTGCGCATTTAATGTATTTTCATGCATATCAAGATTAATGCTGATTCTTATGTAAATTGATGTGTAGAATCATATGGTTTCAATTAAAATTGATTCTGAGCAATATAAATGAGTGTACTGAAAGCCCGAAAATTGCGAATTAATGTATTTTCATGCATATCAAGATTAATGCTGATTCTTATGTAAATTGATGTGTAGAATCATATGGTTTCATTTAAAATTGATTCTGAGCAATATAAATGAGTGTACTGAAAGCCCGAAAATTGCGCATTTAGTGTATTTTCATGCATATCAAGATTAATGCTGATTCTTATGTAAATTGGTATGTAGAATCATATGGTTTCATTTAAAATTGATTCTGAGCAATATAAATGAGTGTACTGAAAGCCCGAAAATTGCGCATTTAGTGTATTTTCATGCATATCAAGATTAATGATGATTCTTATGTAAATTGATGTGTAGGATCATATGGTCTCATTTAAATTTGATTCTGAGCAATATAAATGAGTGTACTGAAAGCCGGAAAATTGCGCATTTAGTGTATTTTCATGCATATCAAGATTAATGCTGATTCTTATGTAAATTGATGTGTAGAATCACATGGTCTCATTTCAAAATTGATTCTGAGCAATATAAATGAGTGTGCTGAAAGCCCGAAAATTGCGCATTTAGTGTATTTTCATGCATATCCAAGATTAATGCTGATTCTTATATAAATTGATATGTAGAATCATATGGTTTCATTTAAAATTGATTCTGAGCAATATAAATGAGTGTACTGGAAGCCCGAAAATTGTGCATTTAGTGTATTTTCATGCATATCAAGATTAATGCTGATTCTTATGTAAATTGATGTGTAGAATCATATGGTCTCATTTAAATTTGATTCTGAGCAATATAAATGAGTGTACTGAAAGCCCGAAAATTGCGCATTTAGTGTATTTTCATGCATATCAAGATTAATGCTGATTCTTATGTAAATTGTTATGTAGAATCATATGGTTTCATTTAAAATTGATTCTGAGCAATATAAATGAGTGTACTGAAAGCCCGAAAATTGCGCATTTAGTGTATTTTCATGCATATCAAGATTAATGATGATTCTTATGTAAATTGATGTGTAGGATCATATGGTCTCATTTAAATTTGATTCTGAGCAATATAAATGAGTGTACTGAAAGCCGGAAAATTGCGCATTTAGTGTATTTTCATGCATATCAAGATTAATGCTGATTCTTATGTAAATTGATGTGTAGAATCACATGGTCTCATTTCAAAATTGATTCTGAGCAATATAAATGAGTGTGCTGAAAGCCCGAAAATTGCGCATTTAGTGTATTTTCATGCATATCAAGATTAATGCTGATTCTTATATAAATTGATATGTAGAATCATATGGTTTCATTTAAAATTGATTCTGAGCAATATAAATGAGTGTACTGGAAGCCCGAAAATTGTGCATTTAGTGTATTTTCATGCATATCAAGATTAATGCTGATTCTTATGTAAATTGATGTGTAGAATCATATGGTCTCATTTAAATTTGATTCTGAGCAATATAAATGAGTGTACTGAAAGCCGGAAAATTGCGCATTTAGTGTATTTTCATGCATATCAAGATTAATGCAGATTCTTATGCAAATTGATGTGTAGAATCATATGGTCTCATATTGTTTCATTTAAAATTAATTCTGAGCAATATAAATGAGTGTATTCTAAGCCCGAAAATTGCGCATTTAGTGTATTTTCATGCATATCAAGATTAATGCTGATTCTTATGTAAATTGATGTGTAGAATCATATGGTCTCATTTAAAATTGATTCTGAGTAATATAAATGAGTGTACTGAAAGCCCGAAAATTGCGCATTTAGTGTATTTTCATGCATATCAAGATTAATGCTGATTCTTATGTAAATTGATGTGTAGAATCATATGGTCTCATTTAAAATTGATTCCGAGCAATATAAATGAGTGTACTGAAAAGCCCGAAAATTGCGCATTTAGTGTATTTTCATGCATATCAAGATTAATGCTGATTCTAATGTAAATTGATGTGTAGAATCATATGGTCTCATTCCAAAATGATTCTGATCAATATAAATGAGTGTACTGAAATTTCAAAAACTGCGTATTTAGTGTATTTTCATGCATATCAAGATTAATGCTGATTCTTATGTAAATTGATGTGTAGAATCATACGGTCTCATTTAAAATTGATTCTGAGCAATATAAATGAGTGTACTGAAAGCCCGACAATTGCGCATTTAGTGTATTTTCATGCATATCAAGATTAATGCTGATTCTTATGTAAATTGATGTGTAGAATCATATGGTTTCATTTAAAATTGATTCTGAGCAATATAAATGAGTGTACTGAAAGCCCGAAAATTGCGCATTTAGTGTATTTTCATGCATATCAAGATTAATGCTGATTCTTATGTAAATTGGTATGAAGAATCATATGGTTTCATTTAAAATTGATTCTGAGCAATATAAATGAGTGTACTGAAAGCCCGAAAATTGCGCATTTAGTGTATTTTCATGCATATCAAGATTAATGATGATTCTTATGTAAATTGATGTGTAGAATCATATGGTCTCATGTAAATTTGATTCTGAGCAATATAAATGAGTGTACTGAAAGCCGGAAAATTGCGCATTTAGTGTATTTTCATGCATATCAAGATTAATGCTGATTCTTATGTAAATTGATGTGAAGAATCACATGGTCTCATTTCAAAATTGATTCTGAGCAATATAAATGAGTGTGCTGAAAGCCCGAATATTGCGCATTTAGTGTATTTTCATGCATATCAAGATTAATGCTGATTCTTATGTAAATTGATGTGTAGAATCATATGGTCTCATTTAAAATTGATTCTGATCAATATAAATGAGTGTACTGAAAGTCCAAAAACTGCGCATTTAGTGTATTTTCATGCATATCAAGATTAATGCTGATTCTTATGTAATTTGATGTGTAGAATCATATGGTTTCATTTAAAATTGATTCTGAGCAATATAAATGAGTGTACTGAAAGCCCGAAAATTGCGCATTTAGTGTATTTTCATGCATATCAAGATTAATGATGATTCTTATGTAAATTGATGTGTAGAATCATATGGTCTCATTTAAATTTGATTCTGAGCAATATAAATGAGTGTACTGAAAGCCGGAAAATTGCGCATTTAGTGTATTTTCATGCATATCAAGATTAATGCTGATTCTTATGTAAATTGATGTGAAGAATCACATGGTCTCATTTCAAAATTGATTCTGAGCAATATAAATGAGTGTGCTGAAAGCCCGAATATTGCGCATTTAGTGTATTTTCATGCATATCAAGATTAATGCTGATTCTTATGTAAATTGATGTGTAGAATCATATGGTCTCATTTAAAATTGATTCTGATCAATATAAATGAGTGTACTGAAAGTCCAAAAACTGCGCATTTAGTGTATTTTCATGCATATCAAGATTAATGCTGATTCTTATGTAATTTGATGTGTAGAATCATATGGTTACATTTAAAATTGATTCTGAGCAATATAAATGAGTGTACTGAAAGCCCGAATTTTTCGCATTTAGTGTATTTTCATGCATATCAAGATTAATGCTAATTCTTATGTAAATTGATGTGTAGAATCATACGGTCTCATTTAAAATTGATTCTGAGCAATATAAATGACTGTACTGAAAGCCCGAAAATTGCGCATTTAGTGTATTTTCATGCATATCAAGATTAATGCTGATTATTATGTAAATTGATGTGTAGAATCACATGGTCTCATTTCAAAATTGATTCTGAGCAATATAAATGAGTGTGCTGAAAGCCCGAATATTGCGCATTTAGTGTATTTTCATGCATATCAAGATTAATGCTGATTCTTATGTAAATTGATGTGTAGAATCATATGGTCTCATGTAAAATTGATTCTGAGCAATATAAATGAGTGTACCGAAAGACGGAAAATTGCGCATTTAGTGTATTTTCATGCATATCAAGATTAATGCTGATTCTTATGTAAATTGATGTGTGGAATCATATGGTCTCATTTAAAATTGATTCTGAGCAATATAAAGGAGTGTGCTGAAAGCCCGAAAATTTCGCATTTAGTGTATTTTCATGCATATTAAGATTAATGCAGATTCTTATGTAAATTGATGTGTAGAATCATATGGTCTCATATTGTTTCATTTAAAATTAATCCTGAGCAATATAAATGAGTGTATTCTAAGCCCGAAAATTGCGCATTTAGTGTATTTTCATGCATATCAAGATTAATGCTGATTCTTATGTAAATTGATGTGTAGAATCATATGGTCTCATTTAAAATTGATTCTGAGTAATATAAATGAGTGTACTGAAAGCCCGAAAATTGCGCATTTAGTGTATTTTCATGCATATCAAGATTAATGCAGATTCTTATGTAAATTGATGTGTAGAATCATATGGTCTCATTTAAAATTGATTCCGAGCAATATAAATGAGTGTACTGAAAGCCCGAAAATTGCGCATTTAGTGTATTTTCATGCATATCAAGATTAATGCTGATTCTTATGTAAATTGATATGTAGAATCACATGGTTTCATTTAAAATTGATTCTGAGCAATATAAATGAGTGTACTGAAATATCAAAAACTGCGCATTTAGTGTATTTTCATGCATATCAAGATTAATGCTGATTCTTATGTAAATTGATGTGTAGAATCATACGGTCTCATTTAAAATTGACTCTGAGCAATATAAATGAGTGTACTGAAAGCCCGAAAATTGCGCATTTAGTGTATTTTCATGCATATCAAGATTAATGCTGATTATTATGTAAATTGATGTGTAGAATCATATGGTTTCATTTAAAATTGATTCTGAGCAATATAAATGAGTGTACTGAAAGCCCGAAAATTGCGCATTTAGTGTATTTTCATGCATATCAAGATTAATGCTGATTCTTATGTAAATTGATGTGTAGAATCATATGGTCTCATTTAAATATGATTCTGAGCAATATAAATGAGTGTACTGAAAGCCGGAAAATTGCGCATTTAGTGTATTATCATGCATATCAAGATTAATGCAGATTCTTATGTAAATTGATGTGTAGAATCATATGGTTTCATTTAAAATTGATTCTGAGCAATATAAATGAGTGTACTGAAAGCCCGAAAATTGCGCATTTAGTGTATTTTCATGCATATCAAGATTAATGCTGATTCTTATGTAAATTGATATGTAGAATCATATGGTTTCATTTAAAATTGATTCTGAGCAATATAAATGAGTGTACTGAAAGCCCGAAAATTGCGCATTTAGTGTATTTTCATGCATATCAAGATTAATGCTGATTCTTATGTAAATTGATGTGTAGAATCATATGGTCTCATTTAAATATGATTCTGAGCAATATAAATGAGTGTACTGAAAGCCGGAAAATTGCGCATTTAGTGTATTATCATGCATATCAAGATTAATGCAGATTCTTATGTAAATTGATGTGTAGAATCATATGGTCTCATATTGTTTCATTTAAAATTAATTCTGAGCAATATAAATGAGTGTATTCTAAGCCCGAAAATTGCGCATTTAGTGTATTTTCATGCATATCAAGATTAATGCTGATTCTTATGTAAATTGATGTGTAGAATCATATGGTTTCAATTAAAATTGATTCTGAGCAATATAAATGACTGTACTGAAAGACCAAACACTGCGCATTTAGTGTATTTTCATGCATATCAAGATTAATGCTGATTCTCATGTAAATTGATGTGTAGAATCATATGGTCTCATTTAAATTATTTCCGAGCAATATAAATGAGTGTACTGAAAGCCCGAAAATTGCGCATTTAGTGTATTTTCATGTGCATATCAAGATTAATGCTGATTCTTATGTAAATTGATGTGTAGAATCATATGGTTTCAATTAAAATTGATTCGGAGCAATATAAATGACTGTACTGAAAGACCAAACACTGCGCATTTAGTGTATTTTCATGCATATCCAGATTAATGCTGATTCATATGTAAATTGATGTGTAGAATCATACGGTCTCATTTAGAATTGATTCGAGCAATATAAATGAGTGTACTGAAAGCCCGAAAATTGCGCATTTAGTGTATTTTCATGCATATCAAGATTAATGCTGATTCTTATGTAAATTGATGTGTAGAATCATATGGTTTCATTTAAAATTGATTCTGAGCAATATAAATGAGTGTACTGAAAGCCCGAAAATTGCGCATTTAGTGTATTTTCATGCATATCAAGATTAATGCTGATTCTTATATAAAATTGATATGTAGAATCATATGGTTTCATTTAAAATTGATTCTGAGCAATATAATGAGTGTACTGAAAGCCCGAAAATTGCGCATTTAGTGTATTTTCATGCATATCAAGATTAATGCTGATTCTTATGTAAATTGATGTGTAGAATCATATGGTCTCATTTAAATATGATTCTGAGCAATATAAAATGAGTGTACTGAAAGCCGGAAAATTGCGCATTTAGTGTATTATCATGCATATCAAGATTAATGCAGATTCTTATGTAAATTGATGTGTAGAATCATATGGTTTCATTTAAAATTGATTCTGAGCAATATAAATGAGTGTACTGGAAAGCCCGAAAATTGCGCATTTAGTGTATTTTCATGCATATCAAGATTAATGCTGATTCTTATGTAAATTGGATATGTAGAATCATATGGTTTCATTTAAAATTGATTCTGAGCAATATAAATGAGTGTACTGAAAGCCCGAAAATTGCGCATTTAGTGTATTTTCATGCATATCAAGATTAATGCTGATTCTTATGTAAATTGATGTGTAGAATCATATGGTCTCATTTAAATATGATTCTGAGCAATATAAATGAGTGTACTGAAAGCCGGAAAATTGCGCATTTAGTGTATTATCATGCATATCAAGATTAATGCAGATTCTTATGTAAATTGATGTGTGTAGAATCATATGGTCTAATATTGTTTCATTTAAAATTAATTCTGAGCAATATAAATGAGTGTATTCTAAGCCCGAAAATTGCGCATTTAGTGTATTTTCATGCATATCAAGATTAATGCTGATTCTTATGTAAATTGATGTGTAGAATCATATGGTCTCATTTAAAAATTGATTCTGAGTAATATAAATGAGTGCACTGAAAGCCCGAAAATTGCGCATTTAGTGTATTTTCATGCATATCAAGATTAATGCTGATTCTTATGTAAATTGATGTGTAGAATCATATGGTCTCATTTAAATTATTTCCGAGCAATATAAATGAGTGTACTGAAAGCCCGAAAATTGCGCATTTAGTGTATTTTCATGCATATCAAGATTAATGCTGATTCTTATGTAAATTGATGTGTAGAATCATATGGTTTCAATTAAAATTGATTCTTGGCAATATAAATGACTGTACTGAAAGACCAAACACTGCGCATTTAGTGTATTTTCATGCATATCCAGATTAATGCTGATTCATATGTAAATCTGATGTGTAGAATCATACGGTCTCATTTAAAATTGATTCTGAGCAATATAAAATGAGTGTACTGAAAGCCCGAAAATTGCGCATTTAGTGTATTTTCATGCATATCAAGATTAATGCTGATTCTTATGTAAATTGATACGTAGAATCATATGGTTTCAATGAAAAATTGATTCTGACCAATATAAATGAGTGTACTGAAAACCCCAAAATTGCGCATTTAGTGTATTTTCATGCATATCAAGATTAATGCTGATTCTTATGTAAATTGATATGTAGAATCATATGGTCTCATTTAAAATTGATTCTGAGCAATATAAATGAGAGTACTGAAAGCCCGAAAATTGCGCATTTAGTGAATTTTCATGCATATCAAGATTAATGCTGATTCTTATGTAAATTGATGTGTAGAATCATATGGTCTCATTTAAAATTGATTCTGAGCAATATAAATGAGTGTACTGAAATATCAAAAACTGCGTATTTAGTGTATTTTCATGCATATCAAGATTAATGCTGATTCTTATGTAAATTGATGTGTAGAATCATACGGTCTCATTTAAAATTGATTCTGAGCAATATAAATGAGTGTACTGAAAGCCCGAAAATTTCGCATTTAGTGTATTTTCATGCATATCAAGATTAATGCTGATTCTTATGTAAATTGATGTGTAGAACCATATGGTTTCATTTAAAATTGATTCTGAGCAATATAAATGAGTGTACTGAAAGCCCGAAAATTGCGCATTTAGTGTATTTTCATGCATATCAAGATTAATGCTGATTCTTATGTAAATTGGTACGTAGAATCATATGGTTTCATTTAAAATTGATTCTGAGCAATATAAATGAGTGTACTGAAAGCCCGAAAATTGCGCATTTAGTGTATTTTCATGCATATCAAGATTACTGTTGATTCTTATGTAAATTGATGTGTAGAATCATATGGTCTCATTTAAATATGATTCTGAGCAATATAAATGAGTGTACTGAAAGCCGGAAAATTGCGCATTTAGTGTATTATCATGCATATAAAGATTGATGCAGATTCTTATGTAAATTGATGTGTAGAATCATATGGTCTCATATTGTTTCATTTAAAATTAATTCTGAGCAATATAAATGAGTGTATTCTAAGCCCGAAAATTGCGCATTTAGTGTATTTTCATGCATATCAAGATTAATGCTGATTCTTATGTAAATTGATGTGTAGAATCATATGGTCTCATTTAAAATTGATTCTGAGTAATATAAATGAGTGTACTGAAAGCCCGAAAATTGCGCATTTAGTGTATTTTCATGCATATCAAGATTAATGCTGATTCTCATGTAAATTGATGTGTAGAATCATATGGTCTCATTTAAATTGATTCCGAGCAATATAAATGAGTGTACTGAAAGCCCGAAAATTGAGCATTTAGTGTATTTTCATGCATATCAAGATTAATGCTGATTCTTATGTAAATTGATGTGTAGAATCATATGGTTTCAATTAAAATTGATTCTGAGCAATATAAATGACTGTACTGAAAGACCAAAAACTGCGCATTTAGTGTATTTTCATGCATATCCAGATTAATGCTGATTCATATGTAAATTGATGTGTAGAATCATACGGTCTCATTTAAAATTGATTCTGAGCAATATAAATGAGTGTACTGAAAGCCCGAAAATTGCGCATTTAGTGTATTTTCATGCATATCAAGATTAATGCTGATTCTTATGTAAATTGATATGTAGAATCATATGGTTTCAATTAAAATTGATTCTGAGCAATATAAATGAGTGTACTGAAAGCCCCAAAATTGCGAATTTAGTGTATTTTCATGCATATCAAGATTAATGCTGATTCTTATGTAAATTGATGTGTAGAATCATATGGTCTCATTTAAAATTGATTCTGAGCAATATAACTGAGTGTACTGAAATATCAAAAACTGCGTAATTAGTGTATTTTCATGCATATCAAGATTAATGCTGATTCTTATGTAAATTGATGTGTAGAATCATACGGTCTCATTTAAAATTGATTCTGAGCAATATAAATGAGTGTACTGAAAGCCCGAAAATTGCGCATTTAGTGTATTTTCATGCATGTCAAGATTAATGCTGATTCTTATGTAAATTGATGTGTAGAACCTTATGGTTTCATTTGAAATTGATTCTGAGCAATATAAATGAGTGTACTGAAAGCCCGAATATTGCGCATTTAGTGTATTTTCATGCATATCAAGATTAATGCTGATTCTTATGTAAATTGGTATGTAAAATCATATGCTTTCATTTAAAATTGATTCTGAGCAATATAAATGAGTGTACTGAAAGCCCGAAAATTGCGCATTTAGTGTATTTTCATACATATCAAGATTAATGCTGATTATTATGTAAATTGATGTGTAGAATCATATGGTCTCATTTAAATTTGATTCTGAGCAATATAAATGAGTGTACTGAAAGCCGGAAAATTGCGCATTTAGTGTATTTTCATGCATATCAAGATTAATGCTGATTCTTATGTAAATTGATGTGTAGAGTCATATGGTTTCATTTAAAATTCATTCTGAGCAATATAAATGAGTGTACTGAAAGCCCGAAAATTGCGCATTTAGTGTATTTTCATGCATATCAAGATTAATGCTGATTATTATGTAAATTGATGTGTAGAATCACATGGTCTCATTTCAAAATTGATTCTGAGCAATATAAATGAGTGTGCTGAAAGCCCGAATATTGCGCATTTAGTGTATTTTCATGCATATCAAGATTAATGCTGATTCTTATGTAAATTGATGTGTAGAATCATATGGTCTCATTTAAAATTGATTCTGATCAATATAAATGAGTGTACTGAAAGTCCAAAAACTGCACATTTAGTGTATTTTCATGCATATCAAGATTAATGCTGATTCTTATGTAAATTGGTGTGTAGAAACATATGGTTACATTTAAAATTGATTCTGAGCAATATAAATGAATGTACTGAAAGCCCGAAATTTGCGCATTTAGTGTATTTTCATGCATATCAAGATTAATGCTAATTCTCATGTAAACTGATGTGTAGAATCATACGGTCTCATTTAAAATTGTTTCTGAGCAATATAAATGAGTGTACTGAAAGCCCGAAAATTGCGCATTTAGTGTATTTTCATGCATATCAAGATTAAAGCTGATTCTTATGTAAATTGATGTGTAGAATCATATGGTTTCAATTAAAATTGATTCTGAGCAATATAAATAAGTGTACTGAAAGCCCGAAAATTGCGCATTAATCTATTTTCATGCATATCAAGATTAATGCTGATTCTTATGTAAATTGAAGTGTAGAATCATATGGTCCCATTTAAAATTGATTCTGAGCAATATAAATGAGTGTACCGAAAGCCGGAAAATTGCGCATTTAGTGTATTTTCATGCATATCAAGATTAATGCTGATTCTTATGTAAATTGATGTGTAGAATAATATGGTCTCATTTAAAAATTGGTTCTGATCAATATAAATGAGTGTACTGTAAGCCCGAAAATTGCGCATTTAGTGTATTTTCATGCATATCAAGATTAATGCTGATTCTTATGTAAATTGTTGTGTAGAATCATATGGTCTCATTTAAAATTGATTCTGATCAATATAAATGAGTGTACTGAAAGACCAAAAACTGCGCATTTAGTGTATTTTCATGCATATCAAGATTAATGCTGATTCTTATGTAAATTGATGTGTAGAATCTTACGGTCTCATATAAAATTGATTCAGAACAATATAAATGAGTGTACTGAAAGCCCGAAAATTGCGCATTTAGTGTATTTTCATGCATATCAAGATTAATGCTGATTCTTATGTAAATTGATGTGTGGAATCAGTTGGTCTCATTTAAAATTGATTCTGAGCAATATAAAGGAGTGTGCTGAAAGCCGGAAAAATGCGCAGTTAGTGTATTTTCATGCATATCAAGATTAATGCTAATTCTTATGTAAATTGATGTGTAGAATCATACGGTCTCATTTAAAATTGATTCTGAGCAATATAAATGAGTGTACTGAAAGCCCGAAAATTGCGCATTTAGTGTATTTTCATGCATATCAAGATTAATGCTGATTCTTATGTAAATTGATGTGTGGAATCAGATGGTCTCATTTAAAATTGATTCTGAGCAATATAAAGGAGTGTGCTGAAAGCCGGAAAAATGCGCAGTTAGTGTATTTTCATGCATATCAAGATTAATGCTAATTCTTATGTAAATTGATGTGTAGAATCATACGGTCTCATTTAAAATTGATTCTGAGCAATATAAATGAGTGTACTGAAAGCCCGAAAATTGCGCGTTTAGTGTATTTTCATGCATATCAAGATTAAAGCTGATTCTTATGTAAATTGATGTGTAGAATCATATGGTTTCAATTAAAATTGATTCTGAGCAATATAAATAAGTGTACTGAAAGCCCGAAAATGGCGCATTAATGTATTTTCATGCATATCAAGATTAATGCTGATTCTTATGTAAATTGATGTGTAGAATCATATGGTCCCATTTAAAATTTATTCTGAGCAATATAAATGAGTGTACCGAAAGCCGGAAAATTGCGCATTTAGTGTATTTTCATGCATATCAAGATTAATGCTGATTCTTATGTAAATTGATGTGTAGAATGATATGGTCTCATTTAAAATTGGTTCTGATCAATATAAATGAGTGTACTGTAAGCCCGAAAATTGCGCATTTAGTGTATTTTCATGCATATCAAGATTAATGCTGATTCTTATGTAAATTGATGTGTAGAATCATATGGTCTCATTTAAAATTGATTCTGATCAATATAAATGAGTGTACTGAAAGACCAAAAACTGCGCATTTAGTGTATTTTCATGCATATCAAGATTAATGCTGATTCTTATGTAAATTGATGTGTAGAATCATACGGTCTCATATAAAATTGATTCAGAACAATATAAATGAGTGTACTGAAAGCCCGAAAATTGCGCATTTAGTGTATTTTCATGCATATCAAGATTAATGCTGATTCTTATGTAAATTGATGTGTGGAATCAGATGGTCTCATTTAAAATTGATTCTGAGCAATATAAAGGAGTGTGCTGAAAGCCGGAAAATGCGCAGTTAGTGTATTTTCATGCATATCAAGTTTAAAGCTGATTCTTATGTAAATTGATGTGTAGAATCATATGGTCTCATTTAAAATTGATTCTGATCAATATAAATGAGTGTACTGAAAGTCCAAAAACTGCGCATTTAGTGTATTTTCATGCATATCAAGATTAATGCTGATTCTTATGTAAATTGATGTGTAGAATCATATGGTCTCATATGGTTTCATTTGAAATTGATTCTGAGCAATATAAATGAGTGTACTGAAAGCCCGAAAATTGCGCATTTAGTGTATTTTCATGCATATCAAGATTAATGCTGATTCTTATGTAAATTGATGTCTAGAATCATATGGTCTCATTTAAAATTGATTCTGAGCAATATAAATGAGTGTGCTGAAAGCCCGAAAATTGCGAATTACTGTATTTTCATGCATCTCAAGATTAATGCTGATTCTTATGTAAATTGATGTGTAGAATCATATGTTCTCATTTAACATTGATTCTGAGCAATATAAATGAGTGTACTGAAAGCCGGAAAATTGCGCATTTAGTGTATTTTCATGCATATCAAGATTAATGCTGATTCTTATGTAAATTGATTTGTAGAATCATATGGTCTCATTTCAAATTGTTTCTGATCAATATAAATGAGTGTACTGTAAGCCCGAAAATTGCGCATTTAGTGTATTTTCATGCATATCAAGATTAATGCTGATTCTTATGTAAATTGATGTGTAGAATCATATGGTCTCATTTAAAATTGATTCCGAGCAATATAAATGAGTGTACTGAAAGCCCGAAAATTGCGCATTTAGTGTATTTTCATGCATATCAAGATTAATGCTGATTCTTATGTAAATTGATGTGTAGAATCATATGGTTTCAATTAAAATTGATTCTGAGCAATATAAATGAGTGTACTGAAGGACCAAACACTGCGCATTTAGTGTATTTTCATGCATATCCAGATTAATGCTGATTCATATGTAAATTGATGTGTAGAATCATACGGTCTCATTTAAAATTGACTCTGAGCAATATAAATGAGTGTACTGAAAGCCCGAAAATTGCGCATTTAGTGTATTTTCATGCATATCAAGATTAATGCTGATTCTTATGTAAATTGATGTGTAGAATCATATGGTCTCATTTAAAATTTATTCTGAGTAATATAAATGAGTGTGCTGAAAGCCCGAAAATTGCGCATTTAGTGTATTTTCATGCATATCAAAATTAATGCAAATTCTTATGTAAATTGATGTGTAGAATCATATGGTCCCATTTAAAATTGATTCTGATCAATATAAATGAGTGTACTGAAAACCCGAAAATTGCGCATTTAGTGTATTTTCATGCATATCAAGATTAATGCTGATTGTTATGTAAATTGATATGTAGAATCATATGGTTTCATTTAAAATTGATTCTGAGCAATTATAAATGAGTGTACTGAAAGCCCGAAAATTGCGCATTTCGTGTATTTTCATGCATATCAAGATTAATGCTGATTCTTATGTAAATTGATGTGTAGAATCATATGGTCTCATTTAAAATTGATTCTGACCAATATAAATGAGTGTACTGAAAGCCCGAAAATTGCGCATTTAGTGTATTTTCATGCATATCAAGATTATTGCTGATTCTTATGTAAATTGATGTGTAGAATCATATGGTCTCATTTAACATTGATTCTGATCAATATAAATGAGTGTACTGAAATATCAAAAACTGCGCATTTAGTGTATTTTCATGCATATCAAGATTAATGCTGATTCTTATGTAAATTGATGTGTAGAATCATACGGTCTCATTTAAAATTGATTCTGAGCAATATAAATGAGTGTACTGAAAGCACGAAAATTGCGCATTTAGTGTATTTTCATGCATATCAAGATTAATGCTGATTCTTATGTAAATTGATGTGTAGAATCATATGGTTTTATTTAAAATTGATTCTGAGCAATATAAATGAGTGTACTAAAAAACCGAAAATTGCGCATTTAGTGTATTTTCATGCATATAAAGATTAATGCTGATTCTTAGGTAAATTGATGTGTAGAATCATATGGTATCGTTTAAAATTGATTCTGATCAATATAAATGAGGGTTCTGAAAGACCAAAAAGTGCGCATTTAGTGTATTTTCATGCATATCAAGATTAATGCTGATTCTTATGTAAATTGATGTGTAGAAACATACGGTCTCATTTAAAATTGATTCTGAGCAATATAAATGAGTGAACTTAAAGCCCAAAATTGCGCATTAATGTATTTTCATGCATATCAAGATTAATACTGATTCTTATGTAAATTGATGTGTAGAATCATACGGTCTCATTTAAAATTGATTCTGAGCAATATCAATGAGTGTACTGAAAGCTGGAATGTTGTGCATTAAGTGTATTTTCATGCATATCAAGATTAATGCTGATTCTTATGTAAATTAATGTGTAGAATTATATGATCTCATTTAAAATTGAATCTGATCCATATAAATGAGTGTACTGTAAGCCCGAAAATTGAGCATTTAGTGTATTTTCATGCATATCAAGATTAATGCTGATTCTTATGTAAATTGATGTGTAGAATCATACGGTCTCATTTAAAATTCATTCTGAGCAATATAAATGAGTGTACTGAAAGCCCGAAAATTGCGCATTTAATGTATTTTCATGCATATCAAGATTAATGCTGATTCTTATGTAAATTGATGTGTAGAATCATATGGTTTCAATTAAAATTGATTCTGAGCAATATAAATGAGTGTACTGAAAGCCCGAAAATTGCGCATTTAGTGTATTTTCATGCATATCAAGATTAATGCTGATTCTTATGTAAATTGATGTGTAGAAGCATATGGTCTCATTTAAAATTCATCCTGAGCAATATAAATGAATGTACTGAAAGCCCGAAAATTGCGCATTTAGTGTATTTTCAAGCATATCAAGATTAATGCTAATTCTAATGTAAATTGATGTGTAGATTCATATGGTCTCATTTAAAATTGAATCTGATCAATATAAATGAGTGTACTGTATGCCCGAAAATTGCGCATTTCGTGTATTTTCATGCATATCAAGATTAATGCTGATTCTTATGTAAATTGATGTGTAGAATCATATGGTCTCATTTAAAATTGATTCTGAGCCATATAAATGATTGTACTGTAAACCGGAAAATTGCGCATTTAGTGTATTTTCATGCATATCAAGATTAATGCTGATTCTTATGTAAATTGATGTGTAGAATCATACGGTCTCATTTAAAATTGATTCTGAGCAATATAAATGAGTGTACTGAAAGCCCGAAAATTGTGCATTTAGTGTATTTTCATGCATATCAAGCTTAATGCTGATTCTTATGAAAATTGATGTGTAGAATCATATGGTTTCAATTAAAATTGATTCTGAGCAATATAAATGAGTGTACTGTAAGCCCGAAAATTTCGCATTAATGTATTTTCATGCATATCCAGATTAATGCTGATTCTTATGTAAATTGATGTGTAGAAATATATGGTCTCATTTAAAATTGATTCTGAGCAATATAAATGAGTGTACTGTAAGCCGGAAATTGCGCATTTAGTGTATTTTCATGCATATCAAGATTAATGCTGATTCTTATGTAAATTAATGTGTAGAAACATACTGTCTCATTTAAAATTGATTCTGAGCCATATAAATGAGTGTACTGAAAGTTGGAATATTGCGCATTAAGTGTATTTTCATGCATATCAAGATTAATGCTGCTTCTTATGTAAATTGATGTGTAGAATCATATGATCTCATTTAAAATTGATTCTGATCCTATATAAATGAGTGTACTGTAAGCCCGAAAATTGTGCATTTAGTGTATTTTCATGCATATCAAGATTAATGCTGATTCTTATGTAAATTGATGTGTAGAATCATACGGTCTCATTTAAAATTGATTCTGAGCAATATAAATGAGTGTACTGAAAGCCCGAAAATTGCGCATTTAGTGTATTTTCTTGCATATCAAGATTAATGCTGATTCTTATGTAAATTGGTGTGTAGAAACATATGGTTTCAATTAAAATCGATTCTGAGCAATATAAATGAGTGTACTGTAAGCCCGAAAATTGCGCATTTAGAGTATTTTCATGCATATCAAGATCAATGCTGATTCTTATGTAAATTGATGTGTAGAATCATATGGTCTCATTTAAAATTGACTCCGATCGACATAAATGAATGTACTGAAAGCCCGAAAATTGCGCATTTAGTGTATTTTCATGCATATCAAGATTAATGTTGATTCTTATGTAAATTGATGTGTAGAATCATATGGTCTCATTTAAAATTGATTCTGAGCAATAGAAATGACTGTACTGAATGACTGAAAATTGCGCATTTAGTGTATTTTCATGCATATCAAGATTAATGCTGATTCTTATGTAAATTGATGTGGAGAATCATATGGTATCATTTAATATTGATTCTGATCAATATAAATGAGTGTACTGAAAGACCAAAAACTGCGCATTTAGTGTATTTTCATGCATATCAAGATTAATGCTGATTCTTATGTAAATTGATGTGTAGAATCATACGGTCTCATTTAAAATTGATACTGAGCAATATAAATGAGTGTACTGAAAGCTGGAATATTGCGCATTAAGTGTATTTTCATGCATATCAAGATTAATGCTGATTCTTATGTAAATTGATGTGTAGAATCATATGATCTCATATGAAATTGATTCTGATCAATATAAATGAGTGTACTGTAAGCCCGAAAATTGAGCATTTAGTGTATTTTCATGCATATCAAGATTAATGCTGATTCTTATGTAAATTGACGTGTAGAATCATACGGTCTCATTTAAAATTGATTCTGAGCAATATAAATGAGTGTACTGAAAGCCGGAAAATTGCGCATTTAGTGTATTTTCATGCATATCAAGATTAATGCTGATTCTTATGTAAATTGATGTGTAGAATCATATGGTTTCAATTAAAATTGATTCTGAGCAATATAAATGAGTGCACTGAAATCCCGAAAATTGCGCATTTAGTGTATTTTCATGCATATCAAGATTAATGCTGATTCTTATGTAAATTGATGTGTAGAATCATATGGTCTCATTTAAAATTGATTCTAATCAATATAAATGAGTGTACTGAAAGACCAAAAACTGCGCATTTAGTGTATATTCATGCATATCAAGATTAATGCTGATTCTTATGTAAATTAATGTGTAGAAACATACGGTCTCATTTAAAATTGATTCTGAGCAATATTAATGAGTGTACTTGAAGCCCGAAAATTGCTCATTTAGTGTATTTTCTTGCATATCAAGATTAATGCTGATTCTTATGTAAATTGGTGTGTAGAATCATATGGTTTAAATTAAAATTGATTCTGAACAATATACATGAGTGTACTGAAAGCCCGAAAATTGCGCATTTAGTGTATATTCATGCATATCAACATTAATGCTGATTCTTTTGTAAATTGATGTGTAGAATCATATGATCTCATTTGAAATTGATTCTGATCAATATAAATGAGTGTACTCTAAGCCCGAAAATTGAGCATTTAGTGTATTTTCATGCATATCAAGATTAATGCTGATTCTTATGTAATTTGATGTGTAGAATCATATGGTTTCATTTAAAATTGATTCTGAGCAATATAAATGAATGTACCGAAATCCCGAAAATTGCGCATTTAATGTATTTTCATGCATATCAAGATTAATGCTGATTCTTATGTAAATTGATGTGTAGAATTATATAATATCATTTAAAATTGATTCTGAGCAATATAAATGAGTGTACTGAAAGCCCGAAAATTGCACATTTAGTGTATTTTCATGCATATCAAGATTAATGCTGATTCTTATGTAAATTGATGTGTAGAATTATATGGTCTCATTTCAAATTGATCCTGAGCAATATAAATGAGTGGACTGAAAGCCCGAAAATTGCGCATTTAGTGTATTTTCATGCATATCAAGATTAATGCTGATTCTTATGTAAATTGTTGTGTAGAATCATATGGTTTCAATTAAAATTGATTCTGAGCAATATAAATAATTGTACTGTAAGCCCGAAAATTGCGCATTTAGTGTATTTTCATGCATATCAAGATTAATGCTGATTCTTATGTAAATTGATGTGCAGAATCATATGGTCTCTTTTAAAATTGATTCTGAGCAATATAAATGAGTGTCCTGTAAGCCGGAAAATTGCGCATTTAGTGTATTTTCATGCATATCAAGATTAATGCTGATTCTTAGGTAAATTGATGTGTAGAATCATATGGTTTAATTTAAAATTGATTCTGAGCAATATAAATGAGTGTACTGAAAGCCCGAAAATTGCGCATTTAGTGTATTTTCATGCATATCAAGATTAATGCTGATTCTTATGTAAATTGATGTGTAGAATCATATGCTCTCATTTCAAATTTTTTCTGAGCAATATAAATGAGTGTGCTGAAAGCCCGAAAATTGCGCATTTAGTGTATTTTCATGCATATCAAGATTAATGCTGATTCTTATGTAAATTGATGTGTAGAATCGTATAGTCTTATTTAAAATTGATTCTGATCAATATAAATGAGTGTACTGAAAGTCCAAAAACTACGCATTTAGTGTATTTTCATGGATATCAAGATTAATGCTGATTCTTATGTAAATTGATGTGTAGAATCATATGGTTACATTTAAAATTGATTCTGAGCAATATAAATGAGTGTACTGAAAGCCCGAAAATTGCGCATTTAGTGTATTTTCATGCATATCAAGATTAATGCTGATTCTTATGTAAATTGATGTGTAGAATCATATGGTCTTTCATTTAAAATTGATTCTGATCAATATAAATGAGTGTACTGATAGACCCAAAACTGCGCATTTAGTGTATTTTCATGCATATCAAGATTAATGCTGATTCTTATGTAAATTGATGTGTAGAATCATAGGGTCTCATTTAAAATTGATTCTGATCAATATAAATGAGTGTACTGAAAGACCCAAAACTGCGCATTTAGTGTATTTTCATGCATATCAAGATTAATGCTGATTCTTATGTAAATTGATGTGTAGAATCATATGGTCTCATTTAAAATTGATTCTGAGCAATATAAATGAGTGTACTGAAAGCCGGAAAAATGGGCATTTAGTGTATTTTCATACATATCAAGATTAATGCTGATTCTTATGTAAATTGCTGTGTAGAATCATATGGTTTCATTTAAAATTGACGCCGAGCGACATAAATGAGTGTACGGAAAGCCCGAAAATTGCGCATTTAGTGTATTTTCATGCATATCAAGATTAATGCTGATACTTATGTAAATTGATGTGTAGAATCATATGGTCTCATTTAAAATTGATTCTAATCAATATAAATGAGTGTACTGAAAGCCCGAAAATTGCGCATTTAGTGTATTTTCATGCATATCAAGATTAATGCTGATTCTTATGTAAATTGATGTGTAGAATCATATGATTTCATTTAAAATTGATTCTGAGCAATATAATGAGTGTTCTGAATGCCCGAAAATTGCGCATTTAGTGTATTTTCATGCATATCAAGATTAATGCTGATTCTTATGTAAATTGATGTGTAGTATCATACGGTTTCATTTATAATTGATTCTGAGCAATATAAATGAGTGTACTGAAAGTCCAAAAACTACGCATTTAGTGTATTTTCATGGATATCAAGATTAATGCTGATTCTTATGTAAATTGATGTGTAGAATCATATGGTTACATTTAAAATTGATTCTGAGCAATATAAATGAGTGTACTGAAAGCCCGAAAATTGCGCATTTAGTGTATTTTCATGCATATCAAGATTAATGCTGATTCTTATGTAAATTGATGTGTAGAATCATATGGTCTCATTTCAAATTGTTTCTGAGCAATATAAATGAGTGTACTGAAATATCAAAAACTGCGCATTTAGTGTATATTCATGCATATCAAGATTAATGCTGATTCTTATGTAAATTGATGTGTAGAATCATACGGTCTCATTTAAAATTGACTCTGAGCAATAAAAATGAGTGTACTGAAAGCCCGAAAACTGCGCATTTATTGTATTTTCATGCATATCAAGATTAATGCTGATTCTTATGTAAATTGATGTGTAGAATCATATGGTTTCATTTAAAATTGATTCTAATCAATATACATGAGTGTACTGAAAGCCCGAAAATTGCGCATTTAGTGTATTTTCATGCATATCAAGATTAATGCTGATTCTTATGTAAATTGATGTGTAGAATCATATGATTTCATTTAAAATTGATTCTGAGCAATATAATGAGTGTTCTGAATGCCCGAAAATTGCGCATTTAGTGTATTTTCATGCATATCAAGATTAATGCTGATTCTTATGTAAATTGATGTGTAGTATCATACGGTTTCATTTATAATTGATTCTGAGCAATATAAATGAGTGTACTGAAATATCAAAAACTGCGCATTTAGTGTATTTTCATGCATATCAAGATTAATGCTGATTCTTATGTAAATTGATGTGTAGAATCATACGGTCTCATTTAAAATTGACTCTGAGCAATAAAAATGAGTGTACTGAAAGCCCGAAAACTGCGCATTTATTGTATTTTCATGCATATCAAGATTAATGCTGATTCTTATGTAAATTGATGTGTAGAATCATATGGTTTCATTTAAAATTGATTCTGATCAATATAAATGAGTGTACTGAAAGACCAAAAACTGCGCATTTAGTGTAATTTCATGCATATCAAGATTAATGCTGATTCTTATGTAAATTGATGTGTAGAATCATATGGTCTCATTTTAAAATTGATTCTGAGCAATATAAATGAGTGTACTGAAAGCCCGAAAATTGCGCATTTAGTGTATTTTCATGTATATCAAGATTAATGCTGATTCTTATGTAAATTGATGTGTAGAATCATATGGTTTCATTTGAAATTGATTCTGCTCAATATAAATGAGTGTACTGAAAGCCCGAAAATTGCGCATTTAGTGTATTTTCATGCATATCAAGATTAATGCTGATTCTTATGTAAATTGATGTGTAGAATCATATGGTTACATTTAAAATTGATTCTGAGCAATATAAATGAGTGTACTGAAAACCGGAAAATTGCGCATTTATTGTATTTTCATGCATATCAAGATTAATGTTGATTCTTATGTAAATTGATGTGTAGAATCATATGGTTTCATTTAAAATTGGTTCTGATCAATATAAATGAGTGTACTGAAAGACCAAAAACTGCACATTTAGTATATTTTCATGCATATCAAGATTAATGCAGATTCTTATATAAATTGATGTGTAGAATCATACGGTCTCATTTAAAATTTATTCTGAGCAATATAAATGAGTGTACTGAAAGCCCGAAAATTGCGCATTTAGTGCATTTTCATGCATATCATGATTAATGCTGATTCTTATGTAAATTGATGTGTAGAATCATATGGTCTCATTTCAAATTGATTCTAAGCAATATAAATGAGTGTACTGAACGCCGAAATTTGCGCATTTAGTGTATTTTCAGCATATCAAGATTAATGCTGATTCTTATGTAAATTGATGTGTAGAATCATATGGTTTCATTTAAAATTGATTCTGAGCAATATAAATGAGTGTACTGAAATCCCGAAAATTGCGCATTTAGTGTATTTTCATGCATATCAAGATTAATGCTGATTCTTGTGTAAATTGATGTGTAGAATCATATGGTCTCATTTGAAATTAATTCTGATCAATATAAATGAGTGTACTGAGATACCAAATACTGCGCATTTAGTGTATTTTCATGCCTATCAAGATTAATGCTGATTCTTATGTAAATTGATGTGTATAATCATACGTTCTAATTTAAAATTGATTCTGAGCAATATAAATGAGTGTACTGAAAGCCCGAAAATTGCGCATTTAGTGAATAGAATTAGAATATACACTAACTGCGCCATATTTGGTCTTTCAGTACACTCATTTATATTGATCTGAATCAATTTTAAATGAGACCATATGATTCTACACCACAATTTACATAAGAATCAGCATTAATCTTGATATGCATGAAAATACACTAAATGGGCAATTTTCGGGCTTTCAGTACACGCATTTATATTGCTCAGAATCAATTTTAAATGAGACCATATGATTCTACACATCAATTTACATAAGAATCAGCATTAATCTTGATATGCATGAAAATACATAAATGCAACAATTTTGTTACAGTACACTCATTTATATTGCTCAGAATCAATTTTAAATGAGACCGTGTGATTCTACACATTAATTTACATAAGAATCAGCATTAATCTTGATATGCATGAAAATACACTAAATGCGCAGTTTTTGGTCTTTCAGTACACTCATTTATATTGATCAGAATCAATTTTAGATGAGACCATATGATTCTACACATCAATTTACATAAGAATCAGCATTAATCTTGATATGCATGAAAATACACTAAATGCGCAATTTTCAGGCTTACAGTACCTCATTTATATTGATCATAACCAATTTTGAATGAGACCATATGATTCTACACATCAATTTACAAGAATCAGCATTAATCTTGATATGCATGAAAATACAATAAATGCGCAATTTTCGGGCTTTCAGTACACTCATTTATATTGCTCAGAATCAATTTTAAATGAGACCGTATGATTCTACACATCAATTTACATAAGTATCAACATTAATCTTGATATGCATGAAAATACACTAAATGCGCAATTTTCAGGGCTTTCAGTACTCTCATTTATATTGATCAGAATCAATTTTAAATGAGACCATATGAATCTACACATCAATTTACATAAGAATCAGCATTAATCTTGATATGCTTCAAAATACACCTAATGCGCAATATTCCAGCTTTCCAGTACACTCATTTGTATTGCTCAGAATCAATTTTAAATGAGACCGTATGATTCTACACATCAATTTACATAAGAATCAGCATTAATCATGATATGCATGAAAATACACTAAATGCTCAATTTTCCGGCTTACAGGACACTCATTTATATTGATCAGAATCAATTTTAAATGAGACCATATGATACTGCACATCAATTTACATAAGAATCAGCATTAATCTTGATATGCATGAAAATACACTAAATGCGCAATTTTCAGGCTTTCAGTACACTCATTTATATTTCTCAGAATCAATTTTAAATGAGACCATATGATTCTACGCATTAATTTATAAGAATCAGCATTAATCTTGATATGCATGAAAACACTAAATGCACGGAATTTTCAGACTTACAGTACACTCATTTATATTGATCAGAATCAATTTTCAATGAGACCATATGATTCTACACATCCAAGGCCATGAATCAGCATTAATCTTGATATGCATAAATGCGCAATTTTCAGGCTTTCAGTACACTCATTTATATTGCTCAGGATCAAGTTTAAATGACACCATATGATTCTACACATCAATTTACATAAGAATCAGCATTAAACTTGATATGCTTGAAAATACACTAAATGCGCAATTTTCCGGCTTTCAGTACACTCATTTATGTCGCTCGGAGTCAATTTTAAATGAGACCATATGATTCTACACATCAATTTACATAAGAATCAGCATTAATCTTGATATGCATGAAAATACACTAAATGCGCAATTTTCCGGCTTTCAGTACAATCATTTATATTGCTCAGAACCAATTTTAAATAAGACCATATGATTCTACAGATCAATTTACCTAAGAATCAGCATTAATCTTGATATGCATGAAAATACATTAATGCATTCAATTTTCCAAGCTTACAGGACACTCATTTATATTGCTCAGAATCAATTTTAAATGAGGGACCATATGATTCTGCACATCAATTTACATAAGAATCAGCATTAATCTTGATATGCATGAAAATACACTAAATGCTGCAAGTTTTCAAGGGCATTCAGTACACTCATTTATATCACCCAGAATCAATTTTATATGAGACCATATGATTCTACACATCAATTTACATAAGAATCAGCATTAATCTTGATATGCATGAAAATACACTAAATACACAATTTTCAGACTTTCAGTACACTCATTTATATTTCTCAGAATCAATTTAAATTGAGATTATATGATTCTACACATCAATTTACATAAGAATCAGCTTATTAATCTTGATATGCATGAAAATACACTAAATGCGCTATATTCGGGCTTTCAGTACTCTCATTTATATTGCTCAGAATCAATTTTAAATGAGACCATATGATTCTACACATCAATTTACATAAGAATCAGCATTAATCTTGATATGCATGAAAATACACTAAATGCACAATTTTCAAGGGCTTTCAGTACACTCATATAGATTGCTCAGAATCAATTTTGAATGAGACCATATGATTCTACACATCAATTTACATAAGAATCTGCATTAATCTTTATATGCATGAAAATACATTAAATGCTCAATTTTGGGGTTTCAGTACACTCATTTATATTGCTCAGAATCAATTTCAAATGAGACCATATGATTCTACACATCAATTTACATAAAAATCAGCATTAATCTTGATATGGATGAAAATACACTAAATGCACAATTTTCGAGGGCTTTCAGTACACTCATTTATATTGCTCAGAATCAATTTTAAATGAGACCATATGATTCTACTCATCAATTTTGAAAATTGAGCATTTAGTGTATTTTCATGCATATCAAGATTAATGCTGATTCTTATGTAAATTGATGTGTAGTATCATCCGGTCTCATTTAAAATTGATTCTGAGCAATATAAATGAGTGTACTGAAAGCCCGAAATTGCGCATTTAGTGTATATTCATGCATACCAAGATTAATGCTGATTCTTATGTAAATTGATGTGTAGAATCATATGGTTTCATTTAAAATTGATTCTGAGCAATATAAATGAGTGTACTGAAAGACCAAAAACTGCGCATTTAGTGTATTTTCATGCATATCAAAATTAATGCTGATTCTTATGTAAATTGATGTGTAGAATCATATGGTCTCATTTAAAATTGATTCTGAGTAATATAAATGAGTGTACTGAAAGCCCGAAATTTGCGCATTTAGTGTATTTTCATGCATATCAAGATTGATGCTGATTCTTATGTAAATTGATGTGTAGAATAATATGGTCACATTTAAAATTGATTCCGAGCTAAATAAATGAGTGTACTGAAAGCCCGAAAATTGCGCATTTAGTGTATTTTCATGCATATCAAGATTAATGCTGATTCTTATGTAAATTAATGTGTAGAATCATATGGTTTCAATTAAAATTGATTCTGAGCAATATAAATGACTGTACTGAAAGACCAAACACTGCGCATTTAGTGTATTTTCATGCATATCAAGATTAATGCTGATTCTTATGTAAATTGATGTGTAGAATCATCCGGTCTCATTTAAAATTGATTCTGAGCAATATAAATGAGTGTACTGAAAGCCCGAAATTGGGCATTTAGTGTATTTTCATGCATACCAAGATTAATGCTGATTCTTATGTAAATTGATGTGTAGAATCATATGGTTTCATTTAAAATTGATTCTGAGCAATATAAATGAGTGTACTGAAAGACCAAAAACTGCGCATTTAGTGTATTTTCATGCATATCAAGATTAATGCTGATTCTTATGTAAGTTGATGTGTAGAATCATATGGTCTCATTTAAAATTGATTCTGAGCAATATAATTGAGTGTACTGAAACCCGAAAATTGCGCAATTAGTGTATTTTCATGCATATCAAGATTAATTGTGATTCTTATGTAAATTGATGTGTAGAATCATATGGTTTCATTTAAAATTTATTCTGAGCAATATAAATGAGTGTACTGAAAGCCCGAAAATTGCGCATTTAGTGTATTTTCATGCATATCAAGATTAATGCTGATTCTTATGTAAATTGATGTGTAGAATCATATGGTCTCATTTGAAATTGATACTGAGCAATATAAATGAGTGTACTGAAAGCCCGAAAATTGCGCATTTAGTGTATTTTCATGCATATCAAGATTAATGCTGATTCTTATGTAAATTGATATGTAGAATCATACGTTCTCATTTGAAATTGATTCTGAGCAATATAAATGACTGTACTGAAAGCCCGAAAATTGCGCATTTAGTGTATTTTCATGCATATCAAGATTAATGCTGATTCTTATGTAAATTGATGTGTAGAATCATATGGTTACATTTAAAATTGATTCTGAGCAATATAAATGAGTGTACTGAAAGCCCGAAAATTGCGCATTTAGTGTATTTTCATGCATATCAAGATTAATGCTGATTCTTATGTAAATTGATCTGTGGAATCATATGGTCTCATTTAAAATTGATTCTGAGCAATATAAATGAGTGTACTGAAAGCCGGAAAATTGCGCATTTAGTGTATTTTCATGCATATCAAGATTAATGCTGATTCTTATGTAAATTGATGTGTAGAATCATATGGTCTCATTTAAAATTGATTCTGAGCAATATAAATGAGGGTACTGAAAGTCCAAAAACTGCGCATTTAGTGTATTTTCATGCATATCAAGATTAATGCTGATTCTTATGTAAATTGATGTGTAGAATCATATGGTCTCATATGGTTTCATTTAAAATTGATTCTGAGCAATATAAATGAGTGTACTGAAAGCCCGAAAATTGCTCATTTAGTGTATTTTCATGCATATCAAGATTAATGCTGATTCTTATGTAAATTTATGTGTAGAATCATATGGTCTCATTTAAAATTGATTCTGAGCAATATAAATGAGTGTGCTGAAAGCCCGAAAATTGCGAATTACTGTATTTTCATGCATCTCAAGATTCATGCTGATTCTTATGTAAATTAATGTGTAGAATCATATGTTCTCATTTAACATTGATTCTGATCAATATAAATGAGTGTACTGAAAGTCCAAAAACTGCGCATTTAGTGTATTTTCATGCATATCAAGATTAATGCTGATTCTTATGTAAATTGATGTGTAGAATCATATGGTTACATTTAAAATTGATTCTGAGCAATACAAATGAGTGTACTGAAAGCCCGAAAATTGCGCATTTCGTGTATTTTCATGCATATCAAGATTAATGCTGATTCTTATGTAAATTATGTGTAGAATCATATGGTTTCATTTAAAATTGATTCTGAGCAATATAAATGAGTGTACTGAAAGCCCGAAAATTGCGCATTTAGTGTATTTTCATGCATATCAAGATTAATGCTGATTCTTATGTAAATTGATGTGTAGAATCATATGGTCTCATTTAAAATTGATTCCGAGCAATATAAATGAGTGTACTGAAAGCCCGAAAATTGCGCATTTAGTGTATTTTCATGCATATCAAGATTAATGCTGATTCTTATGTAAATTGATGTGTAGAATCATATGGTTTCAATTAAAATTGATTCTGAGCAATATAAATAACTGTACTGAAAGACCAAACACTGCGCATTTAGTGTATTTTCATGCATATCTAGATTAATGCTGATTCATATGTAAATTGATGTGTAGAATCATACGGTCTCATTTAAAATTGACTCTGAGCAATATAAATGAGTGTACTGAAAGCCCGAAAATTGCGCATTTAGTGTATTTTCATGCATATCAAGATTAATGCTGATTGTTATGTAAATTGATATGTAGAATCATATGGTTTCATTTAAAATTGATTCTGAGCAATATAAATGAGTGTACTGAAAGCCCGAAAATTGCTCATATAGTGTATTTTCATGCATATCAAGATTAATGCTGATTCTTATGTAAATTTATGTGTAGAATCATATGGTCTCATTTAAAATTGATTCTGAGCAATATAAATGAGTGTGCTGAAAGCCCGAAAATTGCGAATTACTGTATTTTCATGCATCTCAAGATTAATGCTGATTCTTATGTAAATTGATGTGTAGAATCATATGTTCTCATTTAACATTGATTCTGATCAATATAAATGAGTGTACTGAAAGTCCAAAAACTGCGCATTTAGTGTATTTTCATGCATATCAAGATTAATGCTGATTCTTATGTAAATTGATGTGTAGAATCATATGGTTACATTTAAAATTGATTCTGAGCAATACAAATGAGTGTACTGAAAGCCCGAAAATTGCGCATTTCGTGTATTTTCATGCATATCAAGATTAATGCTGATTCTTATGTAAATTGATGTGTAGAATCATATGGTTTCATTTACAATTGATTCTGAGCAATATAAATGAGTGTACTGAAAGCCCGAAAATTGCGCATTTAGTGTATTTTCATGCATATGAAGATTAATGCTGATTCTTATGTAAACTGATGTGTAGAATCATATGGTTACATTTAAAATTGATTCTGAGCAATATAAATGAGTGTACTGAAAGCCCGAAATTTGCGCATTTAGTGTATTTTCATGCATATCAAGATTAATGCTGATTCTTATGTAAATTGATGTGTAGAATCATCTGGTCTCATTAAAATTGATTCTGAGCAATATAAATGAGTGTACTGAAAGCCGGAAAATTGCGCATTTAGTGTATTTTCATGCCTATCAAGATTAATGCTGATTCTTATGTAAATTGATTTGTAGAATCATATGGTCTCATTTAAAATTGTTTCTGATCAATATAAATGAGTGTACTGTAAGCCCGAAAATTGCGCATTTAGTGTATTTTCATGCATATCAAGATTAATGCTGATTCTTATGTAAATTGATGTGTAGAATCATATGGTCTCATTTAAAATTGATTCCGAGCAATATAAATGAGTGTACTGAAAGCCCGAAAATTGCGCATTTAGTGTATTTTCATGCATATCAAGATTAATGCTGATTCTTATGTAAATTGATGTGTAGAATCATATGGTTTCAATTAAAATTGATTCTGAGCAATATAAATGACTGTACTGAAAGACCAAACACTGCGCATTTAGTGTATTTTCATGCATATCTAGATTAATGCTGATTCATATGTAAATTGATGTGTAGAATCATACGGTCTCATTTAAAATTGACTCTGAGCAATATAAATGAGTGTACTGAAAGCCCGAAAATTGCGCATTTAGTGTATTTTCATGCATATCAAGATTAATGCTGCTTCTTATGTAAATTGATATGTAGAATCATATGGTTTCATTTAAAATTTATTCTGAGCAATATAAATGAGTGTACTGAAAGCCCGAAAATTGCGCATTTAGTGTATTTTCATGCATATCAAGATTAATGCTGATTCTTATGTAAATTGATGTGTAGAATCATATGGTCTGATTTAAAATTGATTCTGAGCAATATAAATGAGTGTACTGAAAGCCCGAAAATTGCGCATTTAGTGTATTTTCATGCATATCAAGATTATTGCTGATTCTTATGTAAATTTATGTGTAGAATCATATGGTCTCATTTAACATTGATTCTGATCAATATAAATGAGTGTACTGAAATATCAAAAACTGCGCATTTAGTGTATTTTCATGCATATCAAGATTAATGCTGATTCTTATGTAAATTGATGTGTAGAATCATACGGTCTCATTTAAAATTGACTCTGAGCAATATAAATGAGTGTACTGAAAGCCCGAAAATTGCGCATTTAGTGTATTTTCATGCATATCAAGATTAATGCTGATTCTTATGTAAATTGTTGTGTAGAATCATATGGTTTCAATTAAAATTGATTCTGAGCAATATAAATGACTGTACTGATAGACCAAACACTGCGCATTTAGTGTATTTTCATGCATATCCAGATTAATGCTGATTCATATGTAAATTGATGTGTAGAATCATACGGTCTCATTTAAAATTGACTCTAAGCAATATAAATGAGTGTACTGAAAGCCCGAAAATTGCGCATTTAGTGTATTTTCATGCATATCAAGATTAATGGTGATTGTTATGTAAATTGATATGTAGAATCATATGGTTTCATTTAAAATTTATTCTGAGCAATATAAATGAGAGTACTGCAAGCCCGAAAATTGCGCATTTAGTGTATTTTCATGCATATCAAGATTAATGCTGATTCTTATGTAAATTGATGTGTAGAATCATATGGTCTCATTTAAAATTGATTCTGAGCAATATAAATGAGTGTACTGAAAGCCCGAAAATTGCGCATTTAGTTTATTTTCATGCATATCAAGATTATTGCTGATTCTTATGTAAATTGATGTGTAGAATCATATGGTCTCATTTAAAATTGATTTTGATCAATATAAATGAGTGTACTGAAATATCAAAAACTGCGCATTTAGTGTATTTTCATGCATATCAAGATTAATGCTGATTCTTATGTAAATTGATATGTAGAATCATATGGTTTCATTTAAAATTTATTCTGCGCAATATAAATGAGTGTACTGAAAGCCCGAAAATTGCGCATTTAGTGTATTTTCATGCATATCAAGATTAATGCTGATTCTTATGTAAATTGATGTGTAGAATCATATGGTCTCATTTCAAATTGATTCTGAGCAATATAAATGAGTGTACTGAAAGCCCGAAAATTGTGCATTTAGTGTATTTTCATGCATATCAAGATTAATGCTGATTCTTATGTAAATTGATGTGTAGAATCATATGGTCTCATTTGAAATTGATTCTGATTAATATAAATGAGTGTACTGAAATATCAAAAACTGCGCATTTAGTGTATTTTCATGCATATCAAGATTAATGCTGATTCTTATGTAAATTGATGTGTAGAATCATACGGTCTCATTTAAAATTGATTCTGAGCAATATAAATGAGTGTACTGAAAGCCCGAAAATTGCGCATTTAGTGTATTTTCATGCATATCAAGATTAATGCTGATTCTTATGTAAATTGATGTGTAGAATCATATGGTTTTATTTAAAATTGATTCTGAGCAATATAAATGAGTGTACTAAAAGACCGAAAATTGCGCATTTAGTGTATTTTCATGCATATCAAGATTAATGCTGATTCTTATGTAAATTGATGTGTAGAATCATATGGTATCGTTTAAAATTGATTCTGATCAATATAAATGAGTGTTCTGAAAGACCAAAAACTGCGCATTTAGTGTATTTTCATGCATATCAAGATTACTGCTGATTCTTATGTAAATTGATGTGTAGAGACATACGGTCTCATTTAAAATTGATTCTGAGCAATATAAATGAGTGAACTTAAAGCCCAAAATTGCGCATTAATGTATTTTCATGCATATCAAGATTAATACTGATTCTTATGTAAATTTATGTGTAGAATCATACGGTCTCATTTAAAATTGATTCTGAGCAATATCAATAAGTGTACTGAAAGCTGGAATGTTGGGCATTAAGTGTATTTTCATGCATATCAAGATTAATGCTGATTCTTATGTAAATTTATGTGTAGAATTATATGATCTCATTTAAAATTGATTCTGATCAATATAAATGAGTGTACTGTAAGCCCGAAAATTGAGCATTTAGTGTATTTTCATGCATATCAAGATTAATGCTGATTCTTAATGTAAATTGACGTGTAGAATCATATGGTTTCAATTAAAATTGATTCTGAGCAATATAAATGAGTGTACTGAAAGCCCGAAAATTGCGCATTTAGTGTATTTTCATGCATATCAAGATTAATGCTGATTCTTATGTAAATTGATGTGTAGAATCATATGGTCTCATTTAAAATTCATCCTGAGCAATATAAATGAATGTACTGAAAGCCCGAAAATTGCGCATTTAGTGTATTTTCATGCATATCAAGATTAATGCAAATTCTTATGTAAATTGATGTGTAGAATCATATGGTCTCATTTAAAATTGATTCTGATCAATATAAATGAGTGTACTGAAAATCCGAAAATTGCGCATTTAGTGTATTTTCATGCATATCAAGATTAATGCTGATTCTTATGTAAATTGATGTGTAGAATCATATGGTTTCAATTAAAATTAATTCTGAGCAATATAAATGAGTGTACTGAAAGACCAAACACTGCGCATTTCGTGTATTTTCATGCATATCAAGATTAATGCTGATTCATATGTAAATTGATGTGTAGAATCATACGGTCTCATTTAAAATTGATTCTGAGCAATATAAATGAGTGTACTGAAAGCCCGAAAATTGCGAATTTAGTGTATTTTCATGCATATCAAGATTAATGCTGCTTCTTATGTAAATTGATATGTAGAATCATATGGTCTCATTTAAAATTGATTCTGAGCAATATAAATGAGTGTACTGAAAGCCGGAAAATTGCGCATTTAGTGTATTTTCGTGCATATCAAGATTAATGCTGATTCTTATGTAAATTAATGTGTAGAATCATATGGTTTCTTTTAAATTGATTCTGAGCAATATAAATGAGTGTACTGAAAGCCCGAAAATTGCGCATTTAGTGTATTTTCATGCATATGAAGATTAATGCTGTTTCTTATGTAAATTGATGTGTAGAATCATATGGTTTCATTTAAAATTGATTCTGAGCAATATAAATGAGTGTACTGAAAGACCGAAAATTGCGAATTTAGTGTATTTTCATGCATATCAAGATTAATGCTGATTCTTATGTAAATTGATGTGTAGAATCATATGGTTTCATTTAAAATTGATTCTGATCAATATAAATGAGTGTACTGAAAGATCAAAAACTGCGCATTTAGTGTATTTTCATGCATATCTAGATTAATGCTGATTCTTATGTAAATTGATGTGTAGAATCATATGGGCTCATTTAAAATTGATTCTGAGCAATATAAATGACTGTAGTGAAAGACCGAAAATTGCGCATTTAGTGTATTTTCAGGCATATCAAGATTAATGCTGATTCTTAAGTAAATTGATGTGTAGAATCATATGGTCTCATTTAAAATTGATTCTGATCAATATAAATGAGTGTACTGAAAGACCACAAACTGCGCATTTAGTGTATTTTCATGCATATCAAGATTAATGCTGATTCTTATGTAAATTGATGTGTAGAATCATCCGGTCTCATTTAAAATTGATTCTGAGCAATATAAATGAGTGTACTGAAAGCCCGAAATTGCGCATTTAGTGTATTTTCATGCATACCAAGATTAATGCTGATTCTTATGTAAATTGATGTGTAGAATCATATGGTTTCATTTAAAATTGATTCTGAGCAATATAAATGAGTGTACTGAAAGACCAAAAACTGCGCATTTAGTGTATTTTCATGCATATCAAGATTAATGCTGATTCTTATGTAAGTTGATGTGTAGAATCATATGGTCTCATTTAAAATTGATTCTGAGCAATATAATTGAGTGTACTGAAACCCGAAAATTGCGCAATTAGTTTATTTTCATGCATATCAAGATTAATGCTGATTCTTATGTAAGTTGATGTGTAGAATCATATTGTCTTATTTAAAATTGATTCTGATCAATATAAATGAGTCAACTGAAAGATCAAAAACTGCGCATTTAGTGTATTTCCATGCATATCAAGATTAATGCTGATTCTTATGTAAATTGATATGTAGAATCATACGTTCTCATTTGAAATTGATTCTGAGCAATATAAATGAGTGTACTGAAAGCCTGAAAATTGCGCATTTAGTGTATTTTCATGCATATCAAGATTAATGCTGATTCTTATGTAAATTGATGTGTAGAATCACATGGTTTCATTTAAAATTGATTCTGAGCAATATAAATGAGTGGACTGAAAAACAAATAACTGCGCATTTAGTGTATTTTCATGCATATCAAGATTAATGCTTATTCTTATGTAAATTGATGTGTAGAATCATACGGACTCATTTAAAATTGATTCTGAGCAATATAAATGAGTGTACTGAAATCCCGAAAATTGCGCATTTAGTGTATTTTCATGCATATCAAGATTAATGCTGATTCTTATGTAAATTGATGTGTAGAATCATATGGTCTCATTTAAAATTGATTCTGAGCAATATAAATGAGTGTACTGAAAACCCGAAAATTGCGCATTTAGTGTATTTTCATGCATATCAAGATTAATGCTGATTCTTATGTAAATTGATGTGTAGAATCATATGGACTCATTTAAAATTGATTCTGAGCAATATAAATGAGTGTACTGAAATCCCGAAAATTGCGCATTTAGTGTATTTTCATGCATATCAAGATTAATGCTGATTCTTATGTAAATTGATGTGTAGAATCATATGGTCTCATTCAAAATTGATTCTGAGCAATATATATGAGTGTACTGAAAGCCCGAAAATTGCGCATTTAGTGTATTTTCATGCATATCAAGATTAATGCTGATTCTTATGTAAATTGATGTGTAGAATCCTATGGTCTCATTTAAAATTGGTTCTGAGCAATATAAATGAGTGTACTGAAAGCCCGAATATTGCGTATTTAGTGTATTTTCATGCATATCAAGATTAATGCTGATTCTTATGTAAATTGGTGTGTAGAATCATATAATCTCAATTAAAATTGATTCTGAGAAATATAAATGAGTGTACTGAAAACCCGAAAATTGCGCATTTAGTGTATTTTCATGCATATCAAGATTAATGCTGATTCTTATGTAAATTGATGTGTAGAATCATATGGCCTCATATAAAATTGATTCTGAGTGATATAAATGAGTGTACTTAAAGCCCGAAAATTGCGCATTTAGTGTATTTTCATGCATATCAAGATTAATGCTGATTCTCATGTAAATTGATGTGTAGAATCATATGGTCTCAATTTAAATTTGATTCTGAGCAATATAAATGAGTGTACTGAAAGCCTGAAAATTGCGCATTTAGTGTATTTTCATGCATATCAAGATTAATGCTGATTCTTATGTAAATTGATGTGTAGAATCCTATAATCTCATTTAAAATCGATTCAGAGCGATATAAATGAGTGTACTGAAAGCTCGAAAATTGAGTATTTAGTGTATTTTCATGCATATCAAGATTAATGCTGATTCTTATGTAAATTGATGTGTAGAATCATATGGTCTCATTTAAAATCGATTCTGAGCAATATAAATGAGTGTACTAAAAGCCCGAAAATTGCGCATTTAGTGTATTTCCATGCATATCAAGAG